>QRFJ01000722.1:0-396618 GCA_006176705.1 Cocos nucifera | reverse complement strand
CTTCTAGTGCTAAGCATGAAACAGAAATCAAATTCCTGCTAGCTGCAGGCACATAATAACAGTCTTTCAAAACTAAGTCTAAACCAGAAGATAATCAAAGAAGGTATGTTTCCACTGCTAGTGCAGCAACTCTTGCTCCATTACCGACGCATAGGATCATATCTCCATCCCTCAGCCTCCTGCTATCCTCAACACCCTATATGGAAGTGCACAAATGAGCACTAGAACCAAAGTTAAGCATCCAACTGGATGTACAAGAAATCGTAAGGTTAGACGCAATAATGATCATACCTCTAGAAGGACCTTCCTTCTTGTTCTTCAGGGTGGCCAAATAAGTAGGACAGTTTCGCTTCCAGTGGCTGTCACTATTGCAATGAAAACACTTTCCTTTGACATCAGCCTTCTTCTTCGGCTCTGCCTTCTTCTTCTTTCCTCCTTCCACCTTCTGCTTTTTCGCAGACTTTTTTTTCTTTTCAGAAGACTTTTTTTGGAAGAAGTCCATTCTATAGCAAGAACTGAGCCTTTAGAACCTTTCATAGAAAGCTCAGTGGTGACCAGCATGTTCATTAATTCGGCCAAGGAATTTTGAAGTTTATGCATGTGGTAATTCATGATGAATTGCCCATATGCATCAGCCAAGGATTGTAGAATAATATCATTTTGTAGATCCAAGTCTAACTTCACATCGAGCTTCTCAAGCTCTTCCAAATCCTTGATCATCATCAGATAGTGATCTTGGACTGACTACCCATCATGCATCTTAGCCTTAAAAAGTCATTTCGTGACTTGATACTTGGCTGCGCAACTCTGTTCACCAAACATCTCTTGTAGGTGAGCCAACATTTGGCGAGCAGTCCTGATATCTTTATGTTGGTGCTGGAGTTCATCAGACATCGAGCCCAACATGTAATATCTGGTCTTATTATCTTTATCTATCTATTTTTTTAGAGATGCTCTCTATTCAGCGGATGGACGGGCTGGTAAGATCGGAGGGTCCTGGTCCAATACATGGGTTAAATTCTCGAAACTCAAAACGATTTTGTAGTTTCTGAGCCAATCTTTATAATTGAGTCCAATCAGTCTATGTGTGTCAAGGATACGTGCTAATGGATTGGACGCAGACATTTTTCTGTAGAGAGTCAAAGATTCAAATTAGATACTATAATTATGACTTGACCAATTTAATTAAAAATTTTATTTTTAAATAAATTAGCTCCCACTATTTTCTCGGATCCCTACACTCCTTTGTAGAGATGCAAAAATCTCTATAATTAATGATTTCTAGTGGGTGGTGCGGTCTCACCAACTGACTCATCACCTCACCTAACAGTTATTGATGATGGGTTAGCCAATGAGTGAACAACTCTTGTTCAATGATTCTCTAATCATGGTGCACCCAAACTTGGTCTCTAATTCATGAATCTCACCATATCCGAAATATTGATCCACTCCTTAGTTAAGTCAGACCCACCATTTGCATAGACTGGGTTCCTAATTGAGTCTCTCACCGTATCCGAAAATATTGAGCCCAACTCATCCTCCAGCCCATAGCATCCAATGCCTAATAGACATGGTTGCATCTTCCCGGTGCAACTGAGCCACTGTATCCAGCCGAGAACAATCAACCCCGGGAAGGGCCCGCACATCTACAATGGTGGAAGACCTCAGACTTAATCTTTTCTTAGGGAGAATTGATTCAGGTCTCATTAAACTAGACTTGTCTTAGTCATAACAATTATGACTAACCTAGTGGCATGGGTTAGCTCGGATTATTGACCACCTCAAATCAGAACTGTGTCAACAGATATGGCCAGGTAAGTGAGATCCGGTGGAAGGAATATGCCATTAACTCGTACAAGAACGCATTCAGGTCGAGTAGCTTCCAATTAAAAACCAGTCGGTCGTATGTGCCAAACTTACCTTAGACACCAAATTGTTGAGCCAGAACCAATTGGGTTAGCCTACAATCCAGACTCTAACCTCTGAGCCTAATTAGGTCTTGCTTGATCGTGACTCGATCTTGACCCAGACTTAATCCTATTAGGCTGGTCAATTTAAGCATTGTTGATCCCATCTAACCAACTCTTGATTCGGTTTGATCAACCGCTTAGACCTAATTGAGCTACCCAAGCCCGAACCCAGTATTATGAATATGTCTTAGATCTGAAATTCTCAATTTTAGACCTAATTAATATTCCATAAACTTAATTCTTAATTAAGTATGGTTCATAAACAAAATATGCACAATAAATCCTAGGGTTTCAGGATCTAGGGTTTTGCAGAAAGTAAGTTTTGGGTTTCTGATTAAGGACGAACACGCAGCACCCCTACACGTCATAAGAACACCCCATCGAATGGGAAGAGAGGGCCTTTAAACCCTTCTTCATTCTTATGACCGGACGGCCAAGAGGAACGCCTTAATCAGGAACATGCAATACTACAAAATAGTTTTAGATCTATATCATATATCTCATATACAAATTAGATCTAATCATGGCATATTTTGCATACATCTCATGTATCAAATCATGCATATTTTTAGATCTAAATTATCTCATAATAATCTAAAAAATTAGATTTAAATTGATCTAATCAAAATAAATTCTAATCTAGACAATTATGTAGAACTATTCTACAACTAGTCTAGACATGCATCAATCATATCTCATATGATATTTAAAATTAAATAATTTTATTTGCTATTTTTTAGATGTTATTATAATAATTATAATATCAAAAAATAGTAAATAAATAGATCTAAAATATGATTTAATCAGATTAAATCAAAAACATGCAAGACTATTCTATAGAACTATTCTATTTTAGAACTAGTCATGCATATTTTCTAATCTTAGATCCAAATCATTTAATTTTAATTTTTTTGATTTCAGATCTGATCACATCTCATGTGACATCTAAAATCACTTATTTTCTAATTAAAATAAATTTAAAATCAGATCTAAATACTTTAGAACCTTGGCTCTGATACCAGTTGAAGGGAAATCCTGATTTCCCGGTCCAGGTTCGTTCAGATCTGATCAGATCAAGAGATATATTTCAAAAATTTTTCTCTTTAATCTAAATCAGATCTAAGATATTTTCAGATCTAATTCTTATTATTTTAATAATTAAAATAAAATAGATAAATTAAATCAAATTTAATTTACCTTGATTTGGGTAATCCTATTACCCTGTTGATGATCCTGTTGCAGCAGGAAGGTTCTGGATCTAGCCACGCAAGTGCCTGGCCTCTACCGGTATCCACTCGGGTTGGATCTGGAGATCCTCTTCTTCTCTATCATGTCCTCCAAAAATCAGATCTGGATCTGATCTGGAGGATCTTCAAAACTCTTTTGAAGATCGAGCAGTCGTCCTTTGCAGCAGCGCAGCCTTCTTAGCTTTTGATCGCCTTTCTTTGATCTGAATCGCACCAACCAAGTCCAAAACTCTTTTGGACGTGGAGAGCAAGGGGAGGAGGGGCAGAGAAGATGGACTTGGCATGGAGGAGGGGAAGACAGCCTTGGGCATGGGAAATTTTAGAATTCCTTTTGAGTTGGGTGCAGGGTCTTATTTATAGACTAAGCTGTGATCCAACTCCTCTTCTTCCCAACCAATCACAACCCTTTTTGTGAAATCAGATCTAAATCTGATTGGTGGGAATAGAGTCCCTTGGATTCCTCCTTAGAGGGTGCCTAAGACCAGTCAAAGTTGGTTCTTAGGAGAACTCTAATTGGAATCCAAAAAGGAGATGGAGTCCTTGTCCAACAAGGACTCCTAGGGCCTCCGTGGCGCCCTCCTCCTTGCCAGGTTCTGGCAGGGGGACAGGCCCCCACCAGCTCTCCAATAGGTGCATGACATGTGGTCAAAAGTCAAAGTATCAATGGTCAACATTTGACCAGTCAAAGGTAGACTTTTGACCAAAGTCAAAGAACAAGAAATGGCAGGTGACCAAAAATGGCAGGTAATGTCTTACAAAATAAGACAATCCTTTTCTGACTTGGACAACCTCCAGTCAGACCATATGAAGGCCTCTGATTGAGCACAAACTCCTTTGGCTCAGTCAGGACAACTATTTTATGATAGTAAAAGAAGAACGTTAGGTTCAATCGAGTGCTAGCACGATTTTCTTGAACCTAATTGAATCTCATTCAGATCAATTGAACTAGATCAGTTCAATTGATGATCACCAGATTCAAACCCTTGTTTGTGTGATCCCAGTTAGGTTCAGTTCTATATGGTAATGGGATATGTCATGATCTCTATCATCGACATCATCGAAACTCCTTTCGATGGATCAGAACTCTTCTGATTCGAACAGCTAGAATGATCGATCATCTAAATCATTCTAATTGCTCCCAAAATCCACCAGTGACACCTAGCAGTATATGGTGGCAACCCATCAGAGCTGAATGCGAACCTCTTGGTGCAGCTACCTGTGTGATTAAGTTCTTCTATCTTGAGCTCCCGATCAGATTAGGGTTAAGGTAAACTCGTCAAACCCTAGTTTCTGTCATATGATGTAATCATTCGATTCGAGTCCGATGTGAAAATCTAAATAGAAACTCTTTCTATTATTTCACTCTGCCATGGCCATGGGCTTCTGGACTTGATTCTCATGATCATCATAGGGCTGCTCCTCTACCACCGAGGTAGATAGATTCCATCTTGATGCAATCCAGTTCCTACAATGAACATGCTATAGCCAACATACACCTCAGGGTTCCATATGGCTAGGAGATCGAGTAATGGTGTAGTCAAACTATAACACCCTCAAGGTGAACTGCCGATGCACCTCAGGTCAAAGAACCAGACACACTACTGCAGCATCGAGTCAGTCATTGACGAGAAGGTAGACTTCCTAATGACTACTCGAGGTGGTCACGCTCAGTGCCCTCATTCTCTAACGAGTACCTGTACTCTCGCTTCTGGTGTCTCCACACCGTAGACTCAAGACTCATCTACTAAAGAGAAGCGATTGTACACCAACCTTCCGGATCAATCACCATCCTCGTGATGATCCTATGGTCGGGAGCATTTTATGAGTTAATAATGATTATTCATGTCTTAAATTTTCAACTCTTGAAAATATGAATTATCATTACCATTAACTCAAAGGATGTATCACAGACACTAAATGCACATATGTGATAGAAAATAACCCATTTTATTGATTGTAGTCAAAATTATAATTTTGCCCCTAGAAGTGTATTATAAGTGTCAGCCAATTCTGGCTTCTAGGGAACATATATCTAACAGTGCTACTATTGCACTCCAGTGCTTCCTGCCTGTCTTTATCATACACCTCAGTCTTTCCACCAAGGCCGACCAACAAATCATGCACTCAAACCTTCCACCTTAAAAAGAAATCCTTTCATTGATCCTCTCAGCCTCCACCTTCAACATGCTACTCTCGGTTGGCCAAACTACAGCAATAACTATGATGGATCTGAGACATACTATGAAATACTCGTGCAAATTCCTAATTTTATCTTGTATGACTTTTTCTTCTCTTCCATGCATCATCAGGCTCTAATATCAATTGTAGAAAACCATGGTACCGCTCTGATACCAATTATTGGTGCATCATCCTAGCATCACCAAGATCTGATACCATGTTATGGAAATCCTAGTCTTTAGTGCAAATCTGGAGAGATCTTTGACGTTCTCTAAGGCAGCATATCATAGATCATCACCTAGATCTATGCTGGGGCACCTCCCTTCTTGGGCTTGAGGGAGGCGCCCCCTCTTTCTAGAGCTTCTTTAAGAACCTAGGGCAACAACACTAGAGAGAAGAGAATGAAGGAAAAATCTAATTTTTCACCATATGATCGTCTAGATCTGATCAGATCTGAGATGGATTTTTCTACAAAAATTTCTATGATCTGATCAAATCTAAGAGTTCTCAAATTTGATCATGATGATTTGATATTAAAAATTAAAATAAAATTAAATAAAATTTAATTTTAAGTACCTTGTTGGATAATTTGTTTATCCTGCGATGATCCTGTTGGTTCCTGAGGTTCTGGAAGGTGCCATGCACGCGCCTGGCCTCTATTGATATCTACTTAGGTAGGATCTGAACATCTTCTCTTTGCAAATCTCTCTACCAAAGATCAGATCTAAATCTAATCTATAGATCCTTCAAAACTATTTCTGAAGGCAACCCATCCGTCTCATGAACACCATCACATAGATCCTAAATCTTGTGCCAATAACCTTGGATCTTCAACTCAAATTTGTGCCTAGCTTTTTAGGCATGTAGAAGAAAGGGAGAGAGAGGATAGAGGAGGCCTCGGATATGGTATGGGTGACAACACTTGGGCATGGAGATCATTTTGTGTGATCTCTCTACAATGGCGTCAGAAAGATTTCTTAAACCCAATGCCACATAGAGTCCCTCTTTGACCAAATAACCAACTTATTTGATCATTGGGACTCTAGGAATTATTCTCCATGTGAAAATCTAGACTGATCTAGTTTTTATGTCAAAAATCAATCAGCAAGATGGTGGCATGAGTAGATAAGGAAGAGTCCATTGCACCTAGGACTCTTCCCTCAAGAGTTTGATTCAAATAAAACTCTATCAAAATCTAGTCAAACTATCACCATAAATCACAAAATTTGGTACACCTATAGCATAACTCGAGCCCTACTACATATCCAAAAATTAGCTTAAAAGGATTTCTATAAAATTTTCAAAAATCATTTGATCAGGTGACCCTCAATTCTCTCAAATAGGTCAACTTTTGACCCTAGTCCAATTGCACTAGGAATGGATTTAATTTCAATAATTAATCTAACTTGGACTAGTTCTAGTTAGATGAAAATAAACCCATTGAATATACAAGAATGAGTTAAATTAAATTTGACTCAATTGTGATGAATCAGAAAGATTATAGAAGAAGAAAAATAGGTTCAATCGTGTGCTAGCATGATTACCTTGAACCTGATTGGATCTAATCCAAATCAATCAAACTAGATTAGCTTAATTGATGATATGCAGACCCAAATCCTTATTTGTGTGCTCCAGTTAGATTCAATTTTATATGGTAATGAGATATATCACGATCTCTATCATCGACATCATCAAAACACCATTCGATGGATCAGAACTCTTCTAATTCATACAATTAGAATGATCAATCATCAAAATCATTTTAATTGCTTTCAAAATCCATCAGTGACACCTAACAGTATATGATGAAAACCCATCAGAGCTGAAAGTGAACCTCTCGATGCATTTACCTGTGTGATTGGGTTGTTTTATCTTGAGCCTCGATAGGATTAGGGTTAAGGTGAACTCGTCAAACCCAACATCCATCATATGAATTAATCATTTGATTCAAGTTCGATGTAAAATCCTAATAGAAACTCTTTCTATCATCTTCACTCTACCATGGCCATGGGCTTAAGGACATAATCTCATGATTATCATAGGGCTACTCTTCATCTATCGAGGTAGATAGATTCCCTATTGGTGCAATCCAATGGCTACAATGAACATGCCATAGCCAATGTACACCTCAAGATTCTAATTGGCTAGGAGACTGAGTTATGGTGTAGTCAAACTATAACACCTTCAAGATAAACTATCGATGCACCTCAAGTCTAAGAACTAGATACACCACTATAGCATCAAGCTAGTCATTAACGAGAAGGTAGACTTTCTTATGGCTGCTCGAGGTGGTCATGCTCAGTGCCCTCATCTCTAATGAGTACCTATACTCTTGCTTTGGTGTATCCACACCATAGACACATGACACATCTATCCTAAGAAAACGATCGTACACCAACCTTCCAGATTGATCACCATCCTCATAATGATCCTACGGTCGAGAGCAGTTTATGAGTTAATTATTAAAATTCATGTCTCAAATTTTCAACTTTTGAAAATATGAATCATCATTACCATTAACTCAAAGGATGTATCATAGATGTTTTAAATGCACGTTATGATAGAAATTAATTTTTTTATTAATTTATAGTCAAAATTATAAAATTATCTTTAGAAATATATTATAAGTGTCGACCAATCCAGCTTCTAGAGCACACATCTAACAAACTCCCACTTGACCTAAAGCTAATTGGCTATAAATCTAAGTCCCATCTTCTAAAGGTGGGCTTTGATCTTTTGCTGGCTTAATGGCTTTATCAGTGGGTCTACCGCATTGTCTATGAAGTCGACTCTTTTGACCTCGACGTATCTCTTCTTAAGATAATCATGGATGAGGTGGTATAGCTGCTCAATATGCTTGGATTTCTGGTGAGACCTAGGCTCCTTAGCTTGGGGTATGGTGCTATTATTGTCGTAGTATAGAGGGATGGCATCTGATGGCATCACTCCGAGCTCTATGATGAACTTCTCGTACAAGATGCCTCCTTTACAACATCTGATGCAGAAATATACTCTTCTTCCAAGGTGGAGTCTACTATCATCGTCTGTTTGGAACTTTTTTGACTGACAGCTCTACTATTATAAATAAATAGACTTTTAGATGTCAACTTTTGATCATCTATGTTAGACATAAAATTTGAGTTTGTATATTCCTAGACATGGAGTTCTCCATTAACAAAAACTAGAAACAATTCCTTAGTCCTTCTCAAGCACTAAAGGATACATTTTATAGAAGTCTAGTTTTCTTTGCTCGGATTCAATCGATACCTGCTCGTGACACTCACAGCATAGGCAATATTAGGTCGTGTACATGGCATGGCATACATAAGGCTTCCTATTACTGAAGCATAAGTGATCTTGCTCATGCATTCAATCTCCCCAAGTGTGCTAAGACACATCTTCTTGGAAAGATGAATGCCATGTCTAAAGGGTACCAATCCCCTCTTGGAGTTTTCCATGCTGAATCTTTTCAGCACCTCCTCTATGTATTTTTTCTGTGAGAGACCCAGCATCCTATTTGGTTTATCCCTATAATCCTTAATTCTTAGAATAAAGGATACCTCTCCTAGATCTTTCATAGAGAACTCCTTAGACAATCACATTTTGACTGTAGTCAACATAAGAATATCATTCCTAAATAGGAGGATGTCATCCACGTACAGTATGAGGAAGACAACAACGCTCTCACTGATCTTTTTGAAAATGCAGGGCTCCTCTTCATTCTTGATGAATTCAAATGATTTGATTACATCATTAAAATGAGCATTCCAGCTCTGAGATGCTTGCTTAAGTCCATATATGGATCTTTGCAACTTGCATACCTTATGATCATCATCACTGGATGTGCAACCTAATGGTTGTTCTATATAGATATCTTTCTTAAGATATCTATTTAAGAATGCCATTTTTACGTCCATCTATCATATTTCGTAATCAAAATAGGCTGCAACAGTAAGCAATGTGTGGATGGATTTGAGCATGTCTAGTGGCAAAAAAGTATCCTGATAGTCAATGCCTTCGCACTGACTATATCCTTTCGCTATGAGTCTTGCTTTGAATGTCTCTATATTCTCATCGACACCTATCTTTCTCTTGAAGATTCATTTACACCCAATAGGTACTATACCTTCAGGTGGATCTACCAAGATCCAGACTTGGTTCGAACGCATTGAGTCAATCTCTGACTTCATTGCCTCTAACTATTTCTCAGAGTTGATGTCTAATATTGGCTCATCATAGGTGTTAGGATCATCACCAAGAATCCCATTTTCTATGAGGAACATTTCCTCTACGTCCTCTGAGATAGTATCTAAGTTCCTTTCAAGAGAATAGGAAATTATACTTGATCTATGAGGTGGAGGAGGTAGTGTCTAGGTTGGCTCAATCTAATTGGATTGCATAGGTTTCTTAGCTCATTTCTCATTGGAGACTTTCTCCTCGAGTCTAATTTATCTTCTGATGCCACCATCTTGAATAAACTACTTTTCAAGAAAGATGACATGTCGACACACAATCACGTTGTGATCACTTCTTGGATATAAAAATAATATCCTAATGACTCTTCAGGATATCCAATAAATCAAGCTCTAAAGTACCTAGACTCTAATTTGTCCGCCTATTGTTTCTTGATATGGGCCGGATAATTCCAAATTTAAAGATGACTTAGACTTGATTTCTTACCCTGCCATATCTCATACCATGTGGTAGGATGGTCTTAGAGGAAATCCTATTCAGTAAATATATAGCAGCCATAAGATCATGTCCCAAAGAAACTCAGGAAGGTCAGCAAAACTCATCATGGATCGAACCATATCTAATAGAGTCTGATTTCTCCATTCCGAAATCCCATTGAGTTGAGGTGTTCCAGGTGGAGTCCATCATGAGACTATGCCATTATCCTTAAAATAGACTAAAAATTTCCAACTAAGGTATTTGCCTCCTCGATCTGATTGAAGAACCTTAATAGATTTTTTTATTTATTTTACTATTACGAGTTTAAATTTTTTGAACTTTTCAAAAGCTTCAGACTTATGTCGCATCAAATACACATACCCATACCAAGATAGGTCGTTGGTAAAGATGTTGAAGTAGACATAATTACCCCTGACCAGCACATCAAATGGGCTGCATACATCAGTATGTACTAGGACAAGTAGGTCTATGGCTCTTTATCCATGTCCTATAAAAGGGATCTTGGTCATTTTGCCATGAAGGCATGATTCACAAATCGGATATGACTTAAAAGTCAATGGACTCAATAGTCTGGATTTATCTAATTTGTTAACCCTATCTTTAGCTATATGATCTAGCCTAAGGTGCCAAAGATACCTATTGTTTAGACTATCCCTATGTCGCTTTGATCCTATGGCATTCACGTTTTGCTTGATATTAAAAATAGAAATATTAATATGTAAGTGATAGAGACCATTTATAAGAAAATAACTTATAATTTTATTTCTTTCATACAGAATATTACAATGGTCCTTAAGTAAACTAATTACATAGCCTTCTTGTGCTAAATATAAAATAGAAATCAAATTCCTGCTTGATGCAGAAACATAAAAGCAATCTTTAAGAATTAGATCTAATCCAAATAGTAGTCGAAGAGGATAGGTTTCCACAGCCACAGCAGCAACTCTTACTCCATTCTCGATGCATAGGATCATCTAACCATCCCTCAACCTCCTGCTATCTTCAAGATCCTGCATAGAAGTGCACAAGTGAGCACTAGAATCAGAGTCAAGCATCCAACTGGATGCAGAAGAAATCATTGAAGAAAAAATTTTATTTCTCGACACAGGATCATTCAAATCTGATTAGATCTGAAAGAATCTTTCAAAAATTTTTCTTCTAAGATCATAATCAGATCTGAGATATCTCGGATCTGACCCTTTAAGATTTGATTTTAAGATTAAAATAAAATTAAATCTAATTTAATTTTATACCTTTATTTTTGGTAATCAGATTATCCTGCGATAATCCTAATCTATCCTAAGGTTCTGGAAGGAGCCATGCACGCTCCTGGCCTCTATTGGTGTCCACTCAGGCAGGATCTAGATGTCTTCTCCATGCAAATCTTTCTTCCAAAGATAAAATTTGAATCTAATCTGAAGAACCATCAAAATAATTTGAGAAGGCTGCTTGTCCTACTCACGAACACCATCACATAGATGCTGAACTCTTCACAATTTTGATTGGATCTTCCTCTCTGATTTGCACCCAACCTTTGGCATGTGGAAGAAGGGGAGAGAGAGGATCAGAGGGAGTGTGGAAGATGGAAGGGGTGGTAGCCTTTTGGGTGAAAAATTAAACTTGCGTTGAAGTTCCTTGGCGTGAGAAGGATTTATATCAAATACCAACACCAAAAGGAGTCGCATTTGACCAAAATAACTATTTTATTTTTATCGTTGAAACTTTAGGTCTTATTCCCCATGTAGAGTAACAGATCCTATCTAATTTTCACACCAAAATGATTTCAAATAGGTGATGGTATGAGTAGATAAGGAAGAGTCCACTGCGCCTAGGACTCTTCTCTCAAGAGTTTGATTCAAATCAAACTCTATCATAACTTAGTCTAGGGACCTCTAAAAATTATGAAATTTGGTACATCCAATGTATAACTCATGCCCTATCACATAACAAATAATTAGATCAAAATTTTTTCTAGAGATTTTTCTACAAGCATCTGATCAGGTGACCCTTAATTCTCTCAAACTGGTCAACTTTTGACCCTAATCCATTTGCACTATGAATGGATTTAATTTCTATAATTAATCTAACCTGGATAGGTTTTAGTCAGATGAAAATAAATCCATTCAAAATATAAGAATGTGTTAAATAAAATTTGGCTCAGTTGCGATGAATCAAAAAGATTAAATAAGGATAAAGTTAAGTTCAATCGTGTGCTCGCACGATTACCTTGAACCTGATTGCATTTAATCCAAATTAATCAAATTAGATTAGCTCAATTAATGACATCCAGATCCGAACCCTTATTTATCTGATCTTGTTAGATTTAGTTCTGTATCATAATGAGACATGTCATGATCTCTATCATCGACTTCATCGAAATATCTTTCGGTGGACCAGAACTTTTCTGATTCATACAATTAAAATGATCAGTCATCAAAATTATTCTAATTGCTCCCAAGATTTACCAGTGACACCTATCATTATATGGTGGCAACCCATTAGAGCTAAAAATGAACCTTGTGGTGCAGTTACTCATGTGATTGGGTTCTTCTATCTTGAGCCCCGACAGGATTAGGGTTAAGGTAAACTCGTCAAACCCAATGTCCATCATATAATTTAATCATTCAATTTGAGTCCAATGTAAAACCCTAATAGAAACTCTTTCTATCATCTTCACTTTGCCATGGCCATGAGCTTAAGGACTCAATCTCATGATTATCATAGGATTGCTCCTCATCTACCAAGGTAGATAGATCTTCTATTAGTGCAATCCAATTCCTACAATGAACATACTATAGCCAACATACACCTCAGGATTTTGAATGGCTAGGAGACTGAGTTATGGTGTAGTCAAACTATAACACCCTCAAGATGAACTATCGATGCACCTTAGGTCAAAGAATCAGACACACCATTACAACATCAAGTCAATCATCGATGAGAATGTAGACTTTCTTATGACTGCTCGAGCTGGTCACGCTCAGTGCCCTCATTCTCTAACATGTACCTGTACTCTCACTTCGATGTCTCCACACCATAGACTTAAGATACATCTATCCTAAGAAAGAGATCATACACCAATCTTTCAGATCGATCACCATCTTCATGATAATCCTATAGTCTAGAGCTGTTTATGAGTTAATTATGAAAATTCATGTCTCAAATTTTTGACACTTAAAAATATGAATTATCATTACCATTAACTCAAAGGATGTATCACTGACACTTTAAATATACACTATGATAAAAAATAATTTTTTTATTAATTTATAGTCAAAATTATAAAATTATCCTTAGAAGTATATGACAAGTGTCTAGCCAATCTAGCTTCTAGGACACACATCTAACAAAATCCCACTTGACCTAAAGCCAATTGGCTGCAAATCTAAGTCCCATCTTCTTAAGATGGACTTCGATCTTCTGCTGGCTCAATGGCTTTGTCAATGAGTCAGCCATATTATCTGCAGTGTTGACTCTCTTGATCTCGACGTATCCCTTCTCGAGGTAATCACGGATGAGGTGGTATCACCACTCGATGTGCTTGGATTTTTGGTGAGACCTTGGCTCCTTAGCTAGGGCTATGTTGCCATTATTATTACAGTACAGAGGGATGGCATCTGATGGCATCACTTCGAGCTCTGTGGTAATCTTTTTATACCAAAATACCTCCTTTGCAGCCTCCAATGCAGTGATATACTCTGCTTCCATGGTGGAGTCTACTATCACCGTCTGTTTGGAATTCTTCTAACTGACCGCTCTACCATTACAAATAAATAGACTTTCAGATGTTGACTTTCAATCATCTATGTCAGATATAAAATCTGAGTCCGTATACCCCTGAATTTAGAGTTCTCCATTACCAAAAATTAGAAATATATCCTTAGTCCTTCTCAAGTGTTTAAGGATACATTTCACAGAAATCTAGTGCTCTTCGTCTGGATTTGGCTGATACCTACTCGTGACACTTACAGCATGGGTAATATCAGGTCGTGTATATAGCATGGCATATATGAGTCTTCTTATTGTTGAAGCATAAGGGATCTTGCTTATGCGTTCAATCACCTCAGGTGTGCTAGGGCACATTTTCTTAGAGGGATGAATGCTATGTCTGAAGGATACTAAATCCCTCTTAGAGTTTTTCATGCTAAACCTCTTCAGTACCTCCTCTATGTATATTTTCTATGAGAGACCCAGCATCCTATATGGTTTATTCCTATAGACCTTAATTCTCACAATAAAGGATGTCTCTCCTAGATCTTTCATAGAGAATTCCTTAGACAACCATATTTTGACTGTAGTCAATATGGGAATATCATTCCCAATTAGAAGGATGTCATCCATGTATAGTATGAGGAAGACAACAGCACTCCTACTAATCTTTTTGAAAACACAGGGCTCCTCCTAGTTCTTGATGGATCCAAATGATTTGATTATATTATTGAAACGAGTATTCTAACTTTGAGATGCTTGCTTAAGTCCATATATAAACCTTTATAGCTTGTATACTTTGTGATCATTATCACTGGATGTGAATTCTACCGGCTATTCTATATAGATATCTTCCTCAAGATATCCATTTAAGAATGCCATTTTCACGTCCATCTACCAAATTTCATAATCGAGATAGGCTGCAACAGTAAGCAATGTATGGATAGATTTGAGCATGGCTACTAGTGAAAAAATATCCTGATAGTCAATGTCCTCATGCTAACTATACCCTTTCGCTATGAGCCTTACTTTGAATGTCTCTACATTCCCATCAGCACCTATCTTTCTTCTGAAGATCCATTTACACCCAATAGGTACTATACCTTCAGGTGGATCTACCAAGATCCAGACTTGGTTCGAATGCATTGAGTCAATCTCTGACCTCATTGCCTCTAACCATTTCTCGATGTCGATATCTGATATCGCCTCATCATAAGTTTTGGAATCATCACCATGAATCCCATTTTCTATGAGAAATATATTCTCTACATCTTCTGATATAGGATCTAAGTACCTTTCAGGAGAATAGAAAATTCTACTTGATCTAGGAGGTGGAGGACGTAGTGTTTGGGTTGGCTCAATCTGATTGGGTTCCATAGGTTCCTTAGCTCGTTTCTCATCGGAGACTTTCTCCTCGAGTCTAATCTGTCTTCCGATACCACCATCTTGAATAAACTATTTTTCAAGAAAGATGGTGTGTCGACTCACAATCACATTATGATCTTCTAGAAGATAGAAATAATATCCTAATGACTCTTTAGGTTAACAAATAAATCAAGCTCTGAAGGATCTAGACTCTAATTTATCCGCTTGTTGTCTCTTGATATGGGCCCGATAATCCCAAATTTTGAGATGACATAGACTTGATTTCTTAACATGCCATATCTCATATGGTGTGGTAGGAACGGTCTTAGAGAAAATCCTATTTAGTAAATATATAGCAGTCATCAGACATGTCCCTAAAGAAACTCAGGAAGGTCCATGAAGCTCATCATGGATCAGATAATATCTAATAGGATCCGATTTCTCCATTCCAAAACTCCGTTGAGTTGAGGCATTCTAGGTGGAGTTCATTGAGAGACTATGCCATTGTTCTTAAGATAGTCCAAAAATTCTTGACTAAGGTATTCGCCTCCTTGATCTAATCGAAGAATCTTAATAGGTTTTTCTATTTGCTTTTCTACTTCAAGTCTGAATTTCTTGAACTTTTCAAAAGCTTCAGACTTGTGTGGCATCAAATACACATACCCATACCGAGATAAATCATCGATAAAGGTGATGAAGTAGATGTAATTGCCCCTGGTTGGCACATCAAATGGGCCACATACATTAGTATGTACTAGGAAAAGCAGGTGTGTGGCCCTTTCTCCATGTCCTACAAAAGAAAGATTGGTCATTTTGCCATGAAGGCATGATTCACAAATCAGATATGACTCGAAAGTCAATGGACTCAATAGTCCGAATTTCTCCAATTTGTTAATCCTATCTTCAGCTATATGACCTAGCCTAAGGTGCCAAAGATACCTATCATTTAGACTATCCCTAGGTCATTTTGATCCTATGGTATTCACATTTTGCTTGATATTAAACATCAATATGTAACTAATAGATACCATTTATAAGAAAACCACTTGCAATTTTATTTCTTTCATAAAGAATATAATAATAGTCCTTAAGAAAACTAATTGCATAGCCTTTCTGTGTCAAACATGAAATAAAAATCAAATTTCTGCTTGCTGCAGGCACATAAAAATAGTCTCTAAGAACTAAATCTAATCCAGACGATAATCATAGAGGATAGGTTCCCACGACCATAGCAATAATTCTTGCTCCATTCTCGACATGTAGAATCATCTCACCATCCCTCAACCTTCTGCTATTCTTAAGATCCTACATAGAAGTGCACAAGTGAGCACTAGAACCAAAGTCAAGCATCCAACTGGATGCAAAAGTAATCATAAGGTTAGATTCTATAACAAGCATAGCTCTAGAAGGACCTGCCTCCTTCCTGTTCTTTAGGCTGGCTAAGTAAAAAGGGCTGTTCCACTTCCAAGAGCCATTAGTGTTGCAAAGAAAATATTTTTCTTTGTCAGTGGCCTTTTTCTTCGACTCTGCCTTCTTCTTCTTCCCACCATCCACCTTCTATTTCTTCATGGACTTCTTTTTCTTTTCAAAAGACTTTCTCTTGGAGGAAGTCCACTCTACAGTAAGTATTGAGCCTTTAGAACCTTTCATAGAAAGTTTAGCAGTAACCAGCATGCTCATGAGCTCAATCAAGATATTCTAAAGTTTAAGCATGTGGTAGTTCATGATGAACTGCCCATACGTATCAGTCAAACATTGCAGAATTATATTAATTAGTAGATCCTGATCTAACTTCACACCTAGCTTCTCAAGCTCTTCTAAGTTCTTGATCATCATTAGATAATGATCTTGGACCGACTGCCCATCATGCATCTGAGCCTTAAAAAATCTTCTAATGACTTGATATTTGGTTGCGCGACTTTGTTCACCAAACAACTCTTACAGGTGAGCCAACATTTGGCGGCTAGCCTCAATATCTTCATGTTGGCACTAGAGCTCATCAAACATCGAGCCCAACATATAATATCTGGCTTTGTTATCTTCATCCATCCACTTCTCAAGAGATGCTCTCTGATCAATGGATGGATGGACTGATAAGATGGGAGGATCCTGTTTCAACATATGAGTCAACTTCTTAGGATCCAAAATAATTTTAAAGTTTCAGAGCCAATTCTTGTAATTGGATTCGGTCAGTCTATGGGTGTCCAGGATACGGGCTAGTGGATTGGACACAAACATTTTCTTATAGAGAGTCAAAATTTCTAGTTAGATTTTGTAATTAGACTTAATCAATTTATTTAGAGATTTTATTTTTAAACAAATTAGGCTCCCACTGTTTATTCGAATCCCTACACTCCCTTGGTAGAGATGCAAAAATCTCCATGATTATCGATTTTTAGTAGGTGGTGAGGTCCCACCGACTGGCTCACCACCTCACCTAATAGTTATTGATGATGGGTCAACTGATGAGTGAACAACTCTTGTCCAATGATTCTCTAATCATGATGCTCCCAAACCTGGTCTCTAATTCATGAATCTCACCATGTCTAAAATATTGATCCACTTCTTAGTTAAGTCAGACCCATCATTTGCATGAATTGGATTCTTGATTGGGTCCCTCACCATATCCAGAATATTGAGCCCAACCCATCCTCCAACCTGTAGCATCCAATGCCTAATAGACATGGTTGCATCTTTTCGGTGCAACTGAACCACTATATTCAGCCAAGAATAATCAACCCCGAGAAGGGCCCGCATATCTACAATGGAGGAAAATCTTAGACTTAATATTTTCTTAGGAAGATTTAATTTAGGTCTCTTTAAACTTGACTTGACTTAGTCATAATAATTATGACTAACCTAGTGGCATGGGTTGGCTCGAATTGTTAGCCACCTTGAATCAGAACTGGGTCGACACAAATGGCCAGGTAAGTGAGACCGCTGGAAGGGATTGCCATTAACATGACAAGAATGTATTTAGATCGAGTAAATCCTAATTAAAAATTAGTCGATCGTATCTACTAGACTTATCTTAAACACCAAATTATCGAAGCAGAACCAATTGGATTAGCCTACAATCCAAGATCGAACCGCGAAGCCAAATTAGGTCTTGACATGATTGAGTCACATCTCAATATGATTCAATTTTGATCCAAACTTAATTCTATTAGGCTGGTCAAAACTAAGCTTTCTTTGATCCCACCTAACCAACTCTTGATTCGGTTTGATCAACCGTTAGACCTAATTGAGCTATCCAAGTCGAAACCCAATTTTATGAATATGTCTTAGATCTAAAAATTTATAATCTTTAGATCTAGTTAATTTTATAATCTTAATTTTTAATTAAGTTTTGGTTTCATGAACAAAACATGTAATAAAATCCTAGGGTTTCAAGATCTATGGTTTTGCAAAAAAATAAGTTTTGATTTCTGATTAAGAACGAATGCGCAGCACCCCTACACATCATAAGAATATCCCACCAAATGGAAGGAGAGGGCATTTAAATCTTACTTTGCTCTTATGACCAGATGGCCAAGGAGAATATCTTAATCAAAAATATAATTTTTACTAGAAAACTAGTTAGATCTAAATCATATATCGTATATACAATTAATGATCTAACTTATACATGTTTTGTATACATCTCATGTACCATAACTAAATTAAACATGCATACTTTCAAATCTAATATATCATATATAATATCTAAAAAATAGAATTTAAATTGATCACATCAAACAAAACTATTCTAGATATTTTATAGAACTATTCTATAACTAGTCTATGCATGCATCTTTCATATCTCATATGAAAAAATTAAAAATTAAAAATTTTATTTTTTATTTTTAGATCTAATTATAATAATTATAACATCAAAGAAATATAAATTAAATAAATCTAAAATAATATTTAATTAATTTAAATACATGATCATACAAGACTACACATAGAACTATTCTATACCTAGTCTAGTCATGCATCTCATACATATTAGATATAAATAATTTAATTTTTAATTTTTCAATTTTAGATATAACTACATCTAATGTGACATCTAAAATCCTTTAATATCAGATCATAAACAAAAATAAAATTAGATCTAGGATTGATCTGAAGAACTGCTAACCTAGCTCTGATACCAGTTGAAGAAAAAATCTTGTTTTCCGGCACAGGATCATTCAGATCTATTAGGTCTGAAGGAATATTTTAAAATTTTTTTTTTAAGATCATAATTAAATTTGAGATAACTTAGATCTAATTCTTTAAGATTTAATATTATTATTAAAATTAAATTAAATCTAATTTAATTTTATACCTTTATTTTGGGTAATCAAATTATCCTGCGATGATCCTGGTCTATCCTGAGATTTTGGAAGGAGCCACGCACGCACCTGGCCTCTATCGATATCCACTTGGGCAAGATCTAGACATCTTCTCCTCATAAATCTTTTATCCAAAGATCATATTTGAATCTGATCTAAAGAACTTTCAAAATAATTTGTGAAGGCTGCTTGTCCGTCTCACGAATACTGTCGCATAGATGCTAAACTCTTAACAATTTTGATTGAATCTTCCTCTTGGATTTGCACCCAACCTTTGGCACATGGAAGAAGGGGAGAGAGAGGATCAGAGGAGGTGTGGAATATGGAAGGGATGGCAGCCTTTTGGATGAAAAATAAAACTTGCATTGAAGTTCCTTGGTGTGAGAAGGATTTATATCAAATACCAATGCCAAAAGGAGTCCCATTTGACCAAAATAACTATTTTATTTTTATCATTGGGAGTTTAGGTCTTATTCCCCATGTATAGTATCAGATATTATTTAGTTTTCATGCCAAAAGGACTTCAAAAAGGTGTCAGCATGAGTAGATAAGGAAGAGTCCACTATGCCTAGGACTCTTCCCTCAAGAGTTTGATCCAAATCAAACTCTATCATAACTTAGTCTAAGCATCTCAAAAAATTATAAAATTTTGTACACTTAATGTATGACTCATGTTCTATCATATATCCAAAAATTAGATCAAAATATTTTCTAGAAAATTTTATAAAAGCATCTAATTAGATGACCCTCAATTCTCTCAAACAAGTCAACTTTTGACCCTACTCCATTTGCACTATGAATGGATTTAATTTTTACAATTAATCCAATCTAGATAGATTCCAGTTAGATGAAAATAAATCTATTCAAGATACAAGAATGAGTTAAATTAAATTTAACTCAGTTGTGATGAATCAGAAAGATTACATAAGGAGAAAGTCAGGCTCAGTCATGTGCTAGCACGATTACCTCAAACATGATTGGATCTAATCCAAATCAATCAAACTGGATTTGCTCAATTGATGATATCTAGACTCAAACTCCTATTTGTGTGATCCAGTTAGATTCAATTTTGTATGTTAATGAGACATGTCATGATCTATCATCGACATCATCAAAACACCTTTCGATAGACCTAAACTTTTTTGATTCATACAATTAGAATGATCAATCATCAAAATCATTCTAATTGCTCCCAAAATCCATCAGTGACACCTAGCAGTGTATGGTGGCAATCCATTAGAATTAAAAATGAACCTCTTGGTGTAGTTACCTGTGTGATTGGATTCTTTTATCTTGAGCCCCGATAGGATTAGGGTTAAGGTGAACTCGTCAAACCCAATGTCCATCATATGAATTAATCATTCAATTTGAGTCCAATATGAAATCCTGAGAAACTCTTTTTATCATATTCACTCTACCATGGCCATGGGCTTAAGAACTCACTCTCATGATTATCATAGGACTGCTCCTCATCTATCGAGGTAGATAGATCCCTTATTAGTGCAATCCAATTCCTACAATGAACATGCTATAGCCAACATACACCTCAGGATTCTGAATGGCTAGGAGATCGAGTTATGGTGTAGTTGAACTATAACACCCTCAAAGTAAACTATCGATGCACCTCAGGTCAAAGAACCAGACACATCACTACAGCATCGAGTCAGTCATCGACGAGAAGGTAGACTTCTTTATGACTGCTCCAGGTGGTCATGCTCATTACCCTCATTCTCTAATAGATACCTGTACTCTCACTCTAGTATCTCTATACCATAGACTCAAGATACATCTATCCTAAGAAAATAATCATACACCAACCTTCCAGATCAATCACCATCCTCATGATGATCTTATGGTCGGAAGCTATTAATGAGTTAATTATGAAAATTCATGTCTCAAATTTTTAACTCTTAAAAATATGAATTGTTATTACCGTTAACTCAAAGGATATATCACAAACACTTTAAATACACACTATGATAGAAAATAATCCTTTTATTAATTTATAATCAAAATTATAAAATTACCATTAGAAGTGTATTATAAATGTTTAGCCAATCTGGCTTCTAAGGTACACATCTAATAATCGTAAGGTTAGATTCTATAATGAGCATACCTCCAGATGGACCAGCCTTCTTCTTGTTCTTTAGGCTGGCCAAGTAGAGAGGGTAGTTCCGCTTCTAGCGATCGTCAGTGTTGCAATGGAAATATTTTTTCTTGTCAATGGCCTTCTTCTTTGGCTTTGCCTTCTTCTTTTTTATGCCATCCACCTTCTACATCTTCACGAAGTTTTTCTTCTTTCTAAAAAACTTTCTCTTGAAAGAAGTCAGCTCAATAGTAAGCATTGAGCCCTTTGAATCTTTCATAGATAGCTCAGCAGTAACCAGCATATTCATAAGTTCAGCCAAGGTATTTTAAAGTTTATGCATATGGTAGTTCATGATGAACTGCCCATATGCATCAGTCAAAGATTGTAGAATTATATCAATCTACAGATCTTAATCTAACTTGACACCAAGCTTCTCAAGCTGTTCTAGGTCCTTGATCATCATCAGACAATGATCTTGGATCGATTGTCCATCATGCATTTGAGCCTTAAAAAGTCTCTTAATGACTTGATATTTGGCTGCGTGACTTTGTCCACCAAATAACTCTTGCAAATGAGCCAATATTTGGTGGCTAGTCTTAATATCTTCATGTTGGCGCTGGAGCTCATCAGACATTGAGCCCAACATGCAATACCTGGCTTTGTTATTTTTATCCATCCATTTTTCCAAAGACGCTATCTAAACAGTGGATGGATATGCTGGTAAAGTAGAAGGATCCTATTCCAACACATGAGTCAACTTCTCAAAATTCAAAACTATTTTGAAGTACTAGATCCAATCCTTGTAGTTGAATATGGTCAGTTTATGGGTGTCCAGGATACAAGCTAGTAGATTGAATGCAGACATTTTTCTGTAAAGAGTCAAAATTTTTAGTTAGATTTTATAATTAGACTTAATCAATTTATTTAGAAATTTTATTTTTAAATAAATTAGGCTTTCATTATTTACTCGGATTCCTACACTTTCTTGGTAGAGTGCAAAAATCTCTATAATTATTGATTTCTAGTGGATGGTGCGATCCCACCAACTGGCTCACCATCGCACTTAACAGTTATTAGTAATAGGTCAACTGATGAGTGGACAACTCTTATCCAATGATTCTCTAATCATGGTACATCCAAACCTGATCTCTAATTCATGAAGCTCACCATGCTCGAAATATTACTCCACTTCTTAGTTAAGCCAGATCCATCATTTGCATGAATTAGATTCCTGATTGGGTCTCTCACCATATCAAAAATATTGAGCCCAATCCATCCTCCTACCCATAGCATCCAATGCCTAATAGACATGGTTGCATCTTTTTAATGCAACTGAACCACTATATCCAGTCGAGAACAATCAATCCCGAAAAGGGCCCGCACATCTACAATAGTGGAAGATCTTAGACTTAATATTTTCTTAGAAAGATTTAATTTAGGTCTCTTTAAACTTCACTTGACTTAGTCATAATAATTATGACTAACTTAGTGGCATGGGTTGGCTTGAATTGTTAGCCACCTCAAATCAAAACTGGATCGATACAAATGGCTAGGTAAGTGAGATCGGTAGAAGGAATATGCCATTAACTCGATAAGAATGTATTTAGATCGAGTAGCTCCCAATTAAAAATCAGTCGATCATATCTGCCAGACTTACCTTAGACATCAAATTATCAAATCAGAATCAATCGGATTAGTCTAAAATCCAGGCTCGAACTATGGAGCTAAATTAGGTTTTGACTTGATTGAGTCACATCTTAATGTGACTCAATCTTGATCTAGACTTAATCCTATTAGGTTGGTCAATTCTAAGCTTTCTTTGATCCCATCTAACCAACTTTTGATTCGGTTTGATCAACCACTAGACCTAATTGAGCTACCCAGTCCAAACCCAATTTTATGAAGATGTTGTAGATTTTGAAAATTCATAATTTTTAGACATAATTAATTTTATAATCTTAATTTTTAATTAAGTTTTGGATTCATGAACAAAACATGTAACAAAATTCTAGGGTTTTAGGATCCAAAATTTTGTAGCAAATAAGTTTTGATTTCTGATTAAGGACGAACGTGTAGCACCCCTACACATTATAAGAACAACCCATCGAATAAAAGGAGAGGACCTTTAAATCCTACTTTATTCTTATGACCGGATGACCAAGAAAAATGCCTTAACCAAAAATATATTTTTTAAAATAAAACTAATTAGATCTAAATCATATATCACATATACAAAAGATCTAACCTATACATGTGTTACATTCATCTCATATATCATAACTCAATAAACCATGCATGCTTTCAAATCTAAAATATCATATATTAAATCTAAAAAATAAAATTTTAAATTTGATCACATCAAAAATAAAATTATTCTAGATATTTTATAGAACTATTCTATAACTAGTCTAAGCGTGCATCTTTCATATCTCATATGAATAAATTAAAAATTTAAAACTATATTTTTTATTTTTTAGATCTAGTTAAAATAATTATAATATAACAAAAATAAAATATATCTAAAATTATATTTAATCAAATTAATAACATGATCATACTAGACTACATATATAACTATTCTATTTCTAGTCTAGTCATGCATCTCATACATTATAGATCTAAATCATATAATTTTTAATTATTTGATTTTAGATCTAATCATATCTGATGTGATATCTAAAATTATTTAATATCAAATTATAAATAAAAATTAAATTAGATCTAAAAATTATCTGAAGAACTGCTAACGTAGTTCTGATTCTAGTTGAAAGAAAAAATCTGATTTTCCATCATAGGATCATCCAGATCTAGTTAGATTTGAGGTGGATTTTTCTACAAAAGTTTTTATAATCTGATCAAATTTAAAAGTTCTCAGATTTGATTATAGTGATCTGATATTAAAAATAAAATAAAATTAAATTACATTTAATTTTAAGTATATTGTTTGGTAATCTGATTACCTTACGATGATCCCGTTGATTTCTGAGATTCTGAAAGGAGCCACACACGTGCCTGGCCTCTAATTTTAGATGTGTGCCCTAGAAGTCAGACTGGCTAACACTTATAATATAGTTCTAAGGATAATTTTATAATTTGACTATAAATTAATAAAAAATTATTTTCTATCATAGTGTGTATTTAAAGTATATATGATATATCCTTTGAATTAATGATAATGATAATTCATATTTTCAATGAGTTAAAAGTTTAAGACATGAATTTTCATAATTAACTCATAAACTGCTACCGACCGTAGGATCATCATGAGGATGATGATTAATCTAGAAGATTGGAGTATAATCACTTTCTTTGAGTAGATGAGTCTTGAGTCTACGATGTGGAGACATCGAAGCAAGAGTACAGATACTCATTAGAGAATGAGGGCACTGAGCGTGACCACCTTGAGCATTCATAAAAAAGTCTACCTTCTCGTCGGTGACTGGCTCGATGTTGCAGTAGTGTATCTGATTCTTTGATCTGAGGTGCATCGATAATTCACCTTGAGGGTGTTATAGTTTGACTATACCATAACTTGGTCTTCTAGCCATTTGGAATCCTAAGGTGTATGTTGGCTATAGTACGTTCATTGTAGAAATTAGATTGCACCAATAAGGGATCTATCTACCTCGGTAGATGAGGTGTAGCCCTATGATGATCATGAGAATCGAGTCCATAAGCCCATGGCCATGACAGAGTAAAGATGATAGAAAGAGTTTCTATAAGGATTTCACATAGGACTTAAATCGAATGATTAATTCATATGATGGATATTGGGTTTGACGAGTTCACCTTAACACTAATCCTATCAGGACTAAAGATAGAAGAATCGAATCACACATATAGCTGCACCAAGAGATTCACTTTTAATTCTGATGGGTTGCCACCATATACTGCTAGATGTCATTGGTGGATTTTGGAAGCAATTAAAATGATTTTGATGATCGATCATTCTAATTGTATGAATCAGAAAAGTTTTGGTCCATCAAAAGGTATTTTGATGATGTCGATGATGGAGATCATGACATGTCTCATTACCATACAAAATTGAATCTAACTAGATCACATAAATAAGGGTTTAGGTCTAGATATCATCAATTGAGCTAACCTAGTTTGATTGATTTGGATTACATCCAATCAGGTTTAAGGTAACCATGCTAGCACACGATTGAGCCTGACTTTCTCCTTCTGTAATCTTTCTGATTCATCACAATTAAGTCAAATTTGATTTGACTCATTTTTGTATCTTAAATGGGTTTATTTTCATCTGACTGAAATAAGTTTAGATCAAATTAATTATAAAAATTAAATTTATTTCTAGTGCAATTGGACTAGGGTCAATAGTTGATCCAATTGAGAGAACTAAGGGTCACATGATCAGAGAATTTTAGAAAATTCTCTAGAAATTATTTTACTCTAATTTTTGGATGTAATAGGATGCAAGTTAAATTTGGGTGTGTAAAATTTTATAATTTTTGGAGGTGTCTAGACTGGGTTTTGATAGAGTTTGATTTGGATCAAACTCTTGAGGGAAGAGTTCTAGACGCACATGGACTCTTCCTTATCCTTTCATGCCGTCACCTTCTTGATAGATTTTTGGCATCAAAATTAGATGGGATCTGGGGTTTTTCATGGAGATTAGGTCCAAGAGTCCCAATGGTCGAATTAATAAGGTATTTGGTCAAAAAGAAACTCTTTATGGCGCTATGTCTTGAATAAGAACTCTTCTCACAAAATTGCCTCAATGTAATTTATTTTTCCACACCCAAAGGAGCCTTCCCTCTGATATCCACACCCACTCTATTCTCTCTCTCCCTCTTTTCTATATTTCTAAAAAGTTAGGCATAAATCTGAGTTGAAGGTCCAAAGTTTTTGGCATAAGATTCAGCATCTACGCAACGGTGTTCGTGAGACGAACAGGCTGCCCTCATATGTCATTTTGAAAGCTTTCCAAATCAAATTTAGATCTAATTTTTAGAGAAGAGATTCATGAGAAGAAGATATTCAGATCCTACCTGAGTGGATATCTGTAGAGGCCAGGCGCATGCGTGGCTCCTTCCAGAACCTCAGGAATCAATAGAATCATCGTAGGATAATTAGATTATCAAATCAGATACTTAAAATTAAATCTAATTTAATTTTCTTTTAACTTTAATATTAGATCTCTGTGATTAGATTTGAGAAGTCTCAGATCTTATTAGAATTTTAGAAAAAAAATTTAAAATATTTCTTTAGATCCAATCAGATCTGAACGATCCTATGTCTGGAGAACATGTTTTTCCTTCAACTAGTATCAGAGCCAGGTTGTAGTTCTTCAGATCTATTTTAAATCTAATTTTATTTTTATTTTTTATGTGATATTAAAAATTTTTAGATGATACATCAGATATGATTAGATCTAAAATAAAAAAATTAAAATTAAATTATTTAGATCTAATATGTATGAGATGCATGACTAGACTGGGAATAGAATAGTTCTATGTATAGTCTAGTATAATCATGTTGTTAATCTAATTAAATATGATTTTAGATTTATTTAATTTTTATTTTTTTGATATTATAATTATCATAATTAGATCTAGAAAATAAAAAATAATTTTTTTAATTTTTAATTTATTCATATGTGATATGAAAAGATGCATGTTTAGACTAGTTGTAGAATAGTTCTATAAATTATCTAGAATAGTTTTATTTTGATATGATCAAATTTAAATCTATTTTTCAGATGTTATACATTATATTTTAGATCTGAAAAATATGCATGTTTAATTTAGTAATGATACATGAGATATATGCAAAGCATGTATTAGTTAGATAATTAATTATATATGTGATATATGATTTAGATCTAACTAGTTTTATAGTTTCAATTATATTTTTGATTAAGGCATTCTCCTTAGCCATCCAATCATAAGAACAAAGTAGGATTTAAAGGCCCTCTCCTTCCATTCAATGGGATGTTCTTATGGCATGTAGGGGTGCTGCGCATTCGTCCTTAATCAGAAATCAGAACTTATTTTTTTGCAAAACCTTAGATCCTAAAACCATAGGATTTTGATACATATTTTTTTGTTTATGAATCCAAACTTAATTAAGAATTAAGATTATGAATCTAGTTAGGTCTAAAATTGAGAATTCTCATATCTAAGATATTTTCAAAAAATTAGGTTTGGGCTTGGGTAGCTCAATTAGGTCTAGCGGTTGATCAAATCGAATCAAGAGTTGGTTAAGTGGGATCAAGAGTGCTTAGAATTGACCAGTCTAATAGTTGTAAGTCTGGATCAAGGTCGACTCACAGCCACATATGATCGATCCAATTAAGACCTAATTTAGCTTCATGGTTTGATCTTGGATTGTAGGCTAACCCAATTAGTTTTGGTTCAATAATTTGATGTCTAAGGTAAGTTTGATAGGTACGATCAATTGATTTTTAATTGGAAGCTACTCGACCTGAATGTGTTCTTGTAGAGTTAATGGCATATCCCTTCCACCGATCTCACTTACCTAGCCATTTATGTCAACCCAACTCTAATTTGAGGTGGCTAACAGTTTGAGCTAACCCATGCCACTAGGCTTATCATAGCCGTTATGACTGAGTCAAGTCTAAGAGACTTAAATTGAATCTCCATAAGAAAAGATTAAGTCAATTGGTCTTCTACCATTATAGATGTATGGGCCCTTCTCGAGGTTGATTGTTCTCGATTGGTTACAGTGGCTCAATTGCACTGGAAAGATGCAACCACATCTATTAGGCATTGGATGCTATGGGTTGTAGGATGGGTTGGGCTCAATATTTTAGATACGATGAGGGACCCAATTAGAAATCCAATTCATGCAAATGGTAGGTCTACCTTAACTAAGGAGTGGATCAATATTCCAAACATGGTGAGATTCATGAATTAGAGACTAGGATTAGGTGCACAATGATTAGAGAATCATTGGATAAGAGTTGTCCACTCATCGATTGACCCATCACCAATAACTATTAGGTGAGGTGGTAAGCCTATTGATGGGACTGCACCATCCACTAGAAATCAATTGATCGCGAAGATTTTCGCATCTCTATCTAGGGAGTGTAGGGATCTAAAAAAATAGTAGAAGCCTAATTTATTTAAAAATAAAATTTTTAAATAAATTGATTAAGTTTAATTACAAAATCTAACTATAAACTTTGACTCACTACAGAAAAATGTCTGTGTTCAATCCACTAGCTCGTATCTTGGACACCCATAGACTAACCAGACCCAACTTCAAGGATTGGTTCTAGAACTTCAAAATTATTTTGGGTTCTGAGAAGTTGACTCATGTGTTGGAATAGGACCCTCCCACTTTACCAATCCATCCATCTGCTGATCAGAGAGCATCTCTAAAGAAGTGGATGGATGATGATAACAAAGCCAAGTATTATATATTGGGCTCGATGTTTGATGAGCTCCAGTGCCAATATAAAGACATTAAGACTAGCCACCAAATGTTGACACAATTGTAAGAGTTGTTTGGTGAACAAAATCACGCAGCCAAACATCAAGTCACTAGAAGACTTTTTAAGGCTCAAATGCGTGATAGACCGTCGGTCCAAGATCATTGTTTGATGATGATCAAGGACTTGGAAGAGCTTGAGAAGCTCGGTGTGAAGTTGGACAAGAATTTGTAGATTGATATAATTCTGTAATCCTTGATTGATGCATATGGGCAGTTCATCATGAAGTACCATATGCATAAACTATAGAATATTCTGACAGAACTTATGAATATGCTGGTTACTGCTGAGCTTTCTATGAAAGATTCTAAAGGCTCAGTGCTTACTGTGGAGTGGACTTCTTCCAAGAGAAAATCTTTTGAAAAGAAGAAGAAGTCCATGAAGAAGCAGAAAATGGATGGTGGGAAGAAGAAGACAGAGCTGAAGAAGAAGGCCACTGACAAAGAAAAATATTTTCATTGCAACATAGATGATCATTGGAAGTGGAACTACCCCTTGTACCTGGCTAGCCTAAAGAACAAGAAGGAGGTAGGTCCTTTTGGAGGTATGCTCATTATAGAATCTAACCTTACAGTTTCTTTTGCATCCAGTTGGGTGCTTGACTCTGGTTCTAGTGCTCACTTATGCACTTCTATGTAGGATCTTGAGGATAGCAGGAGGCTGAGAGATGGTGAGATGATCCTATGCATCAGGAATGGAGCAAGAGTTGCTGCAGTGGCCGTGGAAACCTACCCTCTATAATTACCGTTAGGATTAGATTTAGTTCTTAGAGACTATTTTTATATGCCTACAGCAAGTAGGAATTTGATTTCTATTTCATGTTTAGCACCAGAAGGCTATGTAATTAGTTTTCTTAAGGACCATTGTAATATTCTTTATGAAAGAAATAAAATTGCAAGTGGTTACCTTATAAATAGTCTCTATCAGTTACATATTGATGTTTCTATTTTCAATATCGAGCAAAACGTGAATGCCCATAGGATCAAAATGACCTAGGGATAGTCTAAACGATAGGTATCTATGGCACCTTTGTTGGAAATATGCGCTCTTCCCATATGGATTGGCATGGCCACCGATGATTAGCCAAGTAATAAGGAAGTACTTCTCGGAGATCTCTATGGAAGCATGATCAAATAAATCAAGAAATAGAGAAGAAGAGAGGAAGAGATTTTCGAGAGAAAAGAGCTTTTATTTAGTATATTTTAGCACTCTTCCAACCTTGACCTATTTTCAGTATATATACTTTATAAAGGGTCAAGCCCAAGCTCACAAAAAAACTCTCCAAACTTAAACAATCCACGTACATAAAATAATAACCCACAAGAACTGAGCCAGCCTAGTTTCAGACTGAGCCAGCTAACCTGTTGTGTACCATGCCAATAGCCCAAAAATGCTGCTCTCTATCTGAAATTTCCTCTAAGACCTAGCCGATCCAGTCCTAGACTGAGCTGACTCAGTTCCCAATTGAGCCAGCTCAGTCTCAGGGTCAACCGGCCCAATTTATGAACTTTACTATTGAGACTGATTCTTTTTCTGACTCGCTTTCATCTTTTCGTGATCTATCTTCTCATGTTTTCAAGAATTGGGAGTGCCACTTCTGAGCTCACATTCTCCATCTTGGTGCTTTCAAGTCCTTGTGAACTCATCTCTTCTCAACAAACCCATCCATGCCACACATCTTTGAAAGCTATCTCTGGAGAGTACCTTCGTGAGTGCATCAAACTGATTCTCCTTGGTATGGATCTTCATCAATTCCACTTCACCTTCCTCCATCAGCTCTCTGATCCTGTGGTACCTTACGTATATATGCTTTGTGCATGCATGATAGACTGGATTTTGAGCCAACAATAAAGCACTCTAACTATCACTGAATAGTGTAACCTTGCTCTGCTCCACCCCCAACTCATCAATCAGCCTCCTAAGCCAAAGGGCTTTCTTTGCGGCCTCCGTTATCCCAATGTACTCGGCCTCTATGGTAGACATGGCCATGATTGGCTAAAGGATTGATCTCCAAGACACCGATCCACCATATACGCAGAAGAGATATCCAGTAGTAGACCTCCTTGTATCAAGATCACCAGCATAATTTGCATCAACAAACCCTTTCAGAGGACCTGAACCTTCACACATCTTCACAGATTATTCTCCAAATCCTCCTGGCTGCCCACCAAACACCAATCCATAATCTCTTATTCCATGAAGATATCTTAATATCCATTTCAATGCTTTCCAGTATCGTTTCCCAGGGTTAGCCATGTATCTACTAATCGTGCTCACAGCATGTGCTATATCTGATCTGCAGCACACCATAGTATACATCACACTACCTACAGCATTTGCATAAGAGACTCATTCCATGTACTCTCTCTCCTCTTTTGACTGGGGGCACTATAACTTGGAGAGAGACATATGGCTCGGCAATGGCGTCTCTACAAGTTTGGCCTTCTCCATCCCAAACCTCTCCAGAATCTTCTGGACATACTTTCCTTATGACAAATGGAGCACTCCTTTGCACCTATCTCTACAAATCTCCATTCCAAGGATTTTTTTAGCTGGACCTAAATCTTTTATCTCAACTTCATATGATAATGTCCTTTTCAACCTTTTCACAGCATCCAAGCTTCTACTAGCTATGAGCATATCATCTACATACAATAATAGGTACAGGGCATCCTCCTCATCTACATTCTTGATGTAGACACAACAATCATGTTTACATCTGCTGAAACCCAGGCTCAAGACAAAGCTATCAAACCTTCGATACCACTGACGAGAGGATTGTTTCAAGCCATACAAAGACTTCCTGAGTAAACACACCTTTTCTTCCTATCCCATCTCCATGAAACCATCTAGTTGCTTCATGTAGATTCTTTCCTCCAAAGTCCCATGAAGGAAGGCCATCTTCATGTCCATCTATTCCAATTCCTTGTTATGCTGTGCCACCAGTGACAGCAAAACTCGAATACATGTATGACGCATCATAGGAGAGAAAATTTCTATGTAGTCAATTCCTTCCCTTTGTGAGTATCCCTTTGTTACCAGCCTTGCTTTGAATTTGATTCCACCTTATTCTGAAGGTGCTTCTTTCTTTGTGAACACTCATTTTTAGCCAATAAGTTGACCACCCTCTGGAAGATCCACCAGCTGCCATGTCTGATTCTTCTCAAGTGATTCCATCTCCTCCATGATGGCCTGCATCCATGAATCATAATCCTCACTCTCCATGGCCTCTGCATAATTCTCTGGATCTCCATTAGCAGTGATGAGTGCATAAAAGATAACTTCATCAATGCCATATTTGATCAATCTTCTAATAGTATGCTGGGGCTTGTGCAAAACCACTTCCACTGGCACATCTTTGCCTAATGTCTGTGGCTACTCCTGCACATCTGTCTGAACTATCGGCCATCCATGCTAATTTTTAATCTGAGATAATACTTTTTTGCCCAGCTCTACCTCAACAGGAATACTCCTGTAAGTGGATGTAACCTGCATGCCATCATTCTCTGACTGGCCACCGTTGTTCAACTTGTTTTCCCAGTTCCATCTATCCTAGACCTCCTCAAGATGCTCTTCTCATCAAAGATAATATCTCTACTAATTACTGACTTCTATGCCTGAGAGTCCCACAGTAGGTACCCCTTGACTTCTTGTGGATACCCTATGAATGTCATCTTTTGAGATTTTGGGTCTAATTTGCTCGGTTGCCTCCACATGTGCATAGGCTATGCAATCGAAGACTTTCAAGTGGCCAAGCTCCATCTTCTTTCCACTCTAGACCTCTTCTGGAATGCCTCCATTCAGCTTATAATGAAGGGACCTATTTACAAGAAAATAAGAAAAAGTTAGAGCATCACCCCAAAAGAACTTTGGGAGTGATGTCTGCAGCCTCAAACTTCATGCCTTCTCGATCAGTGTTTGGTTCATCCTCTCCATGAACCATTCTACTGGGGAGTCATTCTCACCATGTAATGGCATTTGATGCCATTTTCCTCACAGTACCTTCTGAACTCCAGGCTAATATACTCCCCTCCATTATCCAACCTCAGACACTTTACCTATCTCCCTGACTCCATCTCTACTTCAGCTCTCCAAGCTTTGAATCGGGCAAACACCTTTGATTTTTCTCTGATTAGATAAATCCATACCTTCCTTAAGAAATCATCAATGAAAGCAACAAAGTATTTTGCCCTACCTCTAGTTGATACAGGAGTTGGTCCCCACACATCTGAGTGCACTAAATCTAGCACTCCCTCACCGCTTGGTACTTCTAACAAACTTCACCCTATGCTATTTGCCAAAGATACACGGCTCACAAAGATTTATGCCTTCCTTCTTCAGGATTGGGATCATACTTCTTCTGCTTAGTTCTGTGAGCCCACGGTCATTCATATGATCCATTCGATAGTGCCACAATCGATATAAAATCTGCTCCTCCTGTGTCACTGCTAGTACCTCTGCACTCTCATTTACCACTGAGCCTTCCATTCTGTAAATATTATTGCTCAATCTTCTACCTCTCATCACCCCAAAAGCTTTCTTAGAAAATTTTAGACATCCACTCTCAGCCTAGCTACTAAAAGCATAACCCTGCTCCTCTAAGTAGCCCAAAGAAATCAAATTCTTTTTCAACTCTGATACATGCTTGATATTTGATAATGTATGAATGATCCCATCATACATCCTCACCCTGATAGAGCCAATTTCAGCTACTTTGCATGGATGATCATCTTCAAGGCTGACACTTCCAGCATCGACCTTTTGGTAGATAGCAAACCACTCCCGATGAGAAGTACAATGGTGCGAGTATGCTGAATCTAATATCCACATAGTATCGCACTCTATGGATGCATTTGATATAACTAGTAGATCTTCTCCACTGCTCACAAAAGCTGTATCATCTTCCTTGCTAGCCTTCCCTTTTTCTGATCTCAAAAGAGGACAATCTCTCTTCAGGTGTCTAGGCCGATGACATTTATAACATTTCAATATCATCTTCCTCTGATTGTGAGACTTTGACCTACCTTTGGATTTTCCTCTTGTCTTCTCATTTGATCTTTTCTGCCTTTTGTTCACAGCCAAGATCTCAGACTTAGGATCTCTCTTGCAGATCTTCTCCCTTTGCTCATTTGATCGGAGCACACCAACAACCTCTTCATAGTTTAGGGTCTCCTTCCCATAAACTAGAATTATTATGAGACCATCATATGAACATAGGAGAGAACATAATAGCAGCAATGCCTGATCCTCCTCATCGATCTACACATCCAAACTCATCACCTTAGAACACACTTGATTGAACCTTTGGATATGTGCAACAAGATCTCCGCCTTTGGGCATCCTCAGACTATACAGCTGTTACTTCAACCATAGCTTGTTCGTCATGTTCTTCCCCATGTATGTGTTCTCTAGTCTCTCCCAGAGCCCCTTTACTGTAGTCTCAATGCAAACCTTGGGCAAAACCTGATCGACCAAGTACATCTGGATTGTGCTAAAAGCAATTTTTTTCAACTCTTCCCAATCCTCATCACTGATCTTTTTTGGCCTTTCTTTTGTCAAGACCTTGTAGATCCTCTACTGAACCAACAAGTCCTTTACTCTTTGCTGCCATAGGGTAAAGTTTTTCTTACCATTGAACTTCTCAAAATCCACCTTGAATCCACTTAATCCCATAACTTCAAACAAGTCAAGAACAAATCCTTAATACCCTTCACAATCACACACCAGTAAAACTATCCTTCATAGAAAATCTAACTAGCCCTAGATCCTCTTTACAAACTTTTATATCACCGTTCCTCCGTGTAAACAATCTCCACCTCAATCTAGAGACAACCACGAAGTAAATTAAAAGTTTTTAGGATAAAATTTGGTGCAACAGATCCTAGATGTAGTAAATCCTAGGTGTCTTCCTTCCTTCCATGCAACACCGCTCTGATACCAAATGTTGGAAATATGCGCTCTTCCCACATGGATCGACATGGCCATCGGTGATTAGCCAAGCAATAAGGAAGTACTTCTCAAAGATCTCTATGAAAACATGATCAAATAAATCAAGAAATAGAGAAGAAGAGAAGAAGAGATTTTTGAGAGAAAAGAGCTTTTATTTAGTATATTTCAGCACTCTTCCAATCTTGATCTACTTCTAGTATATATACTTTACAAAGGGTCAAGCCCAAGCTCATAAAAAAACTCTCCAAACCTAAATAACCCACATACACAAAATAATAATCCACAAAAATTGAGCCAGCTCAGTTTCAGACTGAGTCGGCTAACCTACGACTGGGTTGGCTTAGTCCCAGACTGAGCTGACCTAGTTGTGTACCATGTCAATAGCCCAAAAATGCTACTCTTTATCTAAATTTTTCTTTGAAACCTAGCCAATCTAGTCCTAGACTGAGCCGACCCAGTTTTCAACTAAGTCCGCTCAGTCTTAGAGTGAGCCGATCTAGTTTCTAAACTTTACTATTGAGACTGATTCTTCTTTCAGCTCACTCTCATCTTTTCATGATCTATCTTCTCATGTTTTCAAAACATGGGAGTGCTACTTCTGAGCTCACAACCTTAGGCTAGATTATATAGTGGAAGATAGGGTTAACAAATTAAAAAATTTGGATTATCGAGTCTGTTGACTTCTAAGTCATATTCAATTTGTAAATCATGCTTTCATGGCAAAATGACCAAGCTTCCTTTTGTAGGACATGGGAAAAGGGCCACAGACGTACTTGCCCTTGTACATACTGATGTGTGTGGCCCATTTGATATGCTGGCTAGAGGCAACTATGTCTACTTCATCACCTTTATCGATGATTTATCTCGGTATGGATATGTGTATTTGATGCAACATAAATCTAAAGCTTTTGAAAAGTTTAAAGAATTCAGACATGAAGTAGAAAAATAAATTAGAAAATCCATTATGGTTCTTTGATCACTTCGAGTGGGAATTCCTAGACTATCTTAAGCAAAATGGTATAGTCTCATAATGGACTCCACCTAGAATACCTCAACTCAATGAGATTTTAGAATGGAGAAATCGAACCTTATTATATATGGTCTGATCTATGATGAGCTTCACGGATATTTCTATGTTTCTTTGGGGACATTGTCTAATGACCGCTATATATTTACTGAATAGAATTTCCTCTAAAATCGTTCCTACCACACCGTGTGAGATATGGTATGGTAAGAAATCAAGTCTGAGTCACCTCAGAATTTAGAGTTGTCCGGCTCATGTTAAGAGACAATAGGCAGATAAGTTAGAGTAGAGGTCCTTTAGAGCTTGATTTATAGGATATCCTAAAGAGTCATTAGGATATTATTTCTACATTCTGAAAGACTACAATGTGATTGTATGTCGACATGCCATCTTCCTTGAAAAATAGTTTCATATTAGGCTCGAGGAGAAAGTCTCCCAAGAGCAACGAGCTAAGGACCCTATGAAATCCAATCAGATTGAGCTAGTCCAATCACTACCTCCTCCACCTCGTAGATCAGAAAGAATTTTCCATCCTCCTGAAAGATACTTAGGTATTATTTTAGAGGATGTAGAGAAAATGTTCCTCATGAAAAATGGGGTTCATGATGATGATCCCAAAATCTATGACAATGCGATATTAGATATCGACTCCAAAAAATGGTTAGAGGCAATGAAGTCAGAGATTGACTCAATATGCTCGAACCAAGTCTGGACCTTGGTAGATCCATCTAAAGGTATAGTACCTATTGGATATAAATGAATCTATAAGAGAAAGATAGGTGCACATGAAAATGTGGAGACCTTCAAGGCTAGGTTAGTAGCGAAAGGGTATAGTCAGTGCGAAGGCATTAACTATTAGGATACCTTCTCACCAGTAGCCATGCTAAAATCCATCCATACATTGCTTGCTATTGCAGCCTATTTTGATTATGAAATATGGCAGATGGACGTGAAAATGGTCTTCTTAAATGGATATCTTGAGAAAGATATCTATATAAAATAGCAGCTAGATTTCACATCCAGTGATGCTGATCACAAGGTCTGCAAGCTGCAAAGATCCATCTATGGACTTAAGCTAGCATCTCGAAGCTAGAATGCTCATTTTAATGATGTGATCAAATTATTTGGATTTATCAAGAATGAGAAGAAATCGTGTGTACTTAAAAAGGTCAGTAGGAGTGCTGTTGTCTTCCTCGTATTTTACATGGATGACATCCTCCTTATTGAAAATGATATTTTCATGTTGATCACAGTTAAAATATGGTTATCAAAAGAGTTCTCTATGAAAGACCTAGGAGAGTCATCATTTATTCTAGGAATTAAGGTCTATAGGGATAGATCGAATAGGATGCTAGATCTCTCACAAAAGATGTACAAATAGAAGGTACTAAAGAGGTTTAGCATGGAAAACTCCAAGAGGGGATTGGTGCTCTTCAGGCATGGCATTCATCTCTCCAAGAAGATGTGTCCCAACATATCTGAGGTGATTGAACGCATGAGCAAGATCCCTTATGCTTTGGCAATAGGGAGCCTCATATACGCCATGTTATGTACATGACCTGATATCACCCAAGCTGTGAGTGTCACGAGTAGATATCAATCGAATCCAGATAAAGAGCACTAGACTTTCATGAAATATATCCTTAAGTACTTGAGAAGGACTAAGAATATGTTCTTAGTTTTTGATAATAGAGAACTCCAGGTCCAGGGTTATACAGACTCAGATTTTATATCTGATATAGATGATCGAACGTCGATACCTGATAGTCTGTTTGTGTGTAATGGTGGTGCTGTCAGCTAGAAGAGTTTTAAGTAGAATGTGATAGCATATTTCATCATGAAAGCAGAGTACATCGCTGCATCGAAAGCTGCAAAGAAGATGTTTTGGTACAAGAAGTTCATCACAGAACTTAGAGTGATGCCATCAGATGTCATCCCACTGTACTGCGACAACAATGGTGCCATAGCCTTAGCTAAGGAGCTGAGGTCTCACAAAAAAATTCAAACACATCGAGCGGTGATTCTACCTCATCCGCGATTACCTCGAGAAGGGTTACGTCGAGGTCAAGAGAGTTGACTCCATGAATAATGTGATAGATCCACTAACGAAGCCTTTAGGCTAGCAGAAGATCGAAGCCCATCATGAGAAGATGGGACTTAGATTTGAAGCCAATTGGCTTTAGGTCAAATGAGAGTTTGTTAGATATGTGCCCTAGAAGTCAGATTGGCTAACACTTGTAATACACTTCTAAGATTAATTTTATAATTTTAACTATAAATTAATAAAAAAATTATTTTCTATCATAGTGTGTATTTAAAGTGTATGTGATATATCCTTTGAGTTAATGGTAATGATAATTCATATTTTTAAAGAGTTAAAAAATTAAGATATGAATTTTCATAATTAACTCATAAATTGCTCCTGATCGTAGGATCATCACGAGGATGATAATTGATCCAGAAGGTTGGTGTATGATCGCTTTTTTTAAGTAGATGAGTCTTGAGTCTATGGTGTGTAGACACCGGAGTGAGAGTACAGATACTCGTTAGAGAACGAGGGCACTGAGCATGACCACCATGAGCATTCATAAGGAAGTCTACCTTTTCATCGATTACTGGCTCGATGTTGCAGTAATGTATCTGATTCTTTGACCTGACGTGCATCAATAATTTATCTTAAGGGTGTTGTATTTTGACTATACCATAACTTGATCTCCTAGCCATTCAAAATTCTGAGGTGTATGTTGGCTATAGTACGTTCATTGTAGGAATTAGATTACACCAATAAGGGATCTATCTATCTTGGTAGATGAGTAGCCGTATGATGATCATGAGAATTAAGTCCATAAGCCCATGGCCATGGCAGAGTAAAGATTATAGAAAGAGTTTCTATAAGGGTTTCACATAGGACTCAAATCGAATGATTAATTCATATGAGGGATATTGGGTTTGACGAGTTCATCTTAACCCTAATCCTGTCGGAGCTCAAGATAGAATAACTCAATCGCACAAGTAGCTACACTGAGAGGTTCACTTTTAGTTCTGATGGGTTGCCACCATATACTATTAGGTGTCACTAGTAGATTTTGGGAGCAATTAGAATGATTTTGATGATCGATCATTCTAATTGTATGAATCAAAAAAGTTCTGATCCATTGAAAGGTGTTTCGATGATGTCGATGATGGAGACCATGACATATCTCATTACCATATGAAACTGAATCTAACTGGGTCACACAAACAAGCGTTTGGATTTGGATGTCATCAATTAAGCTAACCTAGTTTGATTGATTTGGATTAGATCCAATCAGGTTCAAGGTAATCATGCTAACACATTATTGAGCCTGACTTTCTCCTTCTGTAATCTTTCTGATTCATCACAATCGAGTCAAATTTGATTTGAATAATTTTTGTATCTTAAATAGATTTATTTTCATCTGACTGAAAGAAGTTCAGATTAGATTAATTATGAAACTTAAATTTATTCCTAGTGCAATTGGACTAGGATCAATAGTTGATCCAATTGAGAGAATTGAGGGTCACATGATTAAAGAATTTTAGAAAATTCTTTATAAATTATTTTGCTCTAATTATTAGATATGTGATAGGGCATGAGTAGTAATTTGGGTGTACAAAATTTCAAAATTTTTGGAGGTGCATAGACTAGGTTTTGATAGAGTTTGATTTGGATCAAACTCTTGAGGGAAGAGTCCTAGACGCACATGAACTCTTCGTTATACTTTCATGCTGCCACCTTCTAGATGGATTTTTGGTGTCAAAACTAGATGGGATCTAAGGTTTTTTGTGGATATTAGGTCCAAGAGTCCCAATCATCAAATTAATAAGATTTTTTATCAAAAAGGGACTCTTTATGGCGCTGTCTTGTATAAGAACTCTTCTCACAAAATTATCTCAATGTAATTTACTTTTCCACACCCAAAGGATCCTTCTCTCTAATATCTATGCCCCCTCTATCCTCTCCCTCCCTCTCTTCTACATCCCTAAAAAGTTAGGCATAACTTTGAGTTGAAGATCCAAGGTTTTTGGCACAAGATTCAGTATCTATGCGATGATGTTTATGAGACGAATAGGCTGCCCTCAAAAATTATTTTGAAGGCTTTTCAAATCAGATTCAGATCTAATTTTTGAAGAAGAAATTTAAGAGGAGAAGACGTTTAGATCCTGCTCGAGTGGATATCGGTAGAGGTCAGATGTATGTGTGGCTCCTTCTAGAACCTCAAGAATCAACAGGATCATCACAGGATAATTAGATTACCAAATCAGGTACTTAAAATTGAATTTGATTTAATTTTATTTTTAACTTTTAATATGAGATCTCTATGATCGAATCTAAGAATTCTTATATTTGATTAGGATTTTAGAAAAAAAAATTTGAAATATTTCTTTAGATCCAATCAGATCTGAACAATCCTATGCTGGGAAAATAGGTTTTTCCTTCATCTATGACTATCCACTTAGGTAGGATCTAAATATCCTTTTCTCATGAATCTATCCTACAATGATCAGATTTTAATCTGATCTGTAGATCCTTCAAAACTATTTTTGAAGGTAGCTCGTCCATCTCATGAATACCGTCGCATAGATCTTGAATCTTATGCCAAAAATCTTGAACCTTCAACTCATATTTGTGCCTAACCTTTTAGGCATGTAGAAGAGAGGGAGGGAGAGGATAGATAGGGTGTGGGATATTGTATGGGCAATAGCACTTGGGCATGGAGATTATTTTGTGCGATCTCTCTACAATGGTGTAAGAAAGGTTTCTTAAAACCAATGCCATATAGGATCTCTCTTTGACCAAATAACCAACTTATTTGATCATTGGGAGTCCAGGGATTATTCTCCACATGAAAACCCAGATCTCATCTAGTTTGATGCCAGAAATCAATCAGGAAGGTGACGGCATGAGTAGATCAGGAAGAGTTCATTGCGCCTAGGACTCTTCCCTCAAGAGTTTGATCCAAATCAAACTCTGTCAAAATCTAATCAAACTACCACCATAAATCATGAAATTAAGCACACCCATGGCATGACTCGAGTCCTATTACATATTCAAAAATTAGATCAAAAGGATTTCTAGAGAATTTTCTAGGAGTATCTGATCAGGTGACCCTCAATTCCCTCAAATAGGTCAACTTTTGATCCTAGTCCAATTGCACTAGTAATGTATTTAATTTCAATAATTAATCTAACTTAGATTGGTTCTAGTCAGATGAAAATAAACCTATTCAAGATACAAGAATGAGTCAAATCAAATTTAACTCGATTGTGATTAATCAAAAAGATTATAAAAGAAGAAAGCTAGGCTCAATCGTGTGCTATCATCGACATCATCGAAACACCTTTCGATGGACCAGAACTCTTTTGATTCATACAATTATAATGATCGATCATCAAAATCATTCTAATTGCTTCCAAAATTCACCAATGATACCTAGCAGTATATGGTGGCAATCCATCAAAACTGAAAGTGAATCTCTTGGTGCAGCTACCTGTGTGATTGGATTTTTCTATCTTGAGCCCTGATAGGATTAGGGTTAAGATGAACTCGTCAAACCCAACATCCATCATATGAATTAATCATTTGATTCAAGTCCGATGTAAAATACTAATAGAAACTCTTTCAATCATCTTCACTCTACCATGGCCATGGACTTGAGGACTCAATCTTATGATTATCATAGGGCTACTCCTCATCTATCGTGGTAGATAGATCCCTTATTGGTGCAATCCAATTCCTCCAATGAACATGCTATAGCCAACATACACCTCAGGATTCTAAATGACTAGGAGATCGAGTTATGATGTAGTCAAACGATAACACCCTCATGGTGAACTGCCGATGCACTCAGGTCTAAGCATCGGACACACCACTACAGCATCGAGCTAGTCATTGACGAGAAGATTGACTTCCTTATGATTGCTCGAGGTAGTCATGCTTAGTGTCCTCATTCTCTAATGAGTACCTATACTCTTGCTTCGATGTCTCTACATTATAGACTCAAGATATATCTATCCTAAGAGAGTGATCGTTCACCAACCTTTCAGATCGATCACCATCCTCATGATGTTCCTACGGTCGGAAGCAGTTTATAAGTTAGTTATGAAAATTCATGTCTCAAATTTTCAACTCTTGAAAATATGAATCATCATTGTCATTAACTCAAAGGATGTATCATAAACACTTTAAATACACATTATGGTAAAAAATAATTCTTTTATTAATTTATAGTCAAAATTATAAATTATCCTTAAAAGTGTATTACAAGTGTCAGCCAATCTGGCTTCTTAGGCACACATCTAACAGAGAGGGGAGATTGAGGGAAAAAAGATTTGTATTGATTGCTCTAATGAAAATCCTAATACAACCTATGTATTTATACATAGCCATTAGGTCCGACCAAAAACTCTCTTGGCTAATCCAATACATGAAAGCACTCACCAAGCCCATGTACACCCATGTCTCCCATGCTCTCGTCTCATAGATCTAAATCCGACCCATACATAAGTTAGCCCCCTTAAGACCTCTCAAACCAGATCTTAAGACCCATAGGATAAGTTCCTATCCTAGCCCTAAATAGACCCTCATATAGCTCTACCCGCATACTGAGCTGGCTCAATCTCAGCACTGAGCTGGCTAACTTGAGACTGGGTCGGCTCAATTTCAGACTGAGCCAATCCAGTTGCATTCTAGCCTACAATCCTAAATGCACTTCTCTCTATTTGGCCATCCACTGAGACTTAGCCGATCCAATTTCAAACTAAGTTGGCTAACCAGTAGAAGAGTGCATTTCTATAGTCTTAATGCTTTGACTTTGGTTTCTTACTCCACCATGTGTCCTAGGTCCCCAAAGCACCAACAAAATCCCTTAAGATCCTCAATACCTAAACCTTTAGCCCATGGAGGGCTAAACATCGCCTCCATCCTAGGACAACTTCTATCCTAGCCCTAGGACCACACCTATCCTAGTCTCCTAGAGTCAACATCTTGACTCCTCCTATGGCCTCCCAAGGCTGGGAGCACCACCAATCCTCACACTGATTATTTCGAAGCTTTTTGTTTCCTGACCCTTCAATTTTTGAGAGATTTTATCCCTTATTTTTTCTAATTTTTGGGGTCTTTTACAAGTTTAGTTCGATCCATATATCCGCCAAAGAATCCTAATCAACTTGTTCCGAGAGTTTGGCCCAACTGGCCTTGATGGATCCAAACCCTAAGGAAGCTGAGCCTATTCAAGCACCTCATCCTCCTTTTGTCCCAAGTACCATTTCTTGTGTACTTCATCCTGAGGATCTTTTCTTGATATGGATCCACTATGGGATACCCCCAGAGTATGAGCTTGAGCATCTCGGATCAAGTGATCGAGCCTCCTCTCCTCCCTCGGATCGCTTTTGCTTGTATGCCAAAGCTTTTCATGCTGGACTTCGACTTTTGATTCCTCCCTTCATCGTAGCTCTCTTTAGGTTTCTAAATATCTCTTTTACCTCCATGGTGTCGAACTCTTTTAGGTTCATCATAGGGTTTCATTCTTTGTGCATCATGGCCGAGGTTCGACATACAATTTTCTTATTCCACAACTTTTTTTAGTTCATACATCATCCTACTACCAAGAATTGGTACTATTTCTCCCATCAGTTTGGCAAGAAGGGGTTATTTAGGGGAACTCCTTCTTTCATTTACAATCAAAAAGGAAAATTCTTCTTCATCTCGTGTCCCTCCTTAGAACTAGGGCTTTCTTCCTGGAGGGATTTGAGAGACTCAGTCTGCTGAGCTCCTAAGCTTGAGAAAGAAGATCAAGACTCAGCCCACAAGTTGAGGGATTAACGAGCTCCTCTGATATCTAGCTTGCTAGACAATTAGACCCTATTTAACCTCGATCTTAGTCTCCTTGATCCAACAGATGATTTTTCGTAACTTGTCACTCATACCTTATTCTTTCTTCTAACCCCGATTCTTACTATCACAGAGATGACTCTGGAGGAGCAGAACCATCTATCATAGGGAATCCAGGCCCTCAAGAGGAAAAGCAGTCCCATAGGGGAGTCATAAACAAGGGCTCGCATCAATGAAATGAGTTCGGTCATGCCGATACAAGCTACTTTTGACCCAAAAATTGCCATGGCTGCATAGAACTCACCCTTGCCTAGTGAAATTGCCACCCCCATGCCTCCCGAGTAGGGAGTAGTAGAGAAGAAAAGGAAGAAAGCTATTGCCAAGAAGGTTAGGAGGAAGGTCAGAGGCTCGGGTGGCAAGAGCTCTGACTAGGAGCAGTGTTCTTTGGATGATCGAAAGGTTATTTGTTCTTTGATGGAGGGGAGTGTCCTCTCGCACATTGTCGAGAAGAAGGTTCGGACCAAAAGTGCGGAGTCTTGAAGGGAAAACCCTATTTCCCGGGTTAGGTTCGTTGAGATCTGATTTGATCAAAATAAATATTTCAAAAATTTTTCTCTTAGAACCAAATTAGATTTGAGACTCTTCAGATCTAATTTTATCGATCTAATAAAATAAAAATAAAAATAAATTAAATCTAATTTAATTATATCATGTTATGGGTAATCTTATTATCCTGTGATGATTTCGATGTTTGCTTGAGGTTTTGGACATAGCCACGCAAGCGCCTAGCCTCTACTGATATCAACTCTGACAAAATCTAGAGATATTCTCTTTCTCAATCTGTACTCCAAATATTAGATCTAGATCTAATTTTGAAGATCTTCAAAACACCTTTTGAAGATCGGGTGTTGTCTCTTGCAGTAGTGCTGCCTTCTTCTTTCTTGTCTTCTTTCTCTTGCTTAGATCACACCAAACTCGAGCCCAAAGCTTCTAAGGCATGGAGAGGAGAGAGAGGATCTGAAGGTGGCATGGAGAGAGAGGGAGAGAAGTCTTATGGCATGGACAAAGGGTAGAGGATCTAAATCCTAGGCGCAGACAGGGTTTATATAGATACTGCTGCGCCATGCAGTGCCACATCATTCCGGTCAATCATGACTCTTTGTGCAATCAGATCTAAATTTGATTGGTGGGATGATGTCATCTAATCCAATCATATTTGAGTCCCTCACAAACCTCCTTAGGTGGTGCCAAGACTGATCAAAGAAGACTCTTTGGTGCCACCTTTGTATGAAGCAATAAGCAACTGGAGTCCCATCTGTATGGGACTCCAATCCTTATCCACTTTGGGGGCATGCCTCCTTAGACATGCACCCCTTGCCTTTCTACTATTTAGTAGGGGGACAAGGGTTAAAGTTCTCTCCTATGGGTGCATGACACATGGGTAGATGTCTAAGTGTCAAAGGTCAACATTTGACCAAAGTCCAAAGATAAGATTTAGCAGATGATGGAAAATGATAGGTGTTGTCTCAAATTTATCTCATAAATTAAGACAACCCTTTTTTGATCTAGACAAACTCCAGTCAGACCATGTAAAGGTTCCTGAGTGAGCCCAAACATATTTGGCTCAATCGTGACAACTTTTAATGATTGTTGAACGAGAATATCAGGCTCAATCATGTGCTAGCACGATTTTCTTGAACCTAATTGAATTTTATTCAAATCAATTGAACTGGGTTAGTCCAACTGATGATATCTAGATCCAAATCCTTATTTGTGTGATCCAGTTAGGTTTAGTTCCATATAGTAATAGGATATATCATGGTCTCTATCATCGATATCATCAAAATACCTTCCGATGGATTAAAACTTTTTTGATTCAGACAACTAGTATGATCGATCATCCAAATCATTCTAATTGCTTCCAAAATCCACCGTGACACCTAGTAGCATATGGTGGCAACCCATCAGAATAGAAAATGAACCTCTCGGTGCAGTTACCTATGTGATTAAGTTCCTCCATCTTGAGCCCCGATTAAATTAGGGTTAAGGTAATCTCGTCAAATCCTAATTTTTGTCATATGAATTAATCATTCGATTCAAGTCCAATGTGAAAATCCTAATAGAAACTCTTTCAATTATTTCACTCAGCCATGGCCATGGGCTTATGGACTTGATTCTCATAATCACCATAGGGCTGCTCCTCATCTACCGAGGTAGATAGATCCCCTGTCAATCCAATTTCTATAATGAATATGATATAGCCAACATACACCTCAGGATTCTGAATGGCTAGGAGACCGAGTTATGGTATAGTCAAACTATAACACCCTCAAGGTGAACTGCCGATGCACCTCAGATCAAAGAATCAGACACACCACTACAGCTTTGAGCCAGTCATTGACAAGAAGGTAGACTTTATGATGACCGCTCGAGGTGGTCATGCTCAGTGCCCTCGTTCTCTAACCAGTACCTATACTCTCACTCTGATGTCTCTACACCGTAGACTCAAGATTCATCTATCCAAAAAAAGTGATCGTACACCAATCTTCCGAATCAATCACCATCCTAATGATGATCATACGGTCGAAAGCATTTTATGAGTTAATAATAAAAATTGATGTCTTAAATTTTCAACTCTTGAAAATATGAACTATCATTACCATTAACTCAAGGGATGTATCATAGACACTTTCAAATACATACTGTGATAGAAAATAACTCAATTTATTATTTATAGTCAAAATTATAATTTTGCCCTTAGATGTGTATTATAAGTGTTAGCCAATTCTGGCTTCTAGGGCACACATATCTAACAAACTCCCACTTGATTTAAAGCCAGTTGGCTACAAATCTATATCCCATCTTCTCAAGGTGGGTTTCGATCTTTTTTCTGGCCCAATGGCTTTATGAGTGGGTTTGCCGCATTGTCTACGAAGTTGACTCTTTTGACCTTGACATAATCCTTCTCGAGATAATCACGGATGAGGTGGTATCGCCGCTCGATGTGCTTGGATTTTTGGTGAGACCTCAGCTTTTTAGCAAGGGCTATGGCGCCATTATTGTCGTACTACAGAGGAATGACATCTGATGGCATCACTCTAATTTCTGCAGTGAATTTCTTATAGCAGAATGCCTCCTTCGTAGCTTTTGATGTAGTGATGTATTCTACTTTCATGGTGGAATCTGCTATCACCATCTGCTTGAAACTTTTCCAACTGACAGTACCATCATTACACACAAACTGACTCCTAGATGTCGACTTTCGATCATTTATATCAAACATAAAATCCGAGTCTGTATACCCTTAGATATGGAGTTTTTCATTACCAAAAATCAATAATATATCCTTAGTTCTTCTCAAGTACTTAAGGTTACATTTCATAGAAGACCAGTATTCTTCACCTGGATTTGGCTGATATCTGCTCGTGACACTCACAACATGGGCTATATCAGGTCGTGTACATAATATAGCATACATGAGGCTCCCTATTGCAGAAGCATAAGAGATCTTGCTCATTCATTCTATCTCCTCAGGTGTGCTAGGGCACATCTTCTTGGAGAGATGAATGCCATGTCTGAAGGGTACCAAATCCCTCTTGGATTTTTTTATGCTAAACTTCTTTAGCACTTCCTCTATGTACATCTTCTATGAAAGACCTAGCATCCTATTCGATCTATCTCTATAGACCTTAGTTCCTAGAATGAAGGATGCTTCTCCTAGGTCTCTCATGGAGAATTCTTTAGATAACCATATTTTAACTATGGTCAACATGGGAATATCATTCTCAATAAGGAGGATATCATCCACGTACAGTACGAGAAAGATAATAGCGCTCCCACTGACCCTTTTGAAGACACATGGTTCCTCCTCATTTTTGATGAAATCAAATAATTTGATCACATCATTAAATCAAGTATTCCAGCTCCGAGATGCTTGCTTAAGTCCATATATGGACCTTTGTAGCTTGCATACTTTGTGATCAGCATCATCGGATGTGAAACCTAGCGGCTGTTCCATATAGATACTTCCTCAAGGTATCCATTCAAGAATGCTATTTTCATGTTTATTTGTCATATTTCATAATCAAAATAGACTACAACAGCAAGCAATATGTGGATGGACTTTAGCATAGCTACAAGTGAAAAGGTATCTTGATAGTCAATGCCTTCATGCTGACTATATCCTTTTGCCACTAATCTAGCTTTGAATGTCTCCACATTCCCACCTGCACCAATCTTTCTCTTGTAGATCCATTTACACCTAATAGATATTATACCTTCTGGTGGATCTACCAAGGTCCAGACTTGGTTTGAGTGCATTGAATCAATTTCTGACTTCATTGCCTCGAATGATTTCTCGGAGTCTATATCTGATATCGCGTCATCATAGTTTTTGGGATCATCATCATGAATCTCATTACCTATGAGGAACATTTTCTCTACTACCTCTGAGATAGTACCTAAGTACCTCTCAGGAGGATGGAAAACCTTTTTCGATCTACGAGATGGAGGAGGTAGTGATTGTATTGGCTCAACCTAATTTGGTTCCATAGGGTCCTTAGCTAGTTGCTCTTGCGCGACTTTCTCCTCGAGCTTGATTTGCTTTTCAATGCCGCTATCTTGAATAAACTATTTTTTAAGTAAGATGGCATGCCAACTCACAATCACATTATGGTTTTCTAGAATGTAGAAATAATCTCCTAATGACTCTTTAGGATATCCTATAAATTGAGCTCTAAAGGATCTAAAATCTAACTTGTCCACTTGTTGTTTTTGACATGAGCAGGACAATCCCAAATTCTGAGATGACTTAGATTTGATTTCTTACCATGTCATATCTCATATAATGTGATAGAAATAGTTTTAGAGGGAACCATATTCAGTAAATATATAGAAGTTAATAGACTATGTCCCCAAAGAAGATCAGGAAGGTCTGTGAAGCTCATCATGGATCGGACCATATCTAATAGGATTCGATTTCTCTATTCTAAAATTCCATTGAGTTAAGGTATTTCAGGTGGAGTCCATTGAGAGATTATGCCATTTCACTTGAGATAGTCCAAAAATTCTCGACTAAGATATTCACCTTCTCAATCTGATCGAAGAATCTTAATGAATTTTTCAGTTTGCTTTTCTACTTTATATATGAATTTTTTGAACTTTTCAAAAGCTTCAAACTTGTGTCTCATAAGATACACATACCCATACTGAGATCAATCATCGGTAAAAATTATGAAGTAGACAAAATTGCCTCTAGTCGGCATGTCAAATGAGCTGCATACATCAGTATGTGCTAGGGCAAGTAGATCTATGGTCCTTTCCCCATATCCCATAAAAGGGAGCTTAGTCATTTTGCCATGAAGACATGATTCACAAATTGGATATGACTCGAAAGTCAACGGACTCAATAGTTTGATTTTTTCTAATTTGTTAAGCTTATCTTCTACTATATGACCTAGCCATAAGTGCCATAGATACCTATCATTTGGCCTATCCCTGGATTATTTTAATCTTACGACATTCACATTTTGCTCGATATTAAAGATAGATACATCAATATTGATAAGCATCATAAATTCATCAATAAAAATATTAATTTATTAATTAATTTATATTAATTTTTAAGAATTAATGATCAATTTATATTTAATTTTTGAGAAATTTATATTTTTATTAATTAAAAATTAATTAAAAAATAATAAAAATTAAAAAATAAAATTTTATAACTAATAGAAAGAGCTCATTTTTTTGATCATAACAAAATAAGTTTCGAGCAAAATGAAGCTAAAACAGAGAAGATATGAATTTCTAAAAAAATAAAATAAAAATTAAATTAAAAAAAAAATGGCTTAGCCAACTCTGCAAGCTAAGCCACCAAGCCAAGCCAAGCCATCAAAGCTGACTCAACCGTGGAAGCAACTAGCTAGTCCACGATCAAGACGTGGACCGCCAACTCAGCAGAAACCAACGAATCAAAGCGCGACACGTGGCGAACCTAGACCCTTAAAGGGTCTACAGAAATTTATCGCGGGTCATAGGGTATTTTAGTCTTTTCACTCAGCGGCAAGAGCGCTGATTAGTTGCGGTGTGCGGTGTGGCTGGTCCACATGGTCTATGGGAATAATAATTGCACGATCGGACGGCTGTGGTTGTTTGCGGTTAAGATCGGATGGTGGTGGTGATTTTCGGGTTTGATTCAAATTCTATCAGCGATCTAGCATGATCCGATGGCCAAAAAATCAACTGATGAAGATCCAATGGTTCAGAATACTTCTAGTGGTGATCAAGACTCTCGACGCATGATTTATGGCCAAATTTCCTTCATCAACGTGCGATCGGACGGTCAGAATTTAATCTAACTTGATCTGGGCCGATATGCATCCGATTTTGATGATTTTTGGACCGTTGGATTCCTATTGAATGGTTAGATTTCACCAGACTTATCTTATTCATATCAGAGTTATTTTAATCTAAATATTACTTAAATTTTTTTGTATTTTGATGATTATAAAGGCTATTAGTCCCACATTGCCTCTAGATAAAAATATCCAACCCTCCTAGCTCTATAAAAAGGACCGCAGACCTCTAGAAATGATAGATCTGGTGAGAGGAAAGTCAAGCTCTAGGTTGAAGGTTGCTCCAAAGCTACAATTCTAAGAAGAAGAGCCAGTCTTCTACGCCATCTCCACGCCTACGCTGATCTGCGATCTCCTTCTAGTTTTCTTTTATCTTTTCTTTCCTTTAATTTCTTGTATTTAAATTCTACATTTGAGTTTTAATTTTAATAAAGAAAGCTTTATTGCTCTTTTCAATTCTAGCTCTTTAAATTAATTATTCTTTAATTGTAAGTAGCCGCTAAGATCTAAATAATAAATCTTAGTTCTAAGCTTATTTTTGCATAATTTAAATTTTGCTTTTATTTATAAATCTATTTTCCACTTTAATTTTCTTTTCAAAAATCCTTCTTTTCTTTTTTATAAGAAAAAAATTAAAGATTTTAGAATTAAATCTTTGCCTCTCTATGGATTCGACTCGACTCACTACTCTCTTCATAATTTTTAATTTTAAAAAAAAGTTGGATTTAAACTGATGAACACGGTGTCTTCACGACAATAGTACGTTCCTATCAAGTTTTTGGCGTCGTTATCGGGGAGGCATAAAAATTAAAATTTTCTCATTTCTTTGATTTTTATTGCCTACTAATTTTTCTTATTTATTTTGCAGAGAAAAAAAAAAAAAAAAGAGAAAAGAACAAAGAAGATTAGGGCATGAACAAAACTTTCAATCCTATTTGGTGAGATCATTCCTAAACCCTAAATCTCTTTCCTTATTTTTAATATTTGCTTTATTTTTTTTAATTAATTAAAAATTATCTACTTAAACCTAATTAAAAATCTCATCACAAGATTAGAAACCCTAATTATTTAGAGCATCCATCATATCAATTTTAATTTTTTTTTTGGTGATTGCTGGAGGCAAGGTAAGCCTTTCAGAATTCAATTAGTTGCATGCATCTAGTTTAAATTGCATAGAACCTCTTGCTTGAAAATTTGAATATGCATATCATATTGAATCAATTTAAGGGCACAACCCATTAAATAATATAAGGTGGGAATTTAATCACCCTTCCTTAGCCCACAAACAACCAACCCTCATATTGCATTAACCCAAATCTTAACTCTTAAAATCAATTAGACATCAACCCTTAAGGATATTCAAGCTCAATAGGACAAGGAAACCTTAGAGTTGAAATGGGTTAGGATTAATCAATTTAATTGGTGTCTAGAAAAGTGGTTTAGGGATGACTGGGCCCGAAGAAAGGTGGTTACTTAATTGGTTTCGTTCGCTTATCTGGCCAAGTACAATTGATGTCTAAGGCAAGCAATGGGGAGACTCCCACCAACCTTACACTTACCTGGCCAGTTGATTGACTGATCCTATACTTGGAGTGCTTGAAGGCTGACTTGGAATAGTTAGGAGCTATCTACGTCTAGGCTGATCTTAGGTTAAGACTAATTTGTCTGAAACTTGTTTGAAAATAAAAATTTTTACTTTAGGTATTTTCAATCTCTATTGTCCTGACATAAGGTTGCCTTGGCATAACAGGAAGTTATGTTGCATGGTTGTCCTAGGATATGAAAAGGGTGAATTAACTTAGAACTAAAAAAAAGAGAGAGAGTTTAAAAATATATATATATATATATATATATATATATATAAAGATTGAGGACATTGAGAATATAGTGAATTTTTCAACACTCGTTTGGAGAAGGATATCAGGTCGACTAGTCGAAATGGATTTAGTTCCTATTTCAGACCCTACAACCTCAACATCCATAATGGATTTAGCAAATCAGCCTCAGCCTCAAACCCTTAAGGACTTATGTTATCCAATTGGTTCGATCCAACCCTCTTGTATCAGGTTGCCCCAACCCATAGCAAACAACTTTGAAATTAAACCTCAAATCATTAACATGCTTCCAACATTCACGGGAATAGAGGATGCATATGTATTCATTAGAGAATTTGAAGAGGTTTGTGCAACCATGAAACTATAATAATTGTCAGAGGATGAAATCAAACTGAGATTAATCAATTTTTCCCTTAAGGATAATGCCAAAAAGTAGCTTTATAGTCTTCCAAATCATTCTATCACGACCTGGGAGGGCTTTGTGAGAATATTCTTAAAAAAATATTTTTTTCATCATAAAACAGCTAGAATTAGAAATGAAATAAACCAATTCTATCAACTAGCTAGTGAATCATTTTGGAAATACTTCGATCGATTCAAGAACCTCTTGACCTAATGCCGATACCATGGAATAGAAACTCGGAGTCTATGCCAAATAATTTATGAAGGATTAGATTCAAATTCTCAAACAATGCTAGAATCCATGTGCCAGGGATAATTTATGTACAAAGAACCAAATGAAGCCTGGCAATTTTTAGAAGATATAGCTGAAAAAAGTTTACAATGGAAAATAACTAGGGAACCAAAAAACTCTACACCTTCAAGAGGTGGAATATACCAAATTCAAACCTCCCTAGCTGCAGAAGCCAAAATTGCAACTTTGACATGTAGGCTAGAGGCCTTAGAACTTCAGAGACCAGCCAGTGTGAATCAAGTATCTACACCCATGTGCAATAGATGTAATGCACCAGACCATATCCTTGAGGAATGTTCCCTCATTATGAACCAATCAAATAATAGATGTGCACAAGTGAATGCCACATATCAGAGACCATTGAACAATCCCTATGCACCCACCTATAATCCAGGTTGGAGGAATCATCCAAATTTTTCATGATCACAAAATCCAAATGTAGGCAGTTCAAGTTTCAATCAGTAGAACCCAAGGCCTAATCCTGTGATAAATACCCTACCACCACCAGGCTTTAATATTAATGAAAAGAAATTTTTCTCTTTAGAGAAAAGCCTGGAAGCCTTAGCCAAATCTAATACTGACACCAATACCACCTTAAGCAATTTCATGCAGACCACGAGCCAAATTCTAAATTCAAATTCTTAGGCCATAGCTCGCTTAGAAATGCAAGTGAGTCAGCTAGCATCTACCATAAGTGAACGTGAACGAGGTTGGCTACCTAGCCAACCTGAGCCCAACCCAAGAAATCAAAATGGTAGATCATCCCAAGGAAACCAGGTTAATCAAGTTAATGCTATTCATTCCTTGAGATCAGAAAAATAAGCAGATAATAAGGTAAATACACCTGACACTAGAGAAGACTCGAGTGCTGAGTCTTTTGAGCCACCTAATGAACAATCTACCTTACAAACTCAAGCTCTTGAAACTGATAGTGCACCAAACCAGATGACCACAATCTCTAGAGCTCCTTTCCCGAATCGATTAAGGTCTAATAAACAATCAAAATATTTAGACAAAATGTTAGAGATATTTAAGCAAGTTCAAGTAAACATTCCTCTACTAGACATGATCCAACAAGTTTCGACTTATGCTAAATTCTTAAAAGATCTTTGCACCAAGAAAAAGACGACTAACGTACCAAAGAGAGCTTTCTTAGCAGTAGGTGTGAGTTCATATTTGTTAAGTCATATGCCTATAAAGTACAAGGATCCAGGTTCTCCAATAATTTCATGTGTCATAGGAGAAACCCACATTGAGAAGGCATTACTTGATTTAGGGGCTAGTGTAAATATTTTGCCCTATTCAGTTTATAACCAATTAGGATTGGGAAAGCTTCAGCCAACAAGGATTACATTACAATTAGCAGACCGATCTGTTAGAATCCCCAAGGGAATGGTAGAAGATGTTTTGATTAAGGTTGGAAGTTTTATCTTTCCAATCGATTTTTTCATTTTGGAGATTGAGCCAATATCAAATCCTAAGGGTCAAATCCCAGTGATTTTAGGAAGACCATTCCTAGCTACTGCTAATGCTGAAATCAATTGTCGGAATGGACTTATGAAACTATCTTTTGGAAACATGACTATCGAGCTGAATATTTTCAATTTGGAACAGGAATCAGCTAAGCATGCTAATGTAAGTATAGTCCAACATGAAATTTATGAACCCATAGATATTAGCGATGAGGAAGTCGATCTTGAATCTAGTATCTAGCCAACCCATGAATGTCAAAACCTAAATGAAATACTTGGAGATAATAAAAATGGCCAGAGATGGGAGCCTTCCACTGAACCACCCATAGAAATGACTAAACCATCACCTGAGTCATCAAAAGAAGTGGCACCCAAAGTAGAGTTGAAACCTCTTCCTGAGCATCTTAAGTATGTATATTTAGGTCCAGACAAAACCTTGCTTGTAATTATTGCATTAGACCTAAATTCTAATCAGGAAGAGGAATTATTAACAGTCTTAAGAGAAAATCGAGAAGCAATAGGCTGGACCATGGCAGACATTAAAGGAATAAGCCCTTCCACAGTTCAACATAGGATACACCTAGAGGAAGAGGCTAAACCAACTTAAGATGCCCAAAGAAGACTAAACCCAGCCATGAAGGATGTAGTCAAAAAGGAAATTCTGAAGTTGTTGGATAATGGAATTATTTACCCCATATCTGATAGTTCATGGGTAAGCCCTGTACAAGTGGTACCAAAGAAATATGGGGTAACAGTAGTCTAGAATGATGCTAATGAACTTATCCCAACTAGGACCCAAATGGGGTGGAGGGTCTGTATAGATTATAGAAAATTGAATGCAGCTACAAAAAAAGATCACTTTCCTTTGCCATTTATTGATCAAATGTTGGAAAAATTAGCTGGATAAGAATTTTACTATTTTCTAGATGGATACTCTGGTTATAATTAGATCCCCATAGCTCCTGAAGATCAGTAAAAGACCACATTCACCTGCCCATTCGGAACCTTTGCTTATAGGCGTATGCCCTTTGGACTATGTAATGCTCCAGCAACCTTTCAAAGATGTATGATCAGCATATTTTTTGATATGATTGAATGATTTCTAGAAATTTTTATGGATAACTTTTCTATCTTTGGACCTAGCTTCTCTGAATGCTTAAACCATCTAAGACTTGTTCTAGGAAGATGTAAGAAGAAGCATTTGGTTCTTAACTGGGAAAAATGTCAATTCATGGTCAGAGAAGGTATAGTCCCTGGCCATGTAATTTCAAAGAAAGGAATAGAAGTTGACAAGGTCAAAGTTGATCTGATTGCAAGTCTTCCACCACCCAAGACTATTAAAGAAATTCATTCATTTTTAGAACATGCTGGATTTTATAGAAGGTTCATACTCGATTTTAGTAAAGTGGCTCGCCCTTTGACGAACTTATTAGCAAAAGAAGCAAAATTTGAGTTTACTTCTAAATGCCTTGAGTCTTTTGAATTTCTTAAAAAGGCACTCATTTCAGTCCCCATCATTCGTCCACTTATCTGGACCGAACCTTTTGAGCTCATGTGCGATGCATCTGATCATGCTATAGGTGCAGTCTTAGGTCAAAAAATCAACAAGCTACCAAGGGTTATTTATTATGCAAGTAAAACATTAAATGATGCGCAGCTTAATTACACCACCATGGAGAAGGAATTCTTAGCTATTATCTTTGCCCTAGAAAAATTTAGGTCCTATTTGGTTGGATCTCATGTTATTGTCTATACTGATCACTCAGCCATTAGACATCTCCTAGCAAAGAAAGATGCTAAGGCATGATTAATCCGATGGATCTTGCTCCTTCAAGAATTTGACCTAAAAATTAAAGACAAGAAAGGGACAAAGAATGCAGTTGCTGATCACTTATCCCAAATTATAGTTCCGCCATCTAATGAACTACCAATCAATGAGTATTTTCTAGATGAACAACTCATGTCAGTGTCTACTGAACCTTGGTATGCAGATATTATGAATTATTTAGCCATTGGTAAAGTGCCTTCTGATTGGACTAGTTAGGATAAACATAAATTCTTTTCCCAAATAAAGTATTTCATTTGGGATGATCCATATTTATTTAAATAATGTTCTGATCAGATCATCAGGAGGTGTGTCCCTGATAATGAGGTTAAAAGTATTCTATCATTTTGTCATGACCAAGCATGTGGTGGTCATTTCACATCCAAGAAGACTTCTGCCAAAGTACTTCAATGTGGATTTTATTGGCCTAATTTATTTAAGGATGCACATGTATACTATAAAAGTTGTGATCGATGCCAACAAATGGGTCGGATTACAAAGAAAGATATCATGCCACTTAATCCAATCTTGGTAGTTGAAATTTTTGATGTCTGGGGAATTGATTTTATGGGACCATTTCCAAATTCCTTCGAAAATGAGTATATCTTAGTGGCTGTTGATTATGTTTCCAAGTGGGTAGAAGCTATTCCATGTAAATCCAATGATAGCAAAGTGGTCGTTAAATTTCTTAAGAAAAATATTCTCTCTCGCTTTGGTACTCCTAGAGCAATCATTAGTGATCAGGGAACACATTTTTGCAATCGATCCTTTACCGCATTAATGAAGAAATATAATGTTACCCACAAATTAGCCACACCATATCATCCTCAGACTAGTGGGCAAGTTGAAGTATCAAATAGACAAATCAAACAAATCTTGGAGAAAACTGTTAATGCCAATAGGAAGGATTGGTCTATGAAATTAGTTGATGCACTTTGGGCTTACCGTACTGCCTACAAGACCAACCTAGGAATGTCTTCCTACAGGATTGTGTTTGGAAAACCATGTCGCTTGCCTGTTGAGTTAGAACATAAAGCCATGTAGGCAATAAAAAAATTAAATATGGACCTAGACGTAGCCGAAAACCATAGGAAGCTTCAGATCAATGAATTAAAAGAACTGAGAAATGAAGCTTATGAGAATGCCAAGGTATACAATGAATGGATGAAAGTATTTCATGATCAAGCAATTCATAGAAAATCTTTCAATCTTGGACAAAAAGTTCTTTTGTATAATTCAAGGTTACATCTTTTTCCTAGAAAGCTTAGGTCTAGATGGACAGGACCTTTCTTTGTTATAAAAGTGTTTCCATACGGGGCTGTAGAAATTGAAAACCCAAGCAATGGTGTTGTTTCTAAAGTTAATGGTCAATGATTGAAACCATTCTTGGAATTACCTATAGAATCTATAGAGGAAGCCATCGTTCTTTATGAACCATCATATCTCGGTTAGTCTATTATCACTGTTTAGTCTGGCTGAAGACTTTAAATTTAGCGCTTATTGGAAGGCAACCCAATATTCCTTGAATATAATTTATTTATTTTGTTTATTTTTTTTAGGCTAAGCTGGAGAAGGATCAAAAGCTTCAAGACCCATATTAAATGAATAAACATAATTTACACCCTTTTATTTGCTCTCCCTCCCCATTGAGGACAATGTCAATTAAAGTTAGGGGGTAAGAAAATGAAATTAAAATATATATATAAAAATAAAATAATAAAATAATAAAATAAAATAAAATAATATATATATATATTTATACATATATAAATCAAATTTTAAAATTATTTTGAAATGTTTTTTTTTGATAAATCATATTTTAAGAAAGAGAATCTTAAGCAAAATAAACTAGAAAAAGTAATAAAGTTAGAAAGTATTAACTAATAATGGTAGCGAGTTAAGAAGCAGATTACTTGGTCAAACCATTAGCAGCCTACTTAGGTCATTTAAAGGCTAACAGCACTTCTAATTGCACATGCACACTAATGAAGCATAGTAGGTATTGATTATAAGGATAATTGAGGATTTAATTATCACTAAAAATTGGTGGTTTATATATAACTCAATTAAAGAAACTTGAATTTAAGGAAAGAGTTACCTGCTTGAATAAAAAGTGCAAAATATAAAGTATATGTGGATTGCCCCAAACTAGAACTCTGTAAGTGTAGAAGTTCACATCAAACGGTGAAGGGAAGGCCAGGATGCTCAGCACAGTTTTCAAGAAAAAAAAAAGAGAAAGCAGTATGAAAGCTACCTTAATTCATGCACTTAACATGAGAGTATATAGAAAACTAACCAAAATAGGTGATAAAAAGAAGATTCGTTTGTCCTTTGAATCAACACCCAAATGCTAAGTTAGTATTCATAAAACCAAGTGCTGAAAATCTTTAGATGAACTCTAAGAAAGTTTCTGATTAATCTGCCATGAAATTTATTTTTAAAACTCAATACTTAGTTAGTGATACTATCTAAACTTTTGATCTTAAATCCTAGATTTATTCTTATGGAGGAAGATCTCAATGAAATATGGTAATTGATCTAAATTAAATTCTTTCTTTACTCGAGGACGAGCAAAGCTTAAGTTAGGGGGTATGATAAGCATCATAAATTCATCAATAAAAGTATTAATTTATCAATTAATTTATATTAATTTTTAAAAATTAATAATCAATTTATATTTAATTTTTAAGAAATTCATATTTTTAATAATTAAAAATTAATTAAAAAATAATAAAAAATAAAAAATAAAATTTTATAACTAATAGAAAATGCTCATTTTTTTAATCATAATGAAATAAATTTCGAGCAAAATAGAGCTAAAACAAAGAAGATATGAATTTCTAAATAAATAAAATAAAAATTAAATTTTAAAAAAAAACTGCTCAGCCGGCTTTGCAAGCTAAGCCACCAAGCCAAGCCAACCCGTCAAAGCCGACTCAGTCGTAGAAGCAACTAGCCGGTCCATAATCCAGGCGTGGACCACCAGCTCAGTAGAAACCGACGAATCAAAGCACGACACGTGGCAAACCTAGACCCTTAAAGGGTCTACAGAAATTTATCATGGCTCATAAGGTATTTTGGTCTTTTCACTCAATGACAAGAGTGTTGATTGGTTGTGGTGTGCGGTGTGGCCGATCCATGCGGTCTATGGGAATAGTAATTGCACAATCAGATGGCTATGATTGTTTGCGGTCAAGATCGGACGGCGGTGGTGATTTTCGAGTTTGATTCAAATTCTATCAGCAATCTAGCACGATCCGACGATCAGAAAATCAACTGATGAAGATCCAACGGTCCAAAATGCTCCCAGCAATGATCAGGACTCTCGATGCATGATTTACGAATAGATTTCCATCATTAACGTGCGATCGAACGGTCAGAATTTAATCTGACTTGATCTGGACCGATATGGATCCGATTTTGATGATTTTTGGACCGTTGGATTCCTATTAAATGGGTAGATTTCACCAGACTTATCAAATTCATATCAGAGTTGTTTTAATCTAAATATTACTCAAATTTCTTTATATTTTGATGATTATAAAGGCTATTAGTCTCACATTGCCTTCAGAAAAAAATATCCAACTCTCCTAGCTCTATAAAAAGGACCCCAAGCCTCTAGAAATGATAGATCTGGTGAGAGAGAAGTCAAGTTCTGGGTCGAAGGTTGCTCCAAAGCTATAATTCTAAGAAGAAGAGCCAGTCTTCTACACCATCTCCATGCCTACGCTGATCTACGATCTCCTTCTAGTTTTCTTTTCTCTTTTCTTTCCTTTAATTTCTTGTATTTAAATTCTGCATTTGAGTTTTAATTTTAATAAAGAAAGCTTTATTGCTCTTTTCAATTCTAGCTTTTTAAATTAATTATTCTTTAATTGCAAGTAGCCACTAAGATCTAAATAATAGATCTTAATTCTAAGCTTATTTTTGCACAATTTAAATTTTGGTTTTATTTATAAATCTATTTTCCACTTTAATTTTCTTTTCAAAAATCCTTCTTTTCTTTTTTATAAGAAAAAAAGCAAAGATTTTAGAATTAAATCTTTGCCTCTCTATAGATTCGACCCGACTCATTACTCTCTTCATAATTTTTAATTTTAAAAAAAAGTCAGATTTAAATTGATGAACACGGTGTCTTCATGACAACATCGCATTTCTATCAAATATGTAACTAATAGAGATCGTTAATGAGGAAATCACTTGTAATTTTATTTCTTTCATAAAGAATATTATAATGGTCCGTAAGAAAACTAATTATATAGCCTTCTTGTGTTAAACATGAAATAGAAATCAAATTCCTACTTGCAGCAGGCACATAATAACAATCTTTAAGTACTAAATCTAAGCCAGATGGTAGTCGAAGAGGGTAGGTTCTCACGACCACAGCAGCAACCCTTGCTCCATTTTTTATGCATAGGATTATCTCACCAACCCTCAGCCTCCTGCTATCCTCAAGATCCTGCATGAAAGTGCACAAATTAGCACTAGAATCAAAGTCAAGCACCCAACTAGATGCAGAGGAAACCTTAAGATTAGATTCAATAACGAGCATACCTCGAGAAGGACATGTCTCCTTCTTATTCTTCAGGGTGACTAGGTATATAGGACAGTTCCGCTTTTAGTGGCCATCAGTATTATAATGGAAATACTTTTCTTTTTCAGCGGCCTTCTTCTTCAACTCTACTTTCTTTTTCTTTCCACCTTCCACCTTCTACCTTTTCATAGACTTCTTCTTCTTTCTGAAAGACTTTCTCTTGAAAGAAGTCCATTCCATAGCAAGTACTGAGCTTTTAGAATCTTTCATAGAAAGCTCAGTAGTAACCAGCATGTTCATAAACTCAGCCAGAGTACTCTGAAGTTTATGCATATGATAGTTCATGATGAACTGTTCATACGCATCAGTCAAGGATTGCAGAATTATATCATTCTATAGATCCTGATCTAACTTCAATTCGAGCTTCTCAAGCTCTTCCATGTCCTTGATCATCATTAGATAATGATCTTGGACTGACTGCCCATCATGCATTTTAGCCTTAAACAGTCATTTAGTGACCAGATATTTGGCTGCATGACTCTGTTCACCAAATAACTCTTACAGGTGAGCTAACATTTGGCGGGTAGTCTTGATATTTTTATATTGGTGCTGAAGCTCATTAGACATCGAGTCCAACATGTAGTATCTGACCTTATTATCTTCATCCATCCATTTATCAAGAGATGCTCTCTATTCAGTGGATGAACGGGCTGGTAAGATGGGAGGATCCTGATCCGATACATGAGTTAATTTCTCGAAACCCAAAATGATTTTAAAATTTTGAAGCCAATTTTTGTAATTAGATACGATTAGTCTATGGGTGTCCAGAATGTGGGCTAGTGGGTTGGATGTAGACATTTTTTTTGTAGAGAGTCAAAATTTTTAATTAGATTTTGGAATGAAGACTTGAACAATTTATTTAGAATTTTAATTTTTAAATAAATTAGCTTCCACTATTTTTTTGGATCCCTACACTCCCTCTGTAGAGATAAAAAAAATCTCCATGATTAATGATTTTTAGTGGGTGGTGCAGTCCCACCAACTGGCTCATCACCTCATCTAACAGTTATTGATGATGGGTTAGCCAATGAGTGAACAACTCTTGTCCAATGATTCTCTAATCATGGTGCACCTAGACTTGATCTCTAATTCATGAATCTCACCATGCCTGAAATATTGACCACTTCTTAGTTAAGTCAGACCCACCATTTGCACAGATTGGATTTCTAATTGGGTCTCTCACCGTATTCGAAATATTGAGTCCAATCCATCCTTCAGCCCATAGCATCTAATGCCTAATAGACATGATTGCATCTTTTCGGTGCAACTAAACCACTGTGATCAACCAAGAATAATCAACATCGAGAAGGACCCGCACATCTACAATGGTGGAAGACCTTAGACTTAAATCTTTTCTTTGGTTTCTTTAAACTTGACTTGACATAGTCATAACCATTATGACTACCAAGTGGCATGGGTTAGCTCGGATTATTAGCAACCTCAGATCAGGACTGAGCTGATAAATATGGCTAGATAAGTGAGACCGGTGGAAGGGATATGCCATTAACTCGACAAGAATGTATTTGAGTCGAGTAGCTCCCGATTAAAAATCAGTCGATCGTATATGCCAAACTTACCTTAGACACCAAATTATTAAGCTAGAACTAATCAAATAAGCCTACAATCCAGACTCTAACCACTGAGCTTGATTAGGTCTTAACTTGATCGATCATTAATGTGACTCGATCTTGACCCAGACTTAATCCTATTAGGCTGGTTAATTTAAGCACTCTTGATCCCATCTAACCGACTCTTGATTTGGTTTGATCAACTGCTAGACCTAATTGAGCTACCCATGCCCGAACCTAATTTTATAAATATGTCTTAGATCTAAAAATTCTTAATTTTAGATCTAATATATTTTATAGTCTTAATTCTTAAATAAGTATAGGATTCATTAAGCAAAATATGTAAATAAAATCCTAGGATTTCAGAATTTAGGATTTTGCAGAAAATAAGTTTTTTGATTTCTGATTAAGGACGAATGCGCAGTACCCCTACACATGATAAGAACACCCCATTGAATGAAAAGAGAGGGCATTTAAATCCTACTTCATTCTTATGACAGGACGACCAAGGGAAACGTCTTAATCAAAAATATGATTAATCTATAAAACTAATTAGATCTACATATATATAACATATATAAAATTGATCTAACTTAAAAACATGTTTTTCATACATCTCATGTATCATATCATGCATATTTTTAGATCTAAATTATTCCATAAATATCTAAAAAATAAAATTTAAATTTGATCATATCAAATTAAATTTATTCAAGATAACTTTATAGAACTATTCTACCACTAGTCTAAACATCCATCTATCATATCTGATATGAACAAAATTAAATAAAATTATTTTTTATTTTTTAGATCTAATTATAATATTTATAATAATAAAAAATAATAAATAAATATATCTAAATTATAATTAATTAAATTAAAATTATGATCATCTTTGACTACTCATAGAATAATTCTATTCCTAGTCTAGTCATGCATCTCACACATCTTAGATCTAGATTATTTAATTTTTTTAATTTTTAATTTTAGATCTAATCATATCTAATGTAACATCTAAAATTATTTAATTATTAAATTAAAATTAGATCTAAATAATTATGGAACTTGGCTTTGATACTAGTTGAAGGAAAAACCCTATTTTTTGGGTCAGGTTCGTTCAGATCTGATTTGATCAAGAGAGATATTTTAAAAATTTTGTTCATAGATCTAAATTAGATATAAGACTCTTTAGATCTAATTTTATCAATCTAATAAAATAAAAATAAAAATAAATTAAATCTAATTTAATTCTACCTTGTTATGGGTAATCCTATTATCCTATGATGAACCCGATGTTTGCCTGAGGTTCTGGATGTAGCAACACAAGCACCTGGCCTCTATCGGTATCCACTCGAGCAGGATCTAGAGATTTTTTCCTTTTAAATCTGTACTCCAAAGATCAGATCTGGATTTGATCTTGAAGGTCTTCAAAATACCTTTTGAAGATCGGATGTTGTCTCTTGCAACAGTGTTGCCTTCTTCTTTCTTGTTGCCTTTCTCTTGCTTGGATCACACCAAACTCAAGCCCGAAGCTTCTTGGGCATGGAGAGAAGAGAGAGGATCTGAAGGTGGCATGGAGAGGGAGGGAGAGAAGCCTTATGGCATGGGTAAAGAGTAGAGGATCTAAATCTTAGGTGTAGACAGGGTTTATATAGACACTACTGCGCCATGCAGTGCCACATCATCCCGGTCAATCATGGCTCTTTGTACAATCAGATCTAAATTGATTGATGGGATGACATCATAATCCAATCAGATTAGAATCTCTCACAAACCTCCTTAGGTGGTGCCAAGACTGGTCAAATAACACTCTTTGGTGCCACCTTAGTATGAAGCAATAAGCAACTGGAGTCCCATCTGTATAGGACTCCGATCATTATCCACTTTGGGTGCAAGCCTCCCTAAGCATGCACCCCTCGCCTTTCTACTATTTAGCAAGGGGACAAGGGTCAAAGCTCTCTCCTATGGGTGCATGATATATGGGCAGATTTCTAAGTGTTAAAGGTCAATATTTAACCAAAGTCTAAAGACAAGATTTAGCAGGTGAGGAAAAATGGAAGGTGTTGTCTCAAATTTATCTCATAAATTAAGACAATCCTTTTTTGACCTAGGCAAGCTCCAGTTAGACCATGTAAAGGTTCTTGAGTAAGCCCAAATATATTTGGCTCAGTCGAGATAACTTTTAATGATTATTGAAGGAGAATATCAGGCTTAATTGTGTGCTAGCATGATTTTCTTTAACCTAATTGAATCTTATTCAAATCAATTGAACTGGGTTAGTTCAATTGATGATATTTAGATCCAAACCCTTATTTGTGTGACCCAATTAGGTTCAGTTTTATATGGTAATGGGATATGTCATGGTCTCTATCATCAACATCATCGAAATATCTTTCGATGGATCAAAACTTTTCTAATTCAGACAACTAGTATGATCGATCATCCAAATCATTCTAATTGCTCCCAAAATCCACCAGTGACACCTAGCAGCATATGGTGGCAACCCATCAGAACTAAAAATGAACCTCTTGATGTAGTTACCTGTGTGATTAAGTTCCTCCATCTTGAGTCCTGATCGGATTAGGGTTAAGGTGATCTCATCAAACCCTAATTTTCATCATATGAATTAATCATTTGATTCTAGTCCAATGTGAAAATTCTAATAGAAACTCTTTCTAGTATTTCACTCTGCCATGGCCATGGGCTTATAGACTTGATTCTCATGATCATCATAGGGCTGCTTCTCATCTACGAAGGTAAATAGATCCTCTATTTGTGCAATCCAATTCCTACAAAGAACATGCTATAGCCAACATACACCTCAGAATTTCGAATGGATAGAAGACCGAGTTATGGTGTAGTCAAACTATAACACCCTCAAGATGAGTTGTCGATGCACCTCAGGTCAAAGAACCAAACACACCACTGCAGCTTTGAACCAGTCATTGATGAGAAGGTAGACTTTCTGATGACTGCTCGAGGTGGTCACGCTCAGTGCCCTCATTCTCTAATGAGTACCTATACTTTCACTTTGGTGTTTCTACACCATAGACTCAAGGCTTATCTATCCTAAAGAAGCGATCGTACACCAACCTTCCGAATCAATTACCATCCTCATGATGATCCTACGGTCGGGAGCATTTTATGAGATAATAATAAAAATTCATGTCTTAAATTTTCAACTCTTGAAAATATGAACTATAATTATCATTAACTCAAGGAATGTATCACAGACACTTTCAAATACACACTATGATAGAAAATAACTCATTTTATTAGTTATAGTCAAAATTATAATTTTGCCCTTAGATGTGTATTACAAGTGTTAGCCAATTCCGACTTCTAGGGCACAAATATCTAACATGAAGAGGTTTGAAGAATCTTTTGCTGCCTTCCTTGAGGTAATCAGTTTCTCCCGAGCTTGATTAAATATCCATCATGCTTTGAAACCATGTCTTATTTTTCTTTTGTTTTGCAGTTGGGGCATTGCTTGTATGCTCACTCAGAAGTGGTAAGTTTCTGCCAAACCATGGCTTCAAGAGCCATTCAGGAAGCCTAAATGGAGAAAAAGAGTGTTCAGGCCATGGTTGACCATTTGAAGATGGCTTTGGAAGGCCAATCTGCCTAGATCAAGCACCTTTGGGAAGCACTGCTGAAGGAGGAACAAGCATCAACAGGACTGAAGGCTGCTTTTGAAAGAAAAAATCTATTTGTCGGGTCAGGTTCGTTCAAATCTGATTGGATCAAGAGGGATATTTCAAAAACTTTTTCTCTTAGATCCAAATCAGATTTAAGACTTTTCAGATCTAATTTTATCGATCTGATAAAATAAAATAAAATAAAATAAATCTAATTTAATTATACCTTTGTTATGGGTAATCCTATTATCCTATGATGATCCCAATGTTTGCCTAAGGTTTTGGATGTGGCCATGCAAGTGCCTGGCCTCTACCGATATCCACTAGGGTAGAATCTAGAGATCTTCTCCTTCTCAATCTCTTCTACAAAAATTAGATCTGGATCTGATCTTGAAGGTCTTCAAAATAGCTTTTGAAGATCAGTTGTTCTCTCTTGCAGCAGTGCTGCCTTCTTTCTTTCCTGTCGCCTTTTCCTTGCTCGGATCACACCATACTTGCACCCAAAAACTCTTGGACATGGATAGGAGAGAGAGGATCTGAAGGTGGCATGGAGAGGGAGGGAGAGAAGTCTTGTGGCATGGGCAAAGGGTAGAACCTTATTACTCTAGGCGTAGATAGGATTTATATAGACCCTGCTATGCTATGTAGTACCACATCATCCCGGCCAATCATGGCTTTTTGTTTAACCAGATCTAAATCTGATTGGTGGAATGACATCATCTGATCCAATTAGATTAGAGTCCCTCCCAAACCTCCTAAGGTGGTGCCAAGACTAGTCAAAGAGGACTCTTTGGCGCCACCCATGTTGAAAGCATGAAGCAACCTGGAGTCCCATCTATTTGTGACTCCAGGCATGATCCTCATGGGGCGCACGCCTCCCCCAGCATGTGCCCCCTCCCTTTCTACTTTCTAGTAGGGAGAAAAAGCCCCATGTTCTCTCCTATGGGTGCATGATACATGGGCAGAAGTCTAAGTGTTAAAGGTCAACGTTTGACCAAAGTCAAAGGACAAGATTTAGCAGGTGATGGAAAATGATAGGTGTTGTCTTAAATTTATCTTATAAATTAAGACAATCCTTTTCTGATCTGAAAAAGCTCCAGTCAGACCAAGTAATGGTTTCTGAGTGAGCCCAAACATATTTGGCTCAATTGAAACAAGCTTTAATGATTGTTGAAGGAGAACATTAGGCTCAATCGTGTGCTAGCATGATTTTCTTGAACCTAATTGAATCTTATTCAAATCAATTGAACTAGATTAGTCCAATTGATGATATCTCGATCCAAACCCTTATTTGTGTGACCCAATTAGATTCAGTTCCGTATGGTAATGGGATACATCATGATCTCTATCATCGATATAATTGAAACACCTTCCGATGAATCAAAACTTTTCTGATTCAGACAGCTAGTATGATCGATCATCCAAATGATTCTAATTGCTCCCAAAATCCACCAGTGACACCTAGCAGCATATGATAGAAACCCATTAGAACTGAAAATAAACCTCTCGATGTAGTTACCTTTGCGATTAAGTTCCTCTATCTCGAGCCCTGATGGGAACAGGGTTAAGGTGATCTCGTCAAACCCTAATTTTTGTCATATGAATTAATCATTCGATTCAAGTCCAATGTGAAAACCCTAATAGAAACTCTTTCTATTATTTCACTCTACCATACCCATAGGCTTATGGACTTGATTCTCATGATCATCATAGGGCTGCTCCTCATCTATCGAGGTACATACATCCCCTATTGGTGCAATCCAATTCCTACAATGAACATGCTATAGCCAACATACACCTCAGAATTCCGAATGGCTATGAGACTGAGTTATGGTATGGTCAAACTATAACACCCTCAAGGTGAACTATCAATGCACCTCAGGTCAAAGAACCAGACACACCACTGCAGCTTTGAGCCAGTCATCGATGACAAGGTAGACTTCCTCATGACTGCTCGAGGTGGTCATGCTTAGTGCCCTCGTTCTCTAACGAGTACCTATACTCTCGCTCCAGTGTCTCTACACCATAGACTCAAGACTCATCTATCCTAGAGAAGTGATCATACACCAACCTTATGGATCAATCTCCATCCTTATGATTATTCTACGGTCGAAAGCATTTTATGAGTTAATAATGAAAATTCATGTCTCAAATTTTCATCTCTTGAAAATATGACTATCATTACCAATAAGTCAAGGGATGTATTACAGACACTTTCAAATACACATTATGATAGAAAATAACTTATTTTTATTATTTATAGTCAAAATTATAATTGTGTCCTTAGATGTGTGTTACAAGTGTCAGTCAATTCTGGCTTTTAGGGCACACATATCTAACAAACTCCCACTTGACCTAAAGCCAATTGGCTACAAATCTAAGTCCCATCTTTTCAAGGTGGGTTTCCATCTTCTACTGACCCAACGGCTTTGTGAGTGGGTCTGCCACATTGTATGCAGAGTCAATTCTCTTGACCTCAACATAACCTTTCTCAAGATAATCATGGATGAGATGATGTCACTACACGATGTGCTTGAATTTCTGATGAGACCTCAGCTCCTTAGCAAGGGCTATGGTGCCATTGTTGTCACAGTATAGAGAAACGGCATCTGATGGCATCACTCTGATCACTACGGTAACTTTTTTGTATCAGAATATCTTCTTCGCAGCTTCTGATACAGCGACGTATTCTACTTCCATGGTGGAATCTGCTATCACTGTCTGCTTAGAACTCTTCCAACTAATAGCACCATCATTACACACAAACAGACTCTAAGATGTCGACTTTTGATCTTTTATATTGGACAAAAAATTCGAATATGTATATCCTTGGATTTGGAGTTTTTTATTACCAAAAACTAACAACATATCCTTAGTTCTTCTCAAGTACTTAAGGATACATTTCACAGAAGTCCAGTGTTCTTCACTTGGATTCAATTAATATTTGCTCATGATACTCACAGCATGGGCTATATCAGGTCGTGCACATAGCATGGCATACATGAGATTCCCTATTGTAGAAGCATAAGGAATCTTGCTCATGTGTTTAATCTCCTCAGGTGTGTTGGGACACATTTTCTTAGAGAGATGAATGCCATGTTTGAAGGGTACTAATCCCCTCTTGGAGTTTTCCATGCTAAACCTCTTTAACACTTCCTCTATGTACATCTTCTATGAAAGACCTAGCATCCTATTCATTCTATCTCTATAGACTTTGATTCCTAGAATGAAGGATGCTTCACCTAGGTCTTTTGTGAAAAATTCTTTAGATAACCACATTTTAACTATGGTCAACATGGAAATATCATTCCCAATAAGGAGGATATCATCCACGTATAGTACGAGGAAGATAATAGCGCTCCTACTGACTTTTTTGAAAATATAGATGCTTGCTAATTTATAGCTATGGCAAGTGCACCAGTCGATCAAGTAATAAAGTGAATGAGTAGAGTATCGTCCCTAGAGGATTGGAAAACAAGTACTGAAAAGCTCTTTCCTATGCTTTATTTAGAAGATCGATTTATGAGAATAAAAAAAAATAAAAAAAATAATTAAAATAATTAAAATTTTTTTTATTAAATAGAGAGAGTGTAAATTATTGAGGTTTTAAATTCAAGAGCAATGGATTACTAAGGCAATCGGTTCACCAACTTAATCAATACGATATTCAGGTTTTTAGATTAATTTTATTTCATGTGACGGTGGAGTCTCCTAATTTATTCACTACCCTTTGGTCCAGGCATAGCAAATCTATTAATATTTATTAATTACCCTTTGATCCAAGTGTAATTTAAATAAATATTAATGCATTAGGTTTTGTGAAACCCTCTAATTAAAATACGCTGCGTCCAAAGCGCACTAAAATTTCCGCATGCATATGAATTCTAATTTGATTCATAATACAAGGTATATAATCAAGAAGCATTAACATAGATGTACTTGGTCCGTAACAACTATGTTCATCAGATCAATTAGAAGATGGCCAGTAATCTAAAAGCATTAAGATCAGATTTATATACTCCTCATAAATAAAATTTAAAAATAAATTATACTGAATATTGCATCAAAAGAGTGGCTACACCTTAGCCTTAGTAAAATAAAATTTAGTTCATGATAAACAAATTTAAAAATAGTAAATAAAATAAAAAGCATGAAGAAATTAGACTGTTTGATTGCTGAAATTGATTATCTGTTGCTCTTGATACGGAGAACTTGGTGAAGAAGAAGAGGCTCCTTGATATCTTCTCTCTCTTTCTTCCTCTCTCTCTTTCTTTCTTTTCCTTCTTCCCGTCTCTCTCTGTTTTCTCTCTGTTTTTCCCTTTTTCTTTTCTTTCTTTTTCTTTTTTTTTTTCTCACGGCAACGGGGCTTTTATAGATGAAGTCTCCAAAAATCCATCCAAAACTCGATTTTAGACTCCTAAAACAATTTAAACTATGATCTGAATAATTCTGGCCGTGCGATGTTGATCAAACGGTCCAAAAACCACTCAAAAACCCGTTAAAATAACCCAGATCAAGTCGGATTTAATATCCGCCGTTGGATCATCCAATGGATTGAATCTGGGCCGTCCGATCTCGTTGAAATCAGCCTTCAGACCTTTAGTTTCAGTCGGGATGAATCTCGGCCGTTGGATCTCGACCGGGAGCTGCGGATGCCGTCCATCAGCGCCTTCTTCTCATCCGTCCGATCAAGATTCAGTGAAAACCGCCCGTTGGATCAGCCAGAATTCCCAAATTGCCCTCCGTGGACCGTGCGCGAGCCCGGTGTTGCGTGGACCGCCGCGTTCTTCAACCAATCAGAGCGCGCCTCCATCTGTGAAATTCCTGAAATACCCTTCGGTTGGTCCACCGTACGCCGCGAAAAAATGCTGACGTCATCCTGACGTCAGCGTTGCGTCAGCGGTTTTTTTTTTTTTTTTTTTTTTTTTGAAATTCGATTCTGGGCTCGTTTGAAGTCCGTTTTGCCTAAAATTTGTTTTATCTGAATCAGAAAAATGAGATCTTCACATTGGTAGCCTTCTTTCCTGCATAAGATTAATAAAAGTATCAATTTTTAATAAAATATTTTAATTTATTTTATAATTTAATACTTTTATTAGTATATTTTTACTACTTATCACACCCCCCAACTTATTCATTGCTAGTCCCTTAGCAATGTTTTATTTAATACCATATTTTAATAAAATTATTTATCACAGAGATAAAATCTTGGATTAAAGATCAAAAAGTTTAGAAAATATTGCTAACTAAGCATTGAGCTTCGGAAGCAAATTTTTTAGTCAATATAATTAAAAACTTTCTTAGAGTACATCAAAGATCTATAGCACTTATGTTCGTAATGACTAACTTTAGCATTTCAGTATTAAACTAGAAGAACAAAAGTATCTTCTCTTATCACTTATTTTGGTCAATTTTCTATACATTCTCAATTTTATACTCATGAATTAAGGTAGCTTTCACACTGCCTTTTTTTTTTTTTTTTTTTTTTTTTTCTTTTTGCTGAGCATCCTGGCCTTTCCTTTACCGTTTTACGTGAATTTCCACACTTGACCTAGGTGCAGAGACCCAGTTACTAGGCTTTGGGCAATCCACATATACTCTGTCTTTTGCACTTTATTTATAGGCAGGTAGCTCTTTCCTTAAATTCAAGTTTCTTTGATAGAATGTATATTAATTACCAATTTTCAGTGATAATTGAATCTTCAGTTGGCCTTATAATCAATACCTACTTTGCCTTGTTAGTGTGCATGTGCAATTAGAAGTGCTAATAATCTTTTAATGACCTAAGTAGGCTGTTAAAAGTTGACCAAATAATCTACTTCTTTAACTCGTTACATTTATTAGCAAATAATTCTATCTTTTATCACTTATCCAGTTTATCTTTGCTCAAGATTTTCTTCTTAACACATGATTTTTTTTTTTTTTTTTTTATATATTATTCTATATTATTTTAAAGTAGAAAGAAAAATAAAGGATGTAATAAAGGATAGGAAAGAATACACCTGATTTGGTTCAATCTGGTTCTTTGGAGCTTTGAAATTTTGCTTGAGTTCTCATTAATTTTTCTGTAAAATTGAAAATATACACCAGAGCAGTAAAAGTGCAACAACAAATTACTAAAAAAATAAAAAAAAAATGATCCAAACTAAAAAGAAAAGAAATAACCTATCTAGTAGTTCTGATTTATAGTCTTCAGCTTGACTTTCTTTGAATTCTAAAGTGGATCAATCTGGTGCCACTTCAATTGGAATACTTTCATGTTTGATCGAATCCTCTTTCAATTTGACATTGCTTGCTTTTATAGTCTCAAACTTATTTTCTACAGAATTCTCATATAATGGATTGTCAATAATGTCAATTAGAAAACAAGTTTGATTGTCATCAGTATGTTTAATATCTTTAAAAACATTAAAAGTAACTTGTTCATCTTGGACTCTAAGAATTAATTTTCCTTGTTGAACATCTATTAAAGCTCCTCCAGTAGCTAAAAAGGGTCTCCCTAAAATAAGGGGTACATCATAATCTTCTTCCATATCAAGAACAATAAAATCAACAGGAAAAATAAACTTGTTTACCTTTACTAAGACATCCTCCACTATACCTCTTGGATATTTAATGGATCTGTCGGCTAATTGAAGAGTAATAGTGGTAGGCTTTGGTTCTCCTAGACCCAGCTTTCTAAAAATAGAAAAAGGCATGAGATTAATGCTTGCTCCTAAATCACATAAAACTTTATCAAAACTACAATCACCAATAATGCAGGGGATAGTAAAACTCCCTGGATCTTTTAGCTTCTGTGGTAATTTATTTTGAAGTATTGCTGAGCATTCTTCATTCAAATTTATTCTCTCATGCTTCTTTCAGCTTTTTCTTATTTGTTAAGATTTCTTTGAGAAACTTGGCATACCTGGGCATTTGAGTAATAGCATCTACAAAAGGAATATTAATATGTAAATTCTTTAGAAATTTTGAAAAAGTTAGAAAATTCCTTATCTGGATGCTGTATTTGTCTTTCTGGGAATGGCAGTGGCGGCACGTAGGGCTTCACATTTGGATCAGCAAATCGTATACCTGGAGACCATCCATCTGCTGGTTGTTTTGGTGACTGACGAGTTTGAGTTGATGGTTCTTTATTTGTAGTTGGCTCTTCAGTCCCATTCTTCTGATGTGGCTCCTCCAGCTTTGTACCACTTCTTAGGGTGATAGCATTGACTTGCTCCCTTGGATTTGTCTCCGTATTGCTTGGTAAGGATCCTTGAGGTCTCTCGGAGATTATCTTAGCCATTTGACCTATTTGCATCTCCAAGTTTCGAATTGCTGCTGTTTGGTCCTGCCTAAGTTTGACTTCCAAATTTTTTAAAGTTGCTTCTTGGATTTTGCATATGAATTTGACCATTAGCTCTTCCATGTTAGGACTTCTTTTCAGGTACTTGGAATCCCGGGGGTGGTTGTTGTGCTGCATTTTGATTGCTCCATGAGAAATTTGGATGCTGTCCTCCACCCTTGATTGTATGTGTTGGAGTAGGGATTATTTTGTTGCGGCCTGAAAAAATTACCAATATAATTAGCTGTTTCAGTTGTTTTAGCAAAAGGATTACCTGTCTGGCAATTATTCGTATCATGTCCTCCTCCACACAGATCACAAGTAATGCTCTGAACATGCATAGCTGTTCCCTTTAAGTTGTTGACTTCGGCTCTGAGGGCTGCAATTTCAGCTAGTAAGGTTGGCACGCAATCTACTCCCTGCACAGCTGCTAGTCTTTTTGGCATCATGCGCTCTGTCTGCCATTGATAGCTATTTGATGCCATCTCATCGATTAGATCGAATGCTTCTTCCTCTGTTTTTCGGTTAATGGTTCCTCCTGCTGCTGCATCAATCATAGAACGATTAGTAGGAGATAAACCATTATAGAAAGTTTGTACCTGAAGCCATACGGGTAGTTGATGATGTGGACATCTCCTCAATAATTCCTTGAAACGTTCCCAAGCCTCATATAGTGTCTCCATGTCCATCTGCATAAAGGAAGTGATATCATTGCGCATCTTAGCAGTCTTGGAAGGTGGAAAGTACTTGGCTAAAAATTTTTGGGCTAGGACATCCCAAGTTGTGATAGAACCTGCCGGAAGAGAATGAAGCCAATTTTTAGCTTTATCCCGTAAAGAGAAAGGAAATAACCTTAATCTAATAGCATCATCCGACACCCCATTAATTTTAAAAGTATCACAAAGTTCAAGAAAATTAGAAAATATGGGCATTCGGATCATCATGCACGTGTCCACTGAATTGGACAGTTGATTGAATCATCTGGATCATCGCCGATTTTATTTCGAAGTTGTTTGCTCGTACAGGCGGTCTCCTGATGCTCGAAGCTGCATCGGCTACAGATGGTGTGATATAATCATTTAATGAATCGATATACTGGTCGAATAGCTTCATGCTGTCCTTCAGTCGTCCATATCCAATCCTAGATTGATGTCGTTAGGATCTTCAGCTGCCATGTTTCTCTCTTGCTGTAATCTTCTAATAGTTCTTTCAATTTCTGGATCTAAAGGTAGTAAGTTACTATGTCCAGTACGTGTCATGCAATGAACAACAATTTTTTTTTTTTTTAAATAATAAAATTAAAAATAAATTTCTAAAGTAAAGCTAGGATCAAAATTTTAATATTGTTTTAAACTCAATCCCCGGCAACGGCGCCAAAAACTTGATGCTTGCTAATTTATAGCTATGGCAAGTGCACCAGTCGATCAAGTAATAAAGTGAATGAGTAGAGTATCGTCCCTAGAGGATTGGAAAACAAGTACTGAAAAGCTCTTTCCTATGCTTTATTTAGAAGATCGATTTATGAGAATAAAAAAAAATTAAAAAAAATAATTAAAATAATTAAATTTTTTTTTTATTAAATAGAGAGAGTGTAAATTATTGAGGTTTTAAATTCAAGAGCAATGGATTACTAAGGCAATCGGTTCACCAACTCAATCAATACGATATTCAGGTTTTTAGATTAATTTTATTTCATGTGACGGTGGAGTCTCCTAATTTATTCACTACCCTTTGGTCCAGGCATAGCAAATCTATTAATATTTATTAATTACCCTTTGATCCAAGTGTAATTTAAATAAATATTAATGCATTAGGTTTTGTGAAACCCTCTAATTAAAATACGCTGCGTCCAAAGCGCACTAAAATTTCCGCATGCATATGAATTCTAATTTGATTCATAATACAAGGTATATAATCAAGAAGCATTAACATAGATGTACTTGGTCCGTAACATCTATGTTCATCAGATCAATTAGAAGAATGGCCAGTAATCTAAAAGCATTAAGATTAGATTTATATACTCCTCATAAATAAAATTTAAAAATAAATATAACTGAATATTGCATCAAAAGAGTGGCTACACCTTAGCCTTAGTAAAATAAAATTTAGTTCATGATAACAAATTTAAAAACAGTAAATAAAATAAAAAGCATGAAGAAATTAGACTGTTTGATTGCTGAAATTGATTATCTGTTGCTCTTGATACGGAGAACTTGGTGAAGAAGAAGAGGCTCCTTGATATCTTCTCTCTCTTTCTTCCTCTCTCTCTTTCTTTCTTTTCCTTCTTCCCGTCTCTCTCTGTTTTCTCTCTGTTTTTCCCTTTTTCTTTTCTCTTTCTTTTCTTTTTTTTTTTCTCACGGCAACGGGGCTTTTATAGATGAAGTCTCCAAAATCCATCCAAAACTCGATTTTAGACTTCTAAAACAATTTAAACTATGATCTGAATAATTCTGGTTATTCAGGCCGTGCGATGTTGATCAAACTGTCCAAAAACCACTCAAAAACCCGTTAAAATAACCCAGATCAAGTCGGATTTAATATCCGCCGTTGGATCATCCAATGGATTGAATCTGGGCCGTCCGATCTCGTTGAAATCAGCCTTCAGACCTTTAGTTTCAGTCGGGATGAATCTCGGCCGTTGGATCTCGACCGGGAGCTGCGGATGCCGTCCATCAGCGCCTTCTTCTCGTCCGTCCGATCAAGATTCAGTGAAAACCGCCCGTTGGATCAGCCAGAATTCCCAAATTGCCCTCCGTGGACCGTGCGCGAGCCCGGTGTTGCGTGGACCGCCGCGTTCTTCAACCAATCAGAGCGCGCCTCCATCTGTGAAATTCCTGAAATACCCTTCGGTTGGTCCACCGTACGCCGCGAAAAATGCTGACGTCATCCTGACGTCAGCGTTGCGTCAGCGGTTTTTTTTTTTTTTTTTTTTTTTTTTTGAAATTCGATTCTGGGCTCGTTTGAAGTCCGTTTTGCCTGAAATTTGTTTCATCTGAATCAGAAAAATGAGATCTTCACATTGGTAGCCTTCTTTCCTACATAATATTAATAAAAGTATCAATTTTTAATAAAATATTTTAATTTATTTTATAATTTAATACTTTTATTAGTATATTTTTACTACTTATCATGGTTCCTCCTCATTTTTGATGAAATTAAATAATTTGATCGCATCATTAAAACAAGTATTCTAGATCCGAGATGCTTGCTTAAGTCCATATATGGACCTTTGCAACTTGCATACTTTGTGATCAGCATTACTGGTTGTGAAACCTAGCTGCTATTTCATATAGATATCTTCCTCAAGGTATTCATTTTGGAATGACGTTTTTACATCCATTTTTCATATTTCATAATCAAAATAGGCTACAACAATAAGCAACGTGCGGATGGATTTTAGCATAGCTACTAGCGAAAAGGTATCTTGATAGTCAATGCCTTCATGCTGACTATAATCTTTTGCCACTAATCCAGCTTTGAATGTCTCTATATTTTCATCTACAACAATCTTTCTCTTGTAGATCCATTTACACCTAATAGATACTATATCTTCTGGTGGATCTACCAAGGTCCAGACTTGGTTTAAGTGCATCGAATCAATTTCGACTTCATTGCCTCTAACTATTTCTCGAAGTTGATATCTGATATTGCCTTATCATAAGTTTCGGGATCATCATGAACCCCATTACCTACGAGGAATATTTCCTCTACTTTCTCTAAAATAGTAACTATGTACCTCTCAGGGGGATGAAAAACTCTTTTCGATCTACGAGGTGGAGGAGGTAGTGATTGTATTGGCTTAACCTGATTTGGTTCCATGGGGTCCTTAGCTCGTTGCTCTTGTGAGACTTTCTCCTCAAGCTTGATCTGCTTTCCAATGCCGCTATCTTGAATAAACTATTTTTTAAAAAAGATGGCATGTCGATTTACAATCACATTGTGGTTTTCTAGAATGTAGAAATAATATCCTAATGATTCTTTAGGATATCCTATAAATCAAGCTCTAAAGGACCTATAGTCTAACTTATCCGCTTGTTGTCTTTTGACATGTGTCGGACATCCCCAAATTCTGAGATGACCCAGACTTGGTTTCTTACCATGCCATATCTCATGCAGTGTGGTAGGAACGATTTTAGAGAAAATCCTATTCAGTAAATATATAACAGTTAATAGACTATGTCCCTAAAGAAAATCAGGAAGATTTGTGAAGCTCATCATAGATCGGACCATATCTAATAGGATTCAATTTTTTCATTCTAAAACCCCATTGAGTTGAGGTGTTCTAGGTAGAGTCCATTAAGAGACTATGCCATTTTGCTTGAGTTAGTTCAAAAATTTTCGACTAGGGAATTCACCTCCTCAATCTGATCATAGAACCTTAATGGGTCTTTTAGTTTGCTTTTCGACTTCATGTCTGAATTTCATGAACTTTTCAAAAACTTCAGACTTATGTCTCATAAAATATACATACCGATATCGAGATAAATCATTGGTAAAGATTATGAAGTAATTAAAGTTGCTTCTAGTCGGCACGTCAAATGGGCCGCACACATCAGTATGTACTAAGACAAGTAGATCCATGGCCCTTTCCCCATGTTCCATAAAAGGGAGCTTAGTCATTTTACCATGAAGACATGATTCACAAATTGGATATAACTCGAAAGTCAATGGACTCAATAGCTCGATTTTTTTCAATTTGTTAACCCTATCTTCTGCTATATGACCTAGCCTTAGGTGCCATAGATACCTATCATTTGGACTATCCCTGGGTCATTTTACGACATTCACATTTTGCTCGATATTAAAGATAGATACATCAATATGTAATTAATAGAGATCGTTAATGAGGAAACCACTTGCAATTTTATTTCTTTCATAAAGAATATTATAGTGGGCCTTAAGAAAATTGCAAGTGGTTTCCTCATTAACGATCTCTATTAATTACATCTTAAGAAAATTAATTACATAGCCTTCTTGTGCTAAACAAGAAATAGAAATCAAATTCCTGCTTGTGGCAGGCATATAATAACAATCCCTAAGTACTAAATCTAAGCCAGATGGTAGTCGAAGAGGGTAGGTTCCCACGGCCACAGCAGCAACTCTTGCTCCATTTTCGATGTGTGGGATCATCTCACCATCGCTCAGCCTCTTGCTATCCTCAAGACCCTGCATGGAAGGGCACAAATGAGTACTAGAACTAGAGTCAAGCACCCAACTAGATGCAAAAGAAACCATAAGGTTAGATTCAATAACGAGCATACCTCCAAAAGGACTTGTCTTCTTCTTATTCTTTAGGGTGGTCAGATATGTAGGGCAGTTCTGCTTTCAGTTGCCAACAATATTACAATGAAAATACTTTTTTTTATCAGTGGTCTTCTTCTTCAACTCTGCCTTCTTTTTCTTTTTACCTTCCACCTTCTGCCTTTTCACTGACTTTTTCTTCTTTCCAAAAGACTTTCTCTTAGAAGAAGTCCATTCCGTAGCAAGTATTAAGCCTTTAAAATCTTTCATAGAAAGCTCAGCAGTAACCAGCATATTCATAAGTTTGGCCAAAGTATTCTGAAGCTTACGCATATGGTAGTTCATGATGAACTGCCCATATGCATCAGTCAAAGATTGTAGAATTATATCATTCTGTAGATCCTGATCTAACTTCACTCTAAGCTTCTCAAGCTCTTTCAAATCCTTGATCATCATTAGATAATAATCTTGGACTGACTTCCCATCATGCATTTTAGCCTTAAAAAGTCATTTAGTGACTTGATATTTGACTACACAACTCTGTTCATCAAACAACTCTTGCAGGTGAGCTAACATTTAGCGGGCAGTCTTGATATCTTCATGTTGGCACTGAAGCTCATCAGACATTGAGCCCAACATGTAGTATCTGACCGTATTATCTTCACCCGTCTATTTGCCAAAAGACGCTCTCTATCCAGCAGACGGATGGACAGGTAAGGTAGGGGGATCCTGATCCAATACATGAGTTAACTTCTTAGAATCCAAAATAATTTTGAAGTTCTAGAGCCAATCCTTGTAATTGGGTTTGGTTAGTCTATGGGTATCCAGGATACCGGCTAGTGGGTTGGATGCAGATATTTTTCTATAGAGAGTCAAAGTTTCTAATTAGACTTTATAATTAAGACATGAATAATTTGTTTAGAATTTTAATTTTTAAATAAATTAGCTCCAACTATTTTCTTGAATCCCTACACTCCTTCTGTAGATATACGAAAATCTTCATGATTAATGAAGTTTAGTGGGTGGTGCAGTCCGACCAACTGACTCATCACCTCACCTAACAGTTACTGGTGATCGGTTAGCCAATGAGTAAACAACTCTTGTCTAATGATTCTCTAATCATGGTGCACCCAGGCTTGATCTCTAATTCATGAATCTCATCATGCCCAAAATATTGATCCACTCCTTAGTTAAGTCAGACCCACCATTTGTATAGATTGGATTCCTAATTGGATCTCTCACCATATCCAGAATATTGAGCCCAATCCAACCTCCAGCCCATAGCATCCAGTGCCTAATAGACATGGTTGCATCTTTCCGGTGCAACTAAACCACTGTGACTAGTCGAGAACAATCAACCCCAAGAAGGGCCCGCACATCTACAATGATGGAAGACCTTAGACTTAATATTTTCTTAGGAAGATTTGATTTAGGTTTCTTTAAACTTGACTTAACATAGTCATAACCATTATGACTACCTAATGGCATAGGTTAGCTCAGATTATTAGCCACCTCAGATCAGGACTGAGCCGACAAATATGGCCAGGTAAGTGAGACTGGTGGAAGGGATATGCTATTAACTCGACAAGAATGTATTCAAGTCGAGTAGCTCCCAATTAAAAATCAGTCGGTCGTATCTGCCAAACTTATCTTAGACACCAAATTATTGAGCCAGAACCAATCGGGTTAACCTACAATCCAGACTCTAACCACTAATCCTGATTAGGTCTTAACTTGATCGATCACTCATGTGACTCGACCTTGACCCAGACTTAATCCTATTAGGCTGGTCAATTTAAGCACTCTTGATCCCATCTAACCGACTCTTGATTCAGTTTGATCAACCGTTAGACCTAATTGAGCTACCCAAGTTCGAACCCAATTTTATGAATATGTCTTAGATCTAAAAATTCTTAATTTTAGATCTAATATATTTTATAATCTTAATTCTTAATTAAGTTTAAGGTTCATTTAAACAAAACATGTAAATAAAATTCTAGGATTTCAGGATCTAGGGTTTTGTAGAAAATAAGTTTTTTGATTTTTGATTAAGGATGAACACGCAGCACCCCTACACATCATAAGAATATCCCATCGAATGGAAGGAGAGGATGTTTAAACCCTACTTCATTCTTATGATCGGACGGCCAAGGGGAATGCCTTAATCAGAAATATGATAAATCTACAAAACTAGTTAGATCAACATATATATCACATATATAAAATTGATCTAACTTAAAAACTTGTTTTGCATACATCTCATGTATCATATAATGCATGTTTTTAGATATAAATTATCTCATAAATATCTAAAAAATAAAATTTAAATTTGATCATATCAAATTAAATTTATTCAAGATAACTTTGTAGAACTATTCTACAACTAGTCTAAACATGCATCTATCATATCCCATATGAACAAAATTAAATAAATTTATTTTCTATTTTTTAGATCTAATTATAATATTTAAAATATTAAAAAATAGTAAATAAATAGATCTAAAATTATAATTAATTAAATTAAAATTATGATCATCCTCGACTACACATAGAACAATTCTATTCCTAGTCTAGTCATGCATCTCATACATCTTAGATCTAGATTATTTAATTTTCTTAATTTTTAGTTTTAGATCTAATCACATATAATGTGAAATCTAAAATCATCTTATTATTAGATTAAAATTATATTAAAATTAGATCTAAATAATTATGGAACTTGGCTCTGATACCAGTTGAAGGGAAAATCCTATTTTCCGGATCAGATTTGTTCAAATCTAATTTGATCAAGAGGAATATTTCAAAAATTTTTCTCTTAAATTTAAATAAGATTTAAGACTCTTAAGATCTAATTTGATTAATTTAATAAAATAAAGAAAAATAAATTTAATTTAATTTAATTATATCTTATTATGGGTAATCCTATTATCCTGTGATGAACCCAAAGTTTGTCTGAGGTTCTGGATGTAGCCACGCAAGCGCCTGACCTCTACCAATATCCACTCGAACAAGATCTAGAGATCTTCTCCTTCTTAATCTATACTCCAAAAATTAGATCTGGATCTAATCTTGAAGGTCTTCAAAATGGCTTTTGAAGATCAGCCATTGTCTCTTGCAGTAGTGCTGCCTTCTTCCTTTCCTGTCGCCTTTCTCTTGCTCGGATCATACCAAACATGCGCCTAAAAACTCTTGAACGTGGATAGGAGAGAGAGGATCTAAAGGTGGCATGGAGAGGAAGGGAGAGAAGCCTTGTGGCATGGGCAAAGAGTAGAACATTTTTATTCTAGGTGCAGACAGGACTTATATAGACCCTACTATGCCATATAGTACCACATCATCTTGGTCAATCATGACTCTTTATTGAACCAGATCTAAATCTGATTGATAGGATGACATCATCTGATCTAATCAGATTAGAGTCCCTCACGAACCTCCTTAGGTAGTGCCAAGACTGGTCAAAGGGGACTCTTTGGCGCCACCCAAGTTGAAAGCATGAAGCAACCTGGAGTCCCATTTGTTTGGGACTCTAGGTGTGATCCTCATGGGGCGCATGCCTCCCTAGGCATGTGCCCCCTCCCTTTCTACCTTTTAGCAAGAGGACAAAGCCTCATGTTCTCTTGTATATGTGCATGACACATGGGCATATGTCTAAGCATCAAAGGTCAACGTTTGACCAAAGTCAAAGGACAAGATTTAGTAGGTGATGGAAAATGGCAGGTGTTGTCCCAAATTTATCTTATAAATTAAGACAATCCTTTTCTAACCTAGACAAGCTCTAGTCAGACCATGTAATGGTTTCTAAGTGATCTCAAATATATTTGGATCAGTCAAGATAAGCTTTAATGATTGTTGAAGGAGAACATTAGGCTCAATCGTATGCTAGCACGATTTTCTTGAACCTAATTGAATTTTATTCAAATCAATTGAACTAGATTAGTCCAATTGCTGATATCTAGATCAAAACCCTTATTTGTGTGATCCAATTAAGTTCAGTTTCATATGGTAATGGATACGTCACGATCTCTATCATTGATATCATTGAAACACCTTTCGATGGATCAGAATTTTTCTAATTCAGACAACTAGTATGATCGATCATCCAAATCATTCTAATTGCTTCAAAAATTCACCAGTGATACCTAGCAGCATATGACGGCAACCCATCAGAACCAAAAATGAACCTCTCAATGTAGTTACCTGTGTGATTAAGTTCTTCTATCTTGAGTCCTGATCAGATTAGGGTTAGGATCATCTCGTCCAACCCTAATTTTCATCAGATGAATTAATCATTCGATTCAAGTCCAATGTGAAAGTCCTAATAGAAACTCTTTCTAATATTGCACTCTACCATGGCTATGGGCTTATGGACTTGATTCTTATGATCATCATAGGGCTGCTCCTTATCTATCGAGGTAGATAGATCCTCTATTGGTGCAATCCAATTTCTACAGTGAATATGCTATAGCCAACATACACCTCAGGATTCCAAATGGCTAGGAGATCGGGTTATGGTGTAGTCAAACTATAACACCCTCAAGGTAAACTGTTGATGCACCTCAGGTCAAAGAATCAGACACACCACTGCAGCTTCGAGCCAATCATCGACGAGAAGGTAGACTTTCTCATGACTGCTCAAGGTGCTCACGCTCAGTGCCCTCGTTCTCTAATGAGTATCTGTACTCTCGCTCCAGTGTCTCTACACCGTAGACTCAAGACTCATCTATCCTAAAGAAGCGATCGTACACCAACCTTCTGGATCAATCATCATTCTTATGATGATCCTATGATTATGAGCATTTTATGAGTTAATAATGAAAATTCATGTCTCAAATTTTCAACTCTTGAAAATATGAACTATCATTACCATTAAATCAAGGGATGTATCACAGATACTTTCAAATATACATTATGATAGAAAATAATCCATTTTTATTATTTATAGTCAAAATTAAAATTTTGCTCTTAGATGTGTATTATAAGTGTCAGCCAATTCTGTCTTTTAGGGCACACATATCTAACAGCTTTGACCCTTGAGGAGGATAAAAAAAAGAAAGCAGAGGAGGATGTCGATGCCGAGAGAGAGAGGGCCATTCAAGCCTTCAAGTTCTCCAAGGTAATAGAGGATATCAAGATTGCCTTCACCTAAGAGGCCTTTCTGAAGGGGTTCAAGATTTGCATGGGGAAAATCGTGAAGAAGTTCCCTAACATGGACCTTAATTTTTTAATGGAGGAGCCCGACGATGAAGTAGGTCCCTCCAACACTGGTGCCACCACCCCAATTATCGAACCTGATCCTAAAGCCTCTAAACCTACTGCTGCCACTCCCAAACCTACTCTGGAGCCTGAGGTTGCAGAGAATGCTCCAACTTTGTCTGCCACTACACCTCCCGAGGTTGAAAACTCTTAATTGTTGTACATTTTTTTCATATCCAAAAATATTTTGATTAATGAAAATAAGTTTCTCTTTCATAATGCCTTTGTGTTATGATGTCTTTATGCACTAAATGTAGTCTCCTATCAAAGCTGATCCTCTACCTCAGGATATCTCCCTGAAAACTCACATTAGGCATTTAGAGAAGAAAGTTCATCATACTAAAAAGAAATTGAAGAAAGTCAAAGACAAGCTTCAAAAATCAAAGAAGAACTGTACAGAGATTACAATCAAGATCACCCACCTCCGCCAAGTGCATAAAAAGGATTCCATGGACTATATTAGAAAGAAAAAAGATTTTGAATTAGAATTCAAAGAGACCAAGAAGCGAGCTAGCAATAAATCTTGGATGTTGACCTCAAATGTTTGTTCCCTCATGGTCGAGCTCAATGCAGCAAGAGAAAAGATTCAACTATTGCAGGAGAGCTTGCCATGGTCCCCTAACAAAGTACAATATGGTTGGGATTAGTTGAAAAAGTTCTCCGACCTTTAGAAGTAGCTTCATGATGCCGAACGTGCATATAACGACTGTTGGTTCAGTTGGATGGAGAAAATTTTCAAACTTGAATAGAGGTTTAGAGTCGCCAATAGTGAGATGATCCATTTCTAGAAGCAGCTATGCAATAATTAGTAGGCCAGTGCGAGCAAAGAATCGGAGTAGATTGCCTCTTTGAGAATGACCTTAGGTGATCTCTTTGAAACATACAGGAGGTAGAAAGTCGAGCTATAGTAGCTAAAGATTCAACTAACCTACGAGCAAAACATAGTTAAAGATGCGGAGGCCGAGTCGGTGGTTCTAAGGAAGAGACTACGCAAGTCAAAAGATGATTGTCGAAGGGCTAATAACTTATTTCACGAGAACTTGCTAAAGAGGAAGGAGCTCAAGGAAGAAATCCATGGTTTGAAGCAATCTTTAGTTATGGTAAGGGCCGACTGTCCAAAATCAGACTCTGAATAAGACTTCGCCTCTTCCTTTCTTTTTCTCTTTTCTGTAATCAATTTTGAGGACCTCTATTTGTAATGAACTTCACCTTCAATTAAATAATATTTTCTTCAATCATCTTTTTGCAATGCTTAGATTTAATGTCTGTTGATTTCCTCATTTTCTCATCATTTTCTAACGTGGACATTATCTTGTAGATAACCACTTGTTTTGAATAGTCAAAGGTCTTCACTTACGTTTGGACGAGGTTCTCTTTCTATTTCTAACGTGGTTAGCTTTAAGCCTTGTCAGGATGAGGTTCTCCTCCTATTCTTAACAAGATTGCTGGGGCACAAAAGGATCGTTGAGTGGGCCTCTCCTCTTTTCCTCCTGTCTTAGATAATCAGTGGTCTTCATCTATGTTAGGATGAGGTTCTCCTCCTGTTCCTAATATGGTTAGCTTTAACCCTTGTTAGGATGAGGTTCTCCTCCTATTCCTAATAAGATTGCTGGGATATAAAAGGATTGTTGAGAGGGCCTCTCCCCTTTTCCTCTTGTCTTAGATCATCGAAGGTCTTCATTCATGTTAGGATGAGGTTCTCCTCCTGTTCCTAATGTGGTTAGCTTTAACATTATCAAGACGAGATTCTCCTCCTATTTCTGACAATGTTGCTGGACACAAAAGGACCGTTAAGAGGGCCTCTCTTCTTTTCCTTCTATCTTAGATAACTTGAGATCTTCATTCACATTAGGATGAGGTTCTCCTCCTATTCCTAATAGGATTAGCTTTAATCCTTGTCAGGATGAGGTTCTCCTTCTGTTCCTGATAAAGTTACTAGGACACAAAAGGATCGTTGAGAGAGCCTCTTCTCTTTTCCTCCTCTTTTAGATAACCAGAGATCTTCATCCACGTTAGTATGAGGTTCTCCTCCTATTCCTAATGTTATTAGCTTTAACCCTTGTCAGGACAAGGTTCTCCTCCTGTTCCTGATAAGATTGCTAGGATACAAAAGTGCCATTAAGAGGACCTCACCTCTTTTTCTCCTGTCTTAGATAAGTGGAGGTCTCATTCATGTTAGGATGAGATTCTCCTCCTATTCCTAACATGATTAGTTTTAACCCTTGTTAGGATGAGGTTCTCCTTCTGTTCCTGACAAGGTTGTAGGGGTATAAAAGAGCCATTGAAAGGGCCTCTTCTCTTTTTCTCCTGTCTTAGATAATCAAAGATCTTTATCTATGTTAGGACAAGGTTCTCCTCCTATTCCTAACATGGTTAACTTTACCCCTTGTCAGAATGAGGTTCTCCTCCTATTTCTGATAAGATTACTGGGACACAAAAGGGTCATTGAAAGGGCCTCTCCCCTTTTCCTTCCATCTTAGATAATCGAAGGTCTTCATCCATGCTAGGATGAGATTCTCCTCCTATTCCTAATGTGGTTAGCTTTAATTCTTGTGAGGATGAGGTTCTCCTCCTATCCCTCACATGGTTGCTAGGGCATAAAAGAGCTGTTGAGAGGGCCTCTCTTCTTTTCCTCCTATCTTAGATAACTAGAGGTCCCATTTGCATTAGAATGAGATTCTTCTTCTATTCCTAGTATAGTTAGTTTTAATCCTTATCTGGATAAGGTTCTCCTCCTTTTCCTGATAAGATTGCAGGGGCACAAAAGGAACATTGAGAGGGCCTCTCTCCTTTTCCACCTATCTTTGATAATCAGATGTCTTCATCTATGTTAGGATAAGGTTCTCCTCTTATTCCTAACATGTTTAGCTTTAACCCTTGTCATGATGAGGTTCTCCTCCTGTTCCTGATAAGATTACTGTAGTAGAAAAGGGTCGTTGAGAGGGCCTCTTCCCTTTCTCTCCTGTCTTAGATAATCAAAGGTCTTCATCCATATTAGGATGAGGTTCTTCTTCTATTCCTAATGTGGTTAGCTTTAACCCTTGTTAGGATGAGGATCTCCTCCTATTCCTGACAAGATTGCTAGGGCATAAAAGGAATGTTGAGAGGGCCTCTCTCCTTTTCCTCTTATCTTAGATAATCGGAGGTCTTCATCTATATTAGGATGAGGTTTTTCTCCTATTTCTAACATGATTAGCTTTAACCTTTATCTAGATGAGGTTCTTCCTATTCCCGATAAGATTGTCGAGGCATAAAAGGGCTATTGAGAGGGCCTCTCTCCTTTTCCTCTTATCTTAGATAACCAGAGGTCTTCATCCATATTAGGATGAGGTTTTACTCCTACTCCTAACGTGGATAGCTTTAATCCTTGTCAGGATGAGATTCTCCTCCTATTTCTAATAGAATTACTGGGACACAAAAGGGCCATTAAGAGGGCTTCTCCCCTTTTCCTCCTATCTTAGATAACCAAAGGTCTTCATTCATGTTAGAAAGAGGTTCCCCTCATATTTCTAACATGGTTAGCTTTAACCCTTGTCAGGATGAGGTTCTCATCCTATTCCTGATAAGGTTGCTGGGGTACTAAAAGGTCATTGAGAGGTCCTCTCTCCTTTTCCTCCTATCTTCGATAATCGAAGGTCTTCATCCATGTTAGGACGAGATTCTCCTTCTATTCCTAATGTGGTTAGCTTTAACCCTTGTCAGGATGAGGTTCTCCTCCTATTCCTATCAAGATTGCTAGAGCATAAAAGGGCTATTGAGAGAGCCTCTCTTTTTTTTCTCCTATCTTAGATAATCGAAGGTCTTCATCCATGTTAGGACAAGATTTTTCTTCTATTCCTAATGTAGTTATCTTTAATTCTTGTAAGGACGTGGTTCTCCTTCTATTCCTGACAAGATTACTGGAGCACAAAAGTGTCATTGAGAGGACCTCTCTCCTTTTCCTCCTATTTTAGATAATTGGAGGTCTTCATCCACGTTAGGATGAGGTTCTCCTCCTATTCCTAACGTGGTTAGCTTTAACTCTTATCAGGATGAGGTTCTCCTCTTATTTCTGATAAGATTGCTGGAGCATAAAAGGATTATTGAGAGGGCCTCTTATCTTTTACTCCTATCTTAGATAACCAGAGGTCTTCATTCATGTTAGGATGAGGTTCTCCTCCTGTTCCTAACATGGTTAGCTTTGTCTAAGGATGAAGTTTGAAAAGTTATTTTCTGTCATCATAGCTTTGCATGAAGGATGAAGACGTTAAAGTAAAGAAATTTTATTGAAATGAGATCATCGATAGTACATTCATAAATTTTTTAAGTTCCACAATCATGAGAGTGTAGCTCCTCAGATCTCCTTCTGATAGTAAGTCTAGGTTGGACGACCTCCTTGATTTCTTAAGGGCCTTTCCAATTCAGGATGAGCTTTTCTTGAATCTGAGGTTGTGAAACATCTGCTCATCGAAGTACTAGATCTCCCACCTTGAATGGTTTGCTTCTGACTCTGAAATTATAATAATAGGATATTTTATGCTTGTAAGCCGCCATCCAAATTTGAGCTTCTTCTTATTTTTTCTCTAACAAGTCTAGGTTAATCCTGAGATCCTGCAAGTTACACCATTCACTGAATGTTACTACTCGCACTGAAGGTAGTTTAAGTTCTATTGAGATGATCGCTTTCATTCCAAAAGCCAGAGCAAACGGACTCTCCAGTTGACAACCTTTGGATAGTACGGTATGCCTAGAGTACATAATAGAGTTTCTCCATCCATGTCTTTTTTGCTCTTTCAAGGCTGGCTTTTATACCCTATAATAGGATCCTATTAGTTACCTTGGCATCGCCATTCGCTTGTGGATGAGCTAGTAATGTAAAGTTATGGAAGATATTTAGACCTTCATAGAACCAGACAAACTTTATTCCTACAGATTGGAGCCCATTATCAGTAATCAAAGTTTGAGGTAGGCCGAATCTATAGACTATCAACTTTCAGACGAAGTCCTGCACTTTAGCTTCAGTAATTTTTACTAGAGATTCAGTCTCGACCCACTTGATAAAATAATCAATAGCTACTAAGAGAAACTTTCGCTGTCTGGATGCCATAGGAAAGGATCTGAGTATGTCCATCCTCTATTGTACAAATGGTCATGGGGTGCTCAAGGGTGTATGCTTAGAGGCCAGTTGTCTTTGAATATTTACATTTTTTTGACACCGGTCACACTTCCTCACATACTCTATTGCATCCTAATGTATAGTCGGTCAATAGTAGCCTTGTCGAAGCAGTTTGTGAGATAGAGCTCGGGCTCCCACATGACTTTCATATATTTCTTCATGAACCTCCCACAATGCATAGTCAGCTTCAGATGGTTGGAGATATTTTAGGAGTGGCAAAGAGTATGACCTTTTATAAAGTTTATTCTCATATAAAACATATCAGAAGGCTTTATTTCTCAATTTTCGAGCTTCTTTTGGGTCTCGAGGGAGGACACCATCTTGAGACAAGCAATAAGAGCATCAATCTAGCTCAACTCATGGTCGACCTGCATTATAGTTTAGGGTTCATCCGAGCTTGGACACTTTAGAACTTCGAAGAAAACTTCTTTGGACAATTCACTTAGAGCTTGTGTGGCAAATTTGGAGAGAAGGTCGGCCCTGATATTTTTCACTCTCGGGATCTGTCAGATATCAAAACTATCAAAAGTCAGGGTTAGACTCCTCACTTTTTCCAAATACTTCATCATGCTTTTCTTTCAAGCTTCATACCTACCACTAACTTACCCCACCACTAACCAAGAATCACTATAAACCTGAGGTCAATCTGCTTCCAGTTCTTTGGCTATCTTCAACCCCACAATCAAAGATTCATATTCTGTCCCATTGTTTGTTGTAAAAAACTCGAAGCATAGCACATACTTTAGGATAATTCTTTCTGGATTAACTAAAATAAAATCTGCACCAGCTTTGAAAGAATTGGATTGTCACGTACGAAGGGATCTCAGAGCAAATCCCAGCAACGTGTGGCTCGATCTACTCTTCATAAGGCAGAAGAGAATCGATTAGCCTCCTTAGCATGGAAATCTAGTCTCTATGACTTAGGCCATGCCCAACAATAATAAGAACATAGTAAAATATGACACCAAAAAATACCATGATGAAGAAGAAGATAACTTTTATTAAATAACCACTCACGGGTTTACATAAGAAGCTCTCCCAGTCTCTCGATCTCTCACAAATACAAGAGGATCCCTAGATGATCTCTCTCTCTCTCTCTGATCTCTAACCCCATCCTTGAGGGTCCTTTTATATAGGAACAACCTCAGGTTACAAGTTCCTTACAAACTCAACTCTCTAAGTACAAGATAAGGATAAACTCAGAATCCCCATTCCCGTAGGTCTCTATGTAGTTAGATGAAACTCTCAAGTTGGTGACTCAAATGAACTCGGATTGCAACGAAACTTAATCCATTGGATTCAGGATGAAAAATCCTCCAAGATGATCCCTCCCACATTGAACCAACTTCTATGGAGTTCCAAGAATATCCTTCAAAGTTGCATGGGTAAACTACATTCTGTTATGCCTCATTGCGTTAGCTTCTTTTCTGACCAATGTACATCATGAGACATGTGTCCATAGCCCCATGCTCTTAAGTACTCCTAGATCTTGTACATATTTTCTCAGGTGATTCTAGGGCTCAGATTTCATCTCCAAGTTGCGCAAATCTCAAGAGTGCATAGTTAGACCTCGAACCTGTGCAGCGACCCGATCTGGTTTGCACCTTGATCCATGTCCGGTCCAGCCTCGATTCAAGGAGCCATGACACCCTCCCCCACCTAAGCTGAAGTCGACCCTGACGAGACTAGGCTGTACTTATTGATGATGTCTTCAAACTACCATAGTTCATCACCATACTTCCAACTTGCTTTTGAGTCTGATGGTCCTCTCCATCTGACTAAGTACTGCACCCGACTGCCTTTCTTCCTGTCCGCATTGATTTTAGAAACCTTCTTGGTGTCGGCCACTGGAGCTCTCCCGCTTTGATCCCGAGAAGGGTTGGTTGTGTCCTCTTTGAATGGCTTCAACAGAGACACGTGGAACACTAGATGCACTTTCAGCTTGGAAGGCAGTGACAATCGGTATGTTGTCTCTTCAATTTGATGTGTGATGATGAAGGGACCTCCATACCTCCTCACGAGTGCTTTGTGGTAGCCTAACTTCAATTTCATGTGATGATAAAGTTTCACCAATATTCGATCACTAATCTGAAACTTAGCTGCACATATGTCAGCCCACTTCTTCATCCATTTGGTTGCCTTCAACTAGGAGACCTGAACCAAATCTATATCCTGCTTTAGATCCCTCATGAACCTATAGGTAGTTGGGCTATGTCCCTTGTAGTCCACTATGATACTTCCTAGTGTGTCTAGTTGTTGCCTTATTATCACCTCAAATGATGATTTGCTGGTTGACTTTGATCGCTGCAAATTGTAGCTAAATTAGGCTTGGTCCAAGAGTCGCACCCAATTCCACTGGTTGGCATTCACATAGTGCCTCAAATACATCTCTAGTAATGCATTTGTTCATTCTGTTTGGCCATTAGTCTGAGGGTGGAAAGTCGTGGGCATCTTTAGCTCCGTTCCAAGTATCAAAAATAACTTGATCGAGAATCTTCCTATGAAGCGAGCATCGCGATCAAAAATAATGCTCCATGGTATCCCCCAATATTTCACCACATATATGAAGAGCAACCATGCCACATCCTCCACATGGCAAGTAGTAGATGCTGCAATGAAGACTCCATACGTTGAGAAGCGATCCACCACTACCATGATAGAGCAATACCCTTCCACTAGAGGTAACCCAATGATGAAGTCCATGGAGGTGCTCTCCCATGGATGCTCTGGTGTATGCAATGGCTCCAACAACCCCATAGGCTACTGATGTTCAAACTTGTCTTGTTGGCATACTAGACAAGTGCGAACATACCCCTCGATGTCATCCCGCATCTTTGGCCAATAGTAGCTATGTTCTATGAGAGCTTTGGTCTGATGCACCCTCTGATGTCCTGCCCACATAGAATCATGGTGCTCTCGCAGCACCTCATGCCTCAGCCCTCCACTTGAAGGCACATAGACATGTCATCCCCATGTCAAAATCAACCCACCTTCGATCTAAAAATGGCATGCCTTACCATCCTTGATGAGTTCACCCATGGATGTGGCCCATGGATCCTTCTTCATCTTGGTCTTGACCCTCTCCATTAGGTCACTTGCTGGTCCGAAAGTGGAAGAAACCGTAGCCAACTACACCTTCCTACTTATGGCATCAGGAATTGAATTGGTTTGGCCTAGCTTATACTCAATGTGGAAATTGAATTCAGCAAGGAATTGCTGCCATCTCGCTTGCTTTGGGGTGAGCATTGGCTAGTTTTGGAAGTAGCTTGCGGCCATGATGTCCGTGTGTACCACAAACTTGGATCTGAGGAGGTAATGGTGTCAGGTTCTAAGGCAATGCATAATCGCTATCATCTCCTTCTCATGAACCATATACATGCGCTTGGTGTCATTCAACTTTCGACTCTCGTAGGCCACTAGATGTCTTTTCTATATGAGCACCCCTCCAATGGAAAAATTTAATGCATCGGTGTGAACTTCAAAAGGAACCGAGAAGTCTGATAGCACGAGGACTGGCTCCTCTATGATCGCCTACTTGAGATGATCGAACACTTCTTGACATTGATCCAACCACCACCATGGTCGACCCTTCTTCAACAAATCCATCAACAGGGTGCATAACTTTGAATATCCAATGATGAACTTGTTATAGTAATTTGCCAAACCAAGAAAAGAGCGTAAGTGTGTAACACGTGTAGGTACCTCCTACTTGGCTATAGCTGAAATCTTCGAGAGATCCGTCATGAGCTTTCCATCCCTAATGATGTGCCGAAGGGCACCCTCCGCTGCACATACATGCACTTCTCCTTCTTCATAAAGAGATGGTGTTGCCGTAGGGTGGAGAAGACTTGCCTCAAGTGTGTCACATGCTTGTTCAACATCCAACTGTAGACAACAATGTCATCCAAGTATACTACCATGAATTTGTCAATAAAGTCATGGAGTACACGTTGCATCAAAGCATAGAAGGTTGCTGGAGCATTGGTGAGGCTGAAAGGCATGACAAGGTACTCAAAGCTTCCATACCTTGTCACACATGCAGTCTTCTCGATGTCCTCCTCCATCATGCGAACTTGCTAGTACCCACTACAAAGATCCAACTTGGAAAACCACTGTGCCTTACCAAGTTGATCAAATAAGTCATCAGTCCATGGAATGGGGTACTTGTTCTTCACCATGAGTTTGTTAAGGGCCCTATAGTCAATGCAGAGTCTTAATGAACCATCATGCTTCTTCTGAAAAAGTATCGATGCTCCATAAGGACTCTTCAAAGGTCAGATAAACCTGCTATCCACCAACTCCATTAGCTATCTCCTCAACTCCTAGAGTTCAGGTGGGGCCATCCTATATGGTGTTTGAGCTGGTGGACATGCTTCCTACACCAAATCAATCCAATGATTGATTTCTCTTCTTTGCGGCAATTGCTTGGGTAATTCAAGGGGTATCACATCCCCAAATTTAGTGAGGACACCCTCAATGGGTGCTGGAATCTCCTCTCCTTCCAGCAGGTCTTCCTCTTGAATGGATGCAATGTATGTTGGAAGTCCCCTTCTCAGCCCCTTAGCAAGTTGCATTGTCGATAAGACTCACTATGGAGTCCCTCTAACTCGCTTCCCTTGAACCATGTAAGATCCGCTCAAATTTAGAACCACCACCACATCTGAATCCGCCTTTACCATGGCATGTAGCTGGGTAAGCAAAGATATACTAATGACCACCTCATAGTTATCGATAGGGGTGACTACCACTGTCACCCATTCAGTCCATGTATCAAATTGGATCTCAACATCCTTCATTGCTCCTCTTGTAGCTACCTTAATAGAGTTGACTGCCTTGAACGTGTGCTCTTCACATTCAATTTTCAGGTTGAGCTTCTTTGCCATTGCTAAGTATCTGAAGAAATCAGTGGCACCCATATCAATGAGTGCCTAAAAGGTGTGACCATTCATATTGATAGGTGCATAGAGTAGGCCTCATGGCCCCTTATCCTTTAGGACAATGAGACTGAGTGAACCCATCCTTTGGTCGATCTCTTGCTGCTTCTCCACCATCATAGATGTGATCCTGCCCCTTAATGGACAATCCTTCACCTTATGTGGTCATTGCAAATATAGCATGAGATAGTGCTGGTACCTTGTGCCACCCTTTTGTCCTTCGCTTGGGAACTCCATCCACCTGAGGAGCCCAGATTTGAGCCTTTTCCACCTCCCTTGTGACCTAGTTTCGCTCTCCCACCTTTGCCCTATTTGGATGCCTAGGCTTTGTGAGCTGTGGGTTGAGTCTTGAACTCGATGAGAGCCTCTGCTTGAGCTATCACCTCGTTCAAACTCTTGACTCTTCTTCGATGCAACTCCATCTTGGCCCATGGTTTGAGCCCATCAAGGAAGGTGAAGAGAGAGTCCTCTTAGTCGAGGTCTGGTACCTCCAATAATAATTTGCTAAACTCTTGCACATACTCATGCACATTACCCTTTTGCATGAGCCGCTGTAGTCATGCTCGAGCATCGTCCTTAGCGAACTCGAAAAAGAATTGCTTTTGAAGTTTAGTTTGGAACTATACCCAAGTGGTGATTGGAATAGCCCCTCGCTTCACATCGTCAGCCCAACGTCTCCATCAAAGCATTGCCACATCCCACAAGAACATGGCCACCATGCTCATCTTCATGGCTTCTCCCCTTACATCGATAACCTGTAGGTATTGTTCTATGACAAAAACGAAGTTATCTTCCTCCTTCGCAGACTGCTGCCCATAGAACTCCTATGGCTTGGGAACATCAAGATTGTGCAGGAGACACGCAGCCTCACTTGTGACCTCCATTGTCGTGGTAGAAGAGGGGACACCCATGGTAGTTTACTTCTTTGAAAGGTCAACCACCTGTATTTGGAGAGCCTTCATCATGGTCTCCAACTCCTTGTTACACTATAGCACTTCCTCGTAGCACCACTCCATATCGAAGAAAATTTGATTTAGCTGAGTAGCGATCTCATTGAAGAAACCAGATCTAGGATTTCACAGGTAGATCTTGAAACTTTTTCAAGATCTTGCAGTGAAAGACTTAAATAAATCTAAAATTTATTTAAATAATCATGTAAACACCTATATCTCATATCTATTATATGATTAAGGTATGATATTAAATCAAAAATTAAAATCAAATAAGATAGAAAAAGGTTGATCAAATCAACCTAGATCTACACTACATCAAATGCAGGTATGAAGTTTATAGATCAGATCTATTACCTGAGTAAGTTTAGATGTTCTAACTTGCTGATCTGGCTTGAGGATGAAGTCACGAGCTGCACACACATCCAGCCTCTAGGAGTCATCCACACGAGCCTACGATCTCTGATCTGAAGTCCGATATAGAAAATCAACATAGCATGCTATACTGTGCGGATCCTTCTTCGATGGTTGATCCAATGCTCCCCACTTCCAAATTTAGACTGTCCAAAATATGATAAAAAAGATGAGAGTATTTTGATCTGAGACTCTCTCAAAAAAGAAACTCAAAAGAAAGGTGGAGAGATTGAAAATAAAATAGCTCTAGAAGAGGACCCTCTTCTTCTTCTCTTTTCTCTCACCTAGACACCAAGTTTGGTGCCTATGGAACCCCCATGCCCAAGGACCCTCTTCCTTTGATTTTTACACACCCCAAACCTCTCCCAAAGCTCTATAGTCTACAAAAAAATCAAAACAAAATTCATCCAATAATTAGGGAAAAAGAAGAGTCCAAGTTAGGTCAAATTTTTAGACTAGGAATATCCAAACATGGAAACTTGTTGGGGCGCCCAACTCTTGGCCGCCTCATCCACAATTTTGGCATGGACCAGCAAGGGAGGGTGCATAAGAAAAAAGATTATTTTCATAGAATAAAAGAAGAATTAATTAAAAGAGGGGATGGCAGTCAAGGGAAGATGTTTTGGTCAAAAAGGATTCTATCTCATAGAATCCTAAGCAAAACCAATTCCTCCTTTGTCTTGGTCTTCCACCTAACTTCCAAATATGACTTGGAGGGAGAGAGGGGGCATGAAAATCAACAAGAAAGAAATTTTTCATAAAAAATACCTAAAAAATAGGTATGGAGGGTGTTGGGACCAAGGTGGTGCAAGGAGATAGGGAGTCCTAGTCACACTAGGACTCCTATTTTGACTTGATCAAACAAGATCTTTTAACCAAATAAAATCAAGATTAAACCAATCCAATTAAATAAGACCGTAACCCATTTAAAGGCTTAATTAAATTAGATTAAATTAGATTTAATTTTGATTTATTTTTAATCAAATTAGAAAATTGGATTAATTCAAGTCCTAGTTAGACTAGGACTAGTTCTTCCTTGCACTTGGCTTATCCAATAAAATAATTGAACTTGATCCAATCAAGCCTAAACTAAATCTAATTAAATAATATTTAATTATACTTAATCTCAATCCATTGGCTTAATCAAATTAAGCCAATTAGCAATCCAATTACTAATCAATCCTCCTACAACACTTGCACTAGGTTAAACACCAATCGTATTGATTGTTTAACCCTAGAATGATTCTTAATCATTGATTAACCATCTAATCAGATCATAAGCTCTAATGTGTATGATCTCATAGGTCTAAACCTAAGTCAATAGCATAGAAATAAATTTCTATACCAATCGAAGTGATCATCTAGTAATGATATCCGACGGTCGGATAGGTTGAAGGTGTAGAACACCATCCTTAGAACCCATGCGGATATAGTTTCCATATAATTCATCCCCTTGACCATAATGCTTGTAGGATACATCAAAGTTCAACTATCAACTCTGATCAGGTTGTCCATATTGTATTTCAAAATATCAAATCCATCTGATGGATTATCTTGGCCAAGATTTTGCTATATTGAAATACAGTGATACATTCTTCTCCAACTCTTGGAGTGGTCAATTCCATTTTGATCACACTCCGACTTTGCAAACTATGCCCAGAAACCTTTCATTATTAAATTAGAAATTCAGTTAGTCCAATACCAAAGCACAGTGAGTTGCTTGCAAGTCACAGAGGTGATCTCAGGTCTAAGGGATACTTATACCTATATCCCATTAGAGACATTCTCGATAGTAGAATACTCTGGAGTTGGTCACGTTCAATGATGATGTATCCATACATCTCACTTGTATGCCATACCAGTGTCTCCATACTTCTTGGTTAAGAGGACAACCAATCTATATGGCATATAGTGATCTATGCTCGATAGATGCTGTTGTCCTAATTAATAGCCAATCATTTGGTCGTAAATAAATTTAAAGATTAATCAATAAATCCTCTCTTTATCGAAACTAAATAGTCCTAAGGACTTCATCATAACAATAGAGTTCATTAGAAGATGTAAACTTATGATGAAAAAAGATGCCAAAATATTTTTCATTAATTAACAAATCAATTACAATATCTCAACTGTCAACAGATAAACGATTGGCTTTGGAACATAATTTCGAACAACTCCCGCTTGTCCTAAAGCCACTCAGCATAGTATATAATACCCATCTTCGACTTATGGTTGTCGAACTTCTTGATTGCCAGAGCTTTAGTGAAGGGGTCGGCTAGGTTCTCCTTTTCATCGATCTTCTGAAGGTCAAAGTCACCACGATCCATGATCTCACGAGCCAAATGAAAGCAGTACAGAATGTGCTTTGTTCGCTAGTGTTCCTTCGGTTCCTTTGCTTGAGCTATGCGCCAGTGCTATCGTAGTAGAGTAGGATTGGACCATCAATGGAGGGTACTACTTTGAGCTCAGTGATGGACTTCCTCAGCCACATAGCTTCCTTTGCTGCTTCTGATGCTGCCATGTACTCTGCTTCGCAAATAGAGTCAGCCACTATATGCTGTTTGAAACTTTTTTAGTAGATGGCTCCACCATTTAGAGTAAAGATATATCCCGACACGCTTTTACTATCATCACGATATTAAAATTATCTCATAGTCCAGATGGGCAGCAATAGCAAGCATGATCTGAATGAACTTGAGCATTGCCATAGGAGAGAACGACTCATCATAGTCAATATCATAACATTGATGATACCCCTTGGCAATTAGACGGGCTTTATAGGTCTTCACCTTTCCATCTGCGCCCCTCTTCCTTTTGAAGACTCATTTACTGTTAGATATGTGTGCCCTAGAAGCCAGAATTGGCTAACACTTACACATCTAAGGGCAAAATTATAATTTTGATTATAAATAATAAAATGGATTATTCTCTATAATAGTGTGTATTCAAAAGTGTCTGTGATACATCCCTTGAGTTAATGGTAATGATAGTTCATATTTTTAAGAGTTAAAAATTTAAGACATGAATTTGAACTATTGACTCACAAAATGCTCTCAACCATAGGATCATCATGAGGATGGTGATTGATCCGAAAGGTTGGTATACGATTGCTTTTTTAGGATAGATGAGTCTTGAGTCTATGATGTAGAGACACCAGAGTGAGAGTATAGATACTCGCTAGAGAATGAGGGCACTGAGCGTGACCACCTCGAGCAGTCATGAGGATGTCTACCTTCTCATCAATGACTGGCTCAAAGCTATAGTGGTGTATCTGATTCTTTAACCTAAGGTGCATCCATAGTTCACCTTGAGGGTGTTATAGTTTGACTACACCATAACTCGGTCTCCTAGCCATTCAAAATCCTGAGGTGCATGTTGGCTATAGCATGTTCATTGTAGGAATTGGATTGCACCAATAGGGGATCTATCTACCTCGGTAGATGAGGAGCAACCCTATGATGATCATGAGAATCAAGTCCATAAGCCCATGGCCATGGTAGAGTGAAATAACAGAAAGAGTTTCTATTAGGATTTTTACATCGGACTTGAATCGAATGATTAATTCATATCACGAAAGTTAGGGTTTGATGAGATCACTTTAACCCTAATCCGATCGGGGCTTAAGATAGAGGAACTTAATCATACAAGTAACTACACTGAGAGGTTCATTTTTTGGTCTGATGGATTGCCATCATATGCTGCTAGGTGTCACTGATGGATTTTGGGAGCAATTAGAATGATCTGGATGATCGATCATACTAGTCTGAATCAAAAAAGCTTTGATCCATCGGAAGGTATTTCGATGATGTTGATGATAGAGATCATGACATATCCCGTTACCATACAAAACTGAACCTAACTAGATCACACAAATAAGATTTTGGATCTGGATATCATCAATTAGACTAATCTAGTTCAATTAATTTGAATAAGATTTAATTAGGTTCAAGAAAATCATGCTAGCACATGATTGAGCCTAATGTTCTTCTTCAACAATCATTAAAAGTTGTCTTGACTGAGCTAAATATGTTTGGGCTCACTCAGGAACCATTACTTGGTTTGATTGGAGCTTGTTCAGATCAGAAAAGGTTTATCTTAATTTATGAGATAAATTTAAGACAACACCTACCACATTTCGTCACCTGCTAAATCTTATCTTTTGACTTTGGTCAAACATTGACCTTTGACACTTAGACAACTGCCCATGTGTCATGCACCCATAGGAGAGAAGATGGGGCTTTGTCCTCCTACTGAAAAGAAGAAAGGGAGAGGGCACACGCCTAGGGAGGCATGTGCCCAAAGAGGATGATGCCTGGAGTACCATACAGATGGGACTCCAGGTTGCTTCATATTCTCTACTTGGGTGGCACCAAAGACTCTTCTTTGACCAGTCTTAGAGCCACCTAAGAAGGTTTGTGAGGGACTCTAATCTGATTGTATCAGATGATATCATCTCACCAATCAGATTTAGATCTGATTGCACAAAGAGCCATGATTGGCTGGGATGATGTGGCACTGCATGGCGCAGTAGGGTCTATATAAACCCTATCTGTGCCTAGGATTTAGAGTTTCTACCCTTTGCCCATGCCACATAGCCTCTCTCCCTCCTTCTCCATGCCACCCTCTACTTCTCTCTCTCTTCTCTCCATGCCCAAGAGGTTTTGGGCTCCAGTTTGATGCGATCCAAGCAAGAGAAAGGCGACAGGAAAGGAAGAAGGAAGCACTGCTGCAAGAGACAATAGTTGATCTTCAAAAGATATTTTGAAATCCTTCAAGATCAGATCCAGATCTAATTTTTAGAGCATAAATTGAAAAGGAGAAGATCTCCAGATCCTATCCGAGTGGATACCGGTAGAGGCCAGGTGCTTACGTGGCAACATCCAAAACCTCAGGTAAACATCAGGATCATCACAGGGTAATGGGATTACCCATAATAAGGTACAATTAAATTAGATTTAATTTAATTTAATTTATTTTTATTTTATCAAATTGATAAAATTAGATCTAAAAAATTTTAGATCTGATTTGGATCTAAGAGAAAATTTTTTAAAATATCTCTCTTGATCAAATCAAGATCTGAACGAACCTGACCCAGGAAACAGAATTTTTTCTTCAATTGGTATCAGAGCCAAGTTTCATAATTATTTAGATCTAATTTTAATATAATTTTGATTTGATAATTAGATAATTTTAGATATCACATTAGATATAATTAGATCTAAAATTAAAAATTAAAAAAATTAAATAATCTAGATCTAAGATGTTTGAGATGCATGACTAGACTAGGAATACAATTATTCTATGTATAGTCTAGGATGATCATAATTTTAATTTAATTAATTATAATTTTAGATCTATTTATTTATCATTTTTTGATATTATAAATATTATAATTAGATCTAAAAATTAAAAAATTAATTTATTTAATTTTATTCATATGAGATATGATAGATGCATGTTTAGATTAGTTGTAGAATGGTCCTACAAAGTTATCGTGAATAAATTTAATTTAATTTGAGCAAATTTAAATTTTACTTTTTATATATTTATGAGATAATTTAGATCTAAAATCATGCATGATATGATACATGAGATGTATGCAAAATATGTTTTTAAGTTAGATCAAATTTTTATATGTGATATATGATGTAGATCTAACTAGTTTTGTAGATTCATCATGTTTTTGATTAAGGCATTCTCCTTGGCCGTCCGATCATAAGAATAAAGAAGGATTTAAAGGTCCTCTCCTTCCATTCGATGGGGTGTTCTTATGATGTGTAGGGGTGCTGCACGTTCGTCCTTAATCAGAAATCAAAAACTTATTTTCTGCAAAACCCTAGATCCTGAAATCCTAGGATTTTATTTACATGTTTTATTTATGAACCCTAAACTTAATTAAGAATTAAGATTATGAAATATATTAGATCTAAAATTAAAAATTTTTAGATCTAAGACATATTCATAAAATTGGGTTCGAGACTTGGGTAGCTCAATTAGGTCTAGCGGTTGATCAAACTAAATCAAGAGTTGGTTAGATGGGATCAACAATGCTTAAATTGACCAGCCTAATAGGATTAAGTCTGGGTCAAGATCGAGTCACATGAGTGATCGATCAAGTTAAGACCTAATTAGGCTCAGTGGTTAGAGTCTGGATTATAGGCTAACCCGATTGGTTCTGGCTCAATAATTTGGTGTCTAAGGTAAGTTTGGCAGATACGACCGACTGATTTTTAATTGGAAGCTACTCGACTCGAATGCATTCTTGTCGAGTTAATGGCATATCCCTTCCATCGGTCTCACTTACCTGGCCATATTTATCAGCTTACTCCTGATCTGAGGTGGCTAATAATCCGAGCTAACCCATGCCACTAGTTAGTCATAATGGTTATGACTATGTCAAGTCTAGTTTAAAGAGACCTAAATCAAATCTTTCTAAGAAAAGATTAAGTCTAAGGTCTTCCACCATTGTAGATGTGCGGGCCCTTCTCAGGGTTGATTGTTCTCAACTGGTCATAGTGGTTCAGTTGCATTGGAAAGACGCAACCATGTCTATTAGGCATTAGATGCTATGGGCTGGAGGATGGATTGGGCTCAATATTCTAGATACGGTGAGAGACCCATTAGGAATCCAATCTATGCAAATGGTGTGTCTGACATAACTAAGGAGTGGATCAATATTTCGGACACGGTGAGATTCATGAATTAGAGATGAAGCTTGGGTGCACCATGATTAGAGAATCATTGGACAAGAGTTATTCAATCAATGGCTAACCCATCACCAATAATTGTTAGGTGAGGTGATGAGTCTATTGGTGGGACTACACCATCCACTAGAAATCATTAATCATAGAGATTTTTGCATCTCTATGGAGGGAGTGTAGGGATCCACAAAAATAGTGGGAGCTAATTACAAAATCTAACTAGAAACTTTGACTCTCTATAGGAAAAGAAAAATGTCTGCATCCAACCTACTAGCCCATATCCTAGACACCCATAGACTGACCGGACCCAATTACTAGGATTGGCTTTGGAACTTCAAAATCATTTTGGATTCCAAGAAGTTAACTCATGTATTGGACTAGGATCCCCCCACCTTACTAGCCCGTCCATCTACTGAACAGAGAGCATCTCTTGACAAATGGATGGATGAAGATAACAAGGTCAGATACTACATGTTGGGCTCGATGTCTGATGAGCTTCAGCATCAACATGAAGATATCATGACTGCTTACCAAATATTGGCTCACCTGCAAGAGTTGTTTGGTGAATAGAGTCGCACAGCCAAATATCATATCACTAAATGACTATTTAAGGCTAAGATGCGTGATGGGCAGTCAGTCCAAGATCATTGTCTGATGATGATCAAGGACTTGAAAGAGCTTGAGAAGCTCAAAGTGAAGTTAGACTTGGATCTGCAGAATGACATAATTCTACAATCCTTGACTGATGCATATGGGCAGTTCATCATGAACTACCATATGCATAAACTTTAGAATAATTCTTGGCCAAGCTTATGAATATGCTGGTTACTGCTGAGCTTTCTATGAAAGATTCTAAAGGCTCAGTACTTGCTATGGAATGGACTTCTTCCAAGAGAAAGTCTTTTGGAAAGAAGAAGAAGTCTGTGAAAAAGCAGAAGGTGGAAGGAAGAAAAAGGAAGGCAGAGCTAAAGAAGAAGGCCGCTGACAAAGAAAAGTATTTTTATTGCAATACTGATGGCCACTGGAAATGCGAACTGTCCCTACTATACCTGGCCACCCTGAAGAATAAGAAGAGACAGGTCCTTCTGGAGGTATGCTCGTTATTGAATCTAACCTTACAGATTTCTTCTGCATCCAGTTGGGTGCTTGACTCTGGTTCTAGTGCTCATTTGTGCACTTCTATGCAGGATCTTGAGGATAGCAGGAGGCTGAGGGATGGTGAGATGATCCTACGCATCGAAAATGGAGCAAGAGTTGCTGCTGTGGCTATGGGAAACATACCCTCTTCGACTACCATCTGGTTTAGACTTAGTACTTAAAGACTGTTATTATGTGCCTACAGCAAGCAGAAATTTGATTTCTATTTCATGCTTTAGCATAAGAAGGCTATGTAATTAGTTTTTTTAAGGACCATTGTAATATTCTTTATGAAAGAAATAAAATTGCAAGTGGTTTCCTTATTAACGGTCTTTATCAGCTTACATATTGATGTATCTATTTTTAATATCGAGCAAAATATGAATGCCATGTAAAATGATCCTAGGGATAGTCCAAATGATAGGTATCTATGGCACCTGAAAGGCTTAGGTCATATAGCAGAAGATAGGATTAACAAATTGGAGAAAATTGGGCTATTGAGTTCCGTTGACTTTCGAGTCATATCCAATTTATGAATCCTGTCTTCATGGCAAAATGACTAAGCTTCCCTTTTGTAGGACATGGGGAAAGGGCCATGGATCTACTTGCCCTAGTACATACTGATGTGTGCGGCCCATTTGATGTGCCAGCTAGAGGCAACTTTTGTCTACTTCATAATCCTTTACTGATGATTTATCTAGGTATGGGTATGTGTATCTTATGAGACACAAGTCTGAAGCTTTTGAAAAGTTCAAAAAATTCAGACATGAAGTAGAAAAGCAAACTAAAAAATCCATTAAGGTTCTTCGATCAGATCGAGGAGGTGAATACCTTAGTCGAAAATTTCTAGACTATCTCAAGAAAAATGGCATAGTCTCTCAATGGACTCCACCTAGGAACACCTCAACTCAATGGGGTTTCAGAATGGAGGAACTGGATCCTATTAGATATGGTCCGATCCATGATGAGCTTCACAGACCTTCCTGATTTTCTTTGGGGATACTAGTTTGTTAACTTGCAATATATTTACTGAATAGGGTTTTCCTCTAAAATTATTCCTACCACACCGTATGAGATATGGCATGGTAAGAAACCAAGTCTGAGTCATCTCAAAATTTGGGGTTGTCCGGCTCATGTCAAAAGACAACAAGCGGACAAGTTAGACTTTAGGTCCTTTAGAGCTCGATTTATAGGATATCCTAAAGAGTCATTAGGATATTATTTCTACATTCCAGAAGACCACAATGTGATTGTGAGTCGACATGCCATCTTTCTTGAAAAATAGTTTATTCAAGATAGCGGCATTGGAAAGCAAATCAAGCTCAAGGAGAAAGTCTCACAAGAGTAACGAGCTAAGGACCCTGTGGAACCAAATCAGGTTGAGCCAATACAATCACTACCTCCTCCACCTCGTAGATCGGAAAAGGATTTTTCATCCCTCTGAGAGATACTTAGGTACTATTTCAGAGGAAGTAGAGGAAATGTTCCTCGTAGGTAATGGGGTTCATGGTGATGATCCCAAAACCTTTATGACGAGGCGATATCAGATATCGACTCTAAGAAATGGTTAGAGGCAATGAAGTCAGAAATTGACTCGATGCACTCAAACCAAGTCTGGACCTTGGTAGATCCACCAGAAGGTATAGTACCTATTGGGTGTAAATGGATCTACAAGAGAAAGATTGGTGCAGATGAAAATGTGGAGACATTCAAAGGCTAGATTAGTGGCAAAAGGTTATAGTCAACGTGCGAAGGCATTGACTATCAGGATACCTTTTCATCAGTAGCTATGCTAAAATCCATCCGCACATTGCTTGCTATTGCAGCCTATTTTGATTATGAAATATGGCAAATGGACGTGAAAACGGCATATTCTTAAATGGATATCTTGAGGAAGATATCTATATGGAACAGCCGCTAGGTTTCACATCCAGTGATACTGATCACAAAGGTATTGCAAGCTGCAAAGGTCCATATATGGACTTAAGCAAGCATCTCGGAGCTGGAATACTCATTTTAATGATGTGATCAAATTATTTGGTTTCATCAAAAATGAGAAGGAACCATGTGTTTTCAAAAAGGTCAGTGGGAGCGCTGTTGTCTTCCTCGTATTGTACGTGGATGACATCCTCCTTATTGGAAATGATATTCCCATGTTGACCATAGTTAAAATATGGTTGTCCAAAGAATTCTCCATGAAAGACCTAGGAGAAGCATCCTTTATTCTAGGAATTAAGGTCTATAGAGATAGACCGAATAGGATGCTAGGACTTTCACAGAAGATGTACATAGAGGAAGTGCTAAAGAGGTTTAGTATGGAAAACTCTAAGAGGAGATTTGTATCCCTTCAGACATGGCATTCATCTCTTCCAAGAAGATGTGTCCCAGCACACCTGAGGAGAATAGAACGCATGAGCAAGATCCCTTATGCTTCAGCAATAGGGAGCCTCATGTATGCCATGTTATGTACACGACCTGATATAGCCCATGCTGTGAGTGTCACAAGCAGATATCAGTCGAATCCAGATGAAGAACACTGGACTTCTGTGAAATGTATCCTTAAGTACTTGAGAAGAACTAAGGATATGTTGTTGGTTTTTGGTAATGAAGAACTCCAAGTCCAGGGGTATACAGACTCAGATTTTATGTCTGATATAGATGATCGAAAGTCGACATCTGAAAGTCTATTTGTGTGTAATGGTGGTGCTGTCAGTTGGAAGAGTTTCAAGCAGACAATGATAGCAGATTCCATCCATGAAAGCAGAATACATCGCTGCATCAGAAGCTACGAAGGAGGCATTCTGGTACAAGAAATTCATGCATAGAGATTGGAGTGATGTCCATCAGATGCCATTTCCTCTATACTGCGACAATAATGGTGCCATAGCCTTTGCTAAGGAGCCAAGGTCTCATCAGAAATCCAAGCATATCGAGCTGGCGATACCACCTCATCCGCGATTATCCTTGAGAAAGGTTATGTCGAGGTCAAGAGAGTCAACTCCACAGACAATGCAGGCAGATCCCACTCACAAAGTCCGTTAGGATCCAATAGAAGATCGAAAACCCACCTTGAGAAGATGGAACTTAGATTTATAGCCAATTGGCTTTAGGTCAAGTTGGAGTTTGTTAGATATGTGTGCCCTAGAAGCCAGAATTGGCTAACACTTACACATCTAAGGGCAAAATTATAATTTTGACTATAAATAATAAAATGAGTTATTTTCTATCATAGTGTGTATTCGAAAGTGTCTGTGATACATCCCTTGAATTAATGGTAATGATAGTTCATATTTTCAAGAGTTGAAAATTTAAGACATGAATTTTCATTATTGACTCATAAAATGCTTGCGACCGTAGGATCATCATGAGGATGGTGATTGATCTAGAAAGTTGGTTTACAATCGCCTCTTTCGGATAGATAAGTCTTAAGTCTACGGTGTAGAGATATCAGAGTGAGAGTATAGGTACTCGCTAGAGAACGAGGGCATTGAGCGTGACCACCTCGAGTAGTTATGAGGAATTCTACCTTCTCATCAATGACTGGCTCGAAGCTGCAGTGGTGTGTCTGGTTCTTTGACCTAAGGTGCATCAGTAGTTCACTTTGAGGCTGTTATAGTTTGACTACACCATAACTCGATCTCCTAGCCATTCGAAATCCTAAGGTGTATGTTGGCTATGGCATGTTCATTGTAGGAATTGGATTGCACCAATAAGGGATCTATCTACCTTGGTAGATGAGGAGCAGCCCTATGATGATTATGAGAATCAAGTCCATAAGCCCATGGCCATGGCAGAGTGAAATAATAGAAAGAGTTTCTATTAGAATTTTCACATCGGACTTGAATCGAATGATTAATTCATATGATGAAAATTAGGGTTTGATGAGATTCACCTTAACCCTAATCCGATCAGAGCTCAAGATAGAGGAACTTAATCACATAGGTAACTGCACTGAGAGGTTCATTTTTAGTTCTGATGGGTTACCACCATACGCTGCTAGGTGTCATTGATGGATTTTGGGAGCAATTAGAATGATTTGGAAGATCGATCATACTAGTTGTCTGAGTCAGAAAGGCTTTAATCCATCGAAAGGTGTTTCGTTGATGTCGATGATAAAGATCATGACATATTCTATTACCATATAGAACTAAACCTAATTGGGTCACACAAACAAAGGTTTGGATCTGGATATCATCAATTGGACTAATCTAGTTCAATTGATTTGAATAAGATTCAATTAGGTTCAAGGAAATCATGCTAGCACACGATTGAGCCTAATATTCTCCTTCAACAATCATTAAAAATTCTCTCGATTGAGCTAAATGTGTTTGTGCTCACTCAAGAATTTTTACTTGGTCTGATTGGAGCTTATCCAGGTCAGAAAAGGGTTGCCTTAATTTATGAGATAAATTTGAGACAACACCTACCATTTTCCGTCACCTGCTAAATCTTGTCTTTTGACTTTGATCAAACGTTCACCTTTGACACTTAGACATCTGCCCATGTGTCATGCATCCATAGGAGAGAAGATGGGGCTTTGTCACCCTACTAAAAAGAACAAAGGGAGGGGAAACATGCCTAGGAAGGCATGTGCCCAAAGAGGATGACACCTAGAGTCCCATACAGATGGGACTCTAGGTTGCTTCATGCTCTCTACTTGGGTGGTGCCAAAGACTCTTCTTTGACCAGTGTTGGCACCACCTAAGGAGGTTTGTGAGGGACTCTAATCTGATTGGATCAGATGATGTCATAATACCAATCATATTTAGATCTGATTGTACAAAGAGCCATGATTGGTTGGGATGATATGGCACTGCATGGTGCAGCAGGGTCTATATAAACCCTGTTTGCACCTAAGATTTAGAGTTTCTACCCTTTGTCCATGCCATATAGCCCCTCTCCCTCCTTCTCCATGCCACCCTCTACTTCTCTCTCTCCTCTCCATGCCCAAGAGGTTTTGGGCTCCAGTGTGGTGCGATCCAAGCAAGAGAAAGGCGATAGAAAAGGAAGAAGGCAGCACTGCTACAAGAGACAATAGTTGATCTTCAAAAGATATTTTGAAGACCTTCAAGATCAGATCCAGATCTAATTTTGGAAGCACAGATTGAGAAGGAGAAGATCTCTAGATCTTGCTCGAGTGGATATCGGTAGAGGCTAGGCGCTTGCATGGCTACATCCAGAACCTCAGGCAAACATCAGGATCGTCACAGGATAATAGGATTACCCATAACAAGGTACAATTAAATTAGATTTAATTTAATTTAATTTATTTTTATTTTATCAGATTGATAAAATTAGATCTGAGGAAACTCATATCTGATTTGGATCTAAGAGAAAAATTTTTGAAATATCCTTCTTAATCAAATCAAGATCTGAACGAACCTGAGCCGAGAAATAGGGTTTTCCCTTCATTTACACCTAATTGGTTTAACCCCTTCGGATGGGTCAACTAATGTCCACACACCATTGACCTTCATGGAATCCATTTCAAATCTCATGGCTTCTAACCATTTCTCAGAGTCGGTTCTCTGCATCGCATCCATATAAGTGATCGGGTCCTCATCGTTCTCATCGAGTTCGATGGGATCACCATCTTGGACCAAGAATCCATAGTATCTGTTTGGATGGTGGGGTACTCTATCGGATCGCCTTAATGGTGCGGGTTCACTGGGCTTCGGATCTGATCTGATCAAATTTGACTTATGTACAACATTCTGTGTTGTACTTTCTATCTATTGAACTTCATCAAGTTCAACCTTAGAGGCAACAATTCCTTCATCAAGAAACTTCTTTTCCGAAAAGGTTGCCTTAAGGCTGACAAACACTTTTTGTTCATCAACATGGTAGAAATAGTATCCTTTAGTCTCTTTTGGGTACCCTATGAATGTACACTTATCAGACCTAGGTCCAAGTTTGTCTATAACTAACCGTTTGATATAAGCCGGGCACCCCCAAACCCTAAGGTGTGAAAGTACTGGTTTACGCCCTGTCCATATCTCATATAGGGTTTTAACTATAGACTTACTTGAAATCTTATTTAATAGATAACAAGCCAATTCGAGTGCATATCCTTAGAAGGATATCAACAAGCTAGCAAATTCCATCATGGATCAGACCATGTCTAACAAAGTCTGATTCCTCCTTTCAGACATCATTATGCTGTGGTGTTCTAGTAGGAGTCCATTGGGAGAGAATTTCATTCCCTCCTAAATATGTGAAAAACTCACCAAAAAGGTATTTTCCTCCTCGATCAGATTGAAGAGTTTTAATACTCTTTCCAGTTTATTTTTCTACTTTACTTTGGAATCGTTTGAACATTTTAAAAAAATTCGACTTATGTTTCATCAGATAGACATATCCATATCTGGATAGATCATCTATAAGAGTGATGACATAAACTTATCCACTTCTAGCACTTATGCTCATTGGTCCACATACATTAGTATGTACTAGACCTAAAAGCTTATTGGCTCTCTCATCTTTTCTAGTAAAAGGTGACTTGGTTATTTTATCAAGAAGACATGACTCATAGGTTGGAAGTGATTCACAATCATTAACTTCAAGGATTCCCTCCTGAGTCAACCTATTTATCCTGTTCTTATTTATATGACCTAGCTTACAATGCCATAAGTAGATATCTGATACACTATCTAATCTAGGGTGCTTGCTAGTAGAATAGATTACATTAACAGATTGTGATAACATATATACACTATTATTCAATTATCCATAGAAAGCAGTAACACCATTTATAATGACATTACAAACTCGTTTCTTTATTAAAATTTCATAATTGTTCATAGCCAAAAGGCCTATAGAAATAATATTTTAAAAAAAACTAGGATAGAAATGACAGTCACTAAGAACAATAGCATGAGATTTAAATACAAGTTTCAAAATTTCTAAAGCTAGAACTGTAACTAGTCTTCCATCTCCCACATTCAGGAATCTCTCATCTTGCTCGAATCTTCTACCAACCTGCAACCCCTGCAATGAATTGCAAATATGGTAAGGGCTACCGGTATCCACTACCCTATCTATAATATCACAAATAGAGAAATTGCAAGGAGTTATCACATAAATACTTTGCCCAGCAATAGCTTGCTTCTTTCTCTGCCTGTTCGGATCCAAGGAGGCAATATACTGAGGACAGTTTCTCTTTCAGTGCCCCTGCTTCTTATAAAAGAAGCATTTAGCTTGACTCTTATAGGGCTTAGTCTTTGGGGTCGGAGCCTGCATAGGTGTCCTAGCATGAACATGCACCTTCTTGGCTTTCTTCTTCTTGTTCTTCTTTCCTTTTCCAAAGGATCGTGAATGAGTAAACGAACCACCCACTAAGTTCACCAACTCCTTATAAAGTTGGTGATCCTAAAAGTTCTGAGGTAACCCCAGTAATCCATGGTAGTCCACTTCAGACTTTAACATTCTATAATGTGTAAGGAATGGGAGATAAGACTTGGGCAGCGAGTTCAATATTGCATCATTCCTAAGTTGTTTGTGCAAGGGAAAGCCGAGCTTGCTGAAGCATTCTATCAGCTCGATCATGTACAATACATGATCAGTGATAGAGGCACCATCCCTCATTCTAGTATTGAAGATGGCACAACTAGTCTTGTGCCTCTCAATCTCATCAGGAGTGCCAAAAGAATCCTCCAACACTCGGAGCATTTTGTTTGGCTAAGCTATCTCAAACTTGCGACTGAACTCATAGCTCATCGCAGCCAGCAAAATGCAGCACACCATAGTTCGATCACTTAGCCACTTCTGATAAGTATCTTTGACTGTTCCCCGTGCATTGACAGCTAGCTCCTTAGGTGCAGGATCCGTCAGCATATTTAGGATTCGTTCATGCTCCAAAACAATCTTCAACTTTCAGTACCAGCTATCGAAGTTAGGTCCCACCAACTTATCATTATCCAATAATGATTGGAGCGATAGAGAAGTGGCCATGTTTGCGCCAAGAAAAATCAAAATCTAATTAGTAATTGATTTATTAAACCTAAAGATTTGGACTTTAATCAAAAGATTTCTCCCACTAGTTTATTCGAATTGATAGCCTCTACCTCCAATTCAAGGAATTATCCTAATTTCTTAGTGGGTACTAGAATCCACATAGACTATATACAAGCCCAACTTTGGTTGGCCCACCCAAGTACATCTAATGATAGGTTCTTAACCAATTATTTCTTTAAATAATTTTTAGTAATTAAATTTTGCCCTAGGCCTTGATCAGTTGGCTTTGGCTTTCTCAAAAAAGGATACAGTTAGGTCCAACCATTAACATGACCATATTTGGCCCATCCAACCTATGAATGATCAAGCCCAACTTTAGTTGGCCCACCTAACCACCATTTAGAAAGATGTATCCAAGAGATCATATAATGAATGATAATTCCATGAACCAATACACACTAGGCCTTTGGGCCTCCAATGGTTATCCAACTGATGGACTCATTATCATTCATTTTAATGGAAGGCTATGATCCAGTTACCATATAACTATTTCATTTTAGGGATCTAATAATTTTAGAGAATTTATTTATCAAAGTGAGTAGGTCAGATTAATTAGCTTGTCATGATCCTCCCACTAACTTTACCAAGTCAGCTTAAGGGAGACCATTAATAGGATGGTCTAGGAGCACCTAAATCAGTCAAACTGATTTACCTAGCTGACATTGGTTAGCTCGAATAGTCAAGCAATTCGATCAAAACATAATCTCACCAAGAGGCCAGATAAGTTTGATCAGTGGAAGGATCTATCAGGCTTGTCTTAGACACCATCAGAAATGGCCAGGTAAGTGGGCTGTCAATTAAAAATCACTAGTCTGGTTTACCTTAGACACCAACTGATTTAATTAGTTTCAATTAGATCAACCTAATAGTTCGTGCTAGACCGTGTAGTTAAGAATCAAGTCCATCTTAGGTCTTGTTAAAGACAGGAACTTGAGCAACTACAACTATTGTAATTGATCTAGAGAATCCTTGACCTAATCTAAGACAACAATTGATTAGATTTAGTCAATTCTCTAATTAAGTCCATTCTTTAATCTAACCCTAAGTCTAACCTAATCTCCACTAATCCATTTAATCCAATGTATTATGATTTGTGTATTAGTATTTTCAATTCATAATCCTAGATCCTAATTAATCAACTTCTTAATTCTCAATTAAGTTTTGGGCTGAGGATTAGGGTTTGGCTTTTCGAAAATGATTTTCATGTTTGTAAAATACTTTTACAACATGGTTCTATCAACCAAGTTGCATGTTTGGTTCATAATCAATATGAAAGTAAAATAAACATAAAACTACTTTAGATCTAATCTAAATAGGTTCATGTAATTGAAAGAGTTTCAATAATAATAAATCATAAATCTCTGTAGATCAAATCTAACATATTTATGATGATTAAAATTAGATTAAAATTTTTTTAATCAAGTCATAAAATCTCTTAGATCTAATCTAAAATTTTATGATCAATATTTTAGATGAGCACATACTAGGATAACCTATTCACTGTAAGGGATAAACCTTACAGTAGGACAACCTTATGGCAGTCCGTGCAATCTAAATTTTTTTAATTTTTTAATTTTATATTTAATAATTAGCTTATAAATTAGATCTAATCTAAAAAATAATCTAGATATGCAAAAAAATTATGTAATAAGAATCTGGCTCTGATACCAATTGAAGGAACCAGATCTAGGATTTCACACGTAGATTTTGAAATATTTTCAAGATCTTGCAGCGAAAGACTTAAATAAATCTAAAATTTATTTAAATAACCATGTAAATACCTAGATCTCAGATCTATTACATGATTAGGGCATGATATTAAATCAAAAATTAAAATCAAATAAGAAAGAAAAAGGTTGATCAAATCAACCTAGATCTACACTACATCAAATGCAGGTATGAAGTTTATAGATCAGATTTATTACCTGAGCAAGTTTAGATGTTCTAAATTATTGATCCAGGCTTGAGGATGAAGTCATGAGCCACACATGCATCCGACCTCTAGGAGTCATCCACACGAGCCTACGTATCTGATCTGAAGTCCGATGCCGGAAATCAGCACAGCATGCTAGTACTATGTTGATCCTTCTTCGACGATCGATCCAATACTCCCTTCTTCAAAATTTAGACTCTCCAAAATATGAAAAGAAAGATGAGAGTTTGTTGATCTGAGACTCTCTTAAAAAAACTCAAAAGAAAGGAGGAGAGACTGAAAATAAAGCAGCCCTAGAAGAGGACCCTCTTCTTCTTCTCTTTTCTCTCACCTCGACTCCTAGTTTGGTGCCTATGGAACCCCCAGACCCAAGGATCCACTTCCAATAATTTTTGCACACCCCAAACCTCTCCTAAAGCTTTATATTTTATGAAAAAATTAGAATAAAATTTATCCAATAAATAGGGAAAAAGAAGAGTCCAAGTTAGGTTAAATTTCTACACTAGGAATATCCAAACATAGGAAGTTGTTGGGGCGCCCAACTCTTGGGTGCCTCCTCCATAATTTTTGGTGTGGACCAGTAAGAAAGGGTGTACAAAAAAGGAGATTATTTTATAGAATAAGAGAAGAATTAATTAAAAGAGGGGGTGGCACTCAAGAGAAGATGTTTTAGTCAACAAGGATTCTATCTCATAGAATCATAAGCAAAACCAATTCTTCCTTTGACTTGGTCTTCCACCTAACTTCCAAATATGACTTGGAAGGAGAGATGGGGCATAAAATTTAGGAAGAAAGGAATTTTCTATGAAAAATACCTAAAAAATAGGTATGGAGGGTGTTGGGACCAAGGTGGCACAAGAAGATAGGGAGTCCTAGTCACACTAGGACTCCTATTTTGACTTAGTCAAACAAGATCTTTTAACCAAATAAAATAAAGGTTAAACCAACCCAACTAAATAAGACCCTAACCCATTTAAGAATATAATTAAATTAGATTAAATCAAATTTAATTCTGATTTATTTTCTAATCAAATTAGAAAGTTGGGTTAATTTGAGTCCTAGTTAGACTAGGACTAGTTCTTTCTTGCACTTGGCTTATCCAATAAACCAATTGAACTTGATCCAATCAAGCCTAAACTAAATCTAATTAAATCATATTTAATTAGACTTAATCTCAGCCTATTGACTTAATCAAATTAAACTAATTAGCAATCCAATTGCTAATCGATCCTCTTGCAACACTTTTACTAGGTTAAATACCAATCGTATTGATTGTTTAATCGTAGAACAATTCTTAATCATTGATCAACTATCCGATCAGATCATAAGCTCTAATATGTGTGACCTTATAGGTCCAAACCTAGGTCAGTAGCATAAAAATAAATTTTTGTACCGATCAAAGTGACCATCTAGTAATGATATCCAAAGGCCGGATAGGTCAAAGATGTAGAACACCATCCTTAGAATCCACGCAGATATAGTTTCTATATAATTCATCCCCTTGATCACAATGCTCATAGGACACATCAGAGTTCAACTATCAACTCGATCAGGTTGTCCACATTGTATTTCAAAATATCAAATCCATCTGATGGATTACCCTGGCCAAGGTTTTGTAATACTGAAATACAGTGATACGTTCCTCTCCAACTCTTCGAGTGGTCAATTCCATCTTGATAACACTCCAACTTTGCAAGTACTTGACTGTGCCTAGAAGCCTTCCATTACTAAATTAGAAATTTAGTTAGTCCGGTACCAAAGTATAGTGAGTTGCTTGCAAGTCACTGAGGTGATCTTAGGTCTAAGGGATACTTTTACCTATATCCCATCAGAGACATTCTCGACAGAGAATGCTCTAGAGTTGGTCATGTTCAATGATGATGTATCCATATATCTCACTTGTATGCCATACCAATGTCTCTGTACTCCTTGATTAAGAGGACAACCAACTTATATGGCATATAACGATCTATACTCGATAGACGCTGTTGTCCTAATTAATAGCCTATCATTTGGTCATGATTAAATTTTATAACTAATTGATAAATCCTCTCTTTATCGAAACTAAATAGTCCTAAGAACTTCATCACCATAATGGAGTTCATTAGAAGATGTAAACTTATGATAAAAAAAGATGCCAAAATATTTTTTATTAATTAATACATCAATTACAATATCTCAACCGTCAATAGGCTAACGATTGGCTTTGGGACATAATTTCCAACACTCACCTCGAAGGATTGCATTGTTACCCTCACGGTCCTCCACTTGCCCTTCAACCTCAGCTTTTTGGGTCTCACACTTTCGTAATGGATTGTCGGACTGGATGCGCTCCACCCATTGCTGTGCCTCCTCCTGAGGTAGGAGTGGGATCCAAGGTCGACTATGATGAATCCCCCATTCCCACCATGGATGCTGATGTAGAGGTCATCTTCTTCATTTCCAGTATCACTCTGATACCAACTATCATGTATGAATGGATCTCAGAGCAAATCCCAATAATGTGTAGCTTGGTCTGCTCTTCATAAGGTAGAAGAGAACCAATCAACCTCCCTAGCATGGGAACCTAGTCTCTATGACTTAATCCACTCCTAACAATAATAAGAACACAGTGGAATAGACACCAGAAAACACCATGAAGAAGAAGAAGAAATAAGGGAAAGAGAACTTTTATTAAATAACCACTCCCTAATTTACAATAGAAGCTTTCCCGATCTCTCACAAATACAATAGGATCCCTAGATGATCTCTCTCTCTCTCTAATATCTAACCCAACCCTTTAGGGTCTTTTTATGTAGGAACAACCTCAGGTTACATGTTCCTCATGTACTCAACTCTCTAAGTACAAGATAAGGATAAACGTAGAATCTCCATTCTCGTAGGACTCTCTGCAGTTAGATGAAACTACCAAGTTGGTGACTTAAATGAACTCAGATTGCTGTGAAACTTCATCCATTGGATTTGGGATGAAAAATCCTTTGAGAGATGCCTTTCTCATATTGAACCAACTTCTATGGAGTTTCTAGAATATCCTTCAAAGTTGTGTAGGTAAACTGCATTATGTTATGCCTCATTGCGTTAACTTCTTTCCTGACCAATGTACATATTGAGACATGTGCCCACAACCCCATGCTCTTGAGTACTCCTAGATCTTATACATATTTTCTCTAACGATTCTACGGCTTAGATTTGATCTTCAAGTTGTTCAAATCTCAAGAGAGAATAGTCAGACCTTGAACCCATCCAGTAATCCGATCTAGTTTGCACCTTGGCCCATGTCCGATCAAGCCCCGATTCGAGGTGCTATGATAGGATAAACCATCCACAAACAGGGTCCAAAAGCCTTCAGGTAAATCTACTCTCTCTTCAGGAGAGTTTGGCTACAACCATGAAACATTGACCTTAGGCTATTCAAGTTTGGCTTCGTCTGGAATAGTACATTCTACTATGAAGTCGCTCAATATCTGAGCTTTGATTGAAGGTCGAGGTTAAAAACTGATGTCAAACTCTACGAGCTCAATTGCCCATTTTGCTATCCTTCCAGAGATATCCATTCGATGAAGAACTACCATGATTGGTTGATCAATGAGGAGTGTTATAGAGTGCCCTAGAAAATAAGGTCAGAGCCTTCGGGCTGCAATCAATAAAGCATAAGTTAGTTTCTCTAACTTGGTATACTTGGTTTCAGCATCCCTCAGAACTCAATTTATATAGTAGATCGGCTTTTGCACTTTTGCCTCTTCCCTGACTAAGACTGCTGCTAGGGCTGCAGAGGAGATTGCTAGGTACAAAAATATTCTTCTTTAGGTTCAGGATTGGCCAATAGCGGGGGTGAGCTGAGGTAGTTTATTAGTTCCTCAAATGCCTGTTGGCACTTAGGAGTCCAGCAGAAGTTCTTTGACTATTTGATGACTTGAAAGAAGGGCATGCAACGTTCGATCAATCTTGAGATGAAGCGATTTAGAGCTGCTACTTTTCCTATCTGGTGCTAAACTACTTTTATTGACTTTGGGGTAGTCATCTCTTGAATGGCTCTAATCTTTTTTGGATTTGCCTCGATTCCATGTCTTGACATCATGAACCCTAAGAACTTCCTAGAAGTTACTTTGAAGGCATACTTGGTTAGGTTCAATATCATCTTGTATTTTTGAAGGGCGCTGAAGATCTTCTCAAGGTCGATAATATGATTTATTGAAGATCGGCTCTTGACAAGTATGTCATCTACATAAACCTCTATATTGCAGTCGATCTGCTCCTTGAAAATTTTGTTGATCAGGCACTGGTAGGTTGCGCCTGCATTTTTAAGCCAAAGAGCATAACCCTATAACAATAGAGACCACGATCAATGATAAAAGCAGTTTTCTCCTCATCTTCTAGTGCCATCTAGATTGGTTATAGCCAGAGAATGCATCTATGAAAGTGAGGAGCTCATGGCCAAGCTTGCATCTACTAGCTGATCAATTCGGGGTAGAGGATAGCTATCCTTTGGATAGGCCTTGTTCAACTTCTTAAAGTCTATGCACATTCTCCATTTGCCATTTACCTTCTTGACAAGGACCACATTGGAGATCTAGTTTGGATAAGAGACTTTTTGGATGAATCCTGCTTTAAAAAGTTTGTCAATGTCTTCCATAATTACCTTCTACCTCTTTGGTGGATAGCCATGCATCTTTTTCTTTACTGGCCGATGTTTGGGATCAACCCCCAGACGATGTTTCATGACTTTGACTTTAATTTTGGGTATATCTGTGGGAACTCAAGAAAAAACATCTGCATTTCTTTCTAGAAAGGTAATGAGTTGCTTTCTAACTTCTTCGCCCAGGTTGGAGCCGATCTGAATAGTGTGCTCTTCATTCCCATCATTCAAAGGAATTGCGACAAGATCTTCCATAGGCTCACCCCGTTCTTTAGTAAGGCCATCATGGACATCAAGCCCATCCACTGGACAAAGATCTGGTTGTCCACCTCCTTGTAAAGCAATTGAACATCAATGTCTTGCTAGAGCTTGATCTCCTCTAACTTCTTCGATCCCATTATTGGAGCTATCAACTCACTCTGATACTGACTATTATGGAGTCTGGCCAAAACACTATGACCTCAAGACCTTATCGATACCGTTTGCATTGCACCCGATTACATATGGATATCACAAGAGAAAGAAGAAGAATATAAAATAAGAGAGCATAAAATGAAGTATACATGGATTAGATCAAGGTCTACCTCCATGGGTCGTATAAAACTTCACTATGAGAGAAAGAAAATCAAACAATACAAGAGGAACTTAAAACACTACCATTGTACAAGAGTCTTTCAATAAGAAGTCTCAAAACTCTTATAAAAGCTCTTTGAAATCTCTCAAAAAATCTCTTAGCACCTCCAAGACGTCACCAGCTTTTCAACGTAATAAACAGTTCATCAATTAGAGTTATATAGACTCCAAAAATCCAAACATAGTATTTCAATAGGAAACTCAATCTGAATCACACTCGAGATCGCATTTGGACCATTTGATTCGATCGACTCCCTCCTAGGCCGTAGGATCATGCACAATAGTCCTAATTAGGCCCTGATTAAGTTCCAGCTGCTTGATCTTGATTGGCTCCTCCCTAAGCCATGAAATCAGGATCGGTCCATAAAATAGTGCTGCGGATTGTGCAAAATGCAAAGGAAAATGGCCGGGTGTCCCATGCGGGCACCCATGAGGTCGTGGTCCAAGATGGACCGTGCTCCATCGCATGGACTGGGTGCCAGCGTGCGCCCCCCACACGCTCGCACGCCTAGCCGACCTAGCACGTGGCTGGCCTAGTGCCGTTGCGCACTACCAATTTGGGCCATGCTACCATCGAGGGGCCCCTCCGATGGGCCCGAGGGCTTCGCTGCCTCATCCTAACTTTCTTTCGCATGTAACTTCTTCGTCTGGACTTCATTTGGGCTATTCTTGATATCGTTGGACTCTGTTCATCATCCTAGACCTCGTTCCAGACTTATTATGGATCGAATCTTTAGGTATTTTTTCAACAATCTTCATCTCGACTCGATATTCGACCTCCACCTATCTTTAAGAGCCTATGATCCATCTCACCCCCATACCTTGGAGCATGCTTGCTATCTCATGGATGAAAAAATGTGGGAGTCAAGCCAAGTCGCTCGATCCCATCTCCATCAATAGATATGTCCACTCTGACCAAACACCTACTCGAGGAAGTCTCCTGCGGCAATAGAAACTTCACTCTGCGGTGTCACTGTGAACTCAGAAGTGGCACTCCCAAGTCTTGGAAACATGAGAAGACAGGAGCAAGATAGAAGAGAAATCAGCTTTCCTAGAAAAATTCAGAAACTGGGCTGGCTCACCTTAAGACTAAGCCGGCTAAGTTGGAAACTAAGCTGGCTCAGTCCAGGACTGGATCGACTAGGTCTCAGAGAAAAATTTAGATAGAAAGCAGTATTTTTGGGCTTTTAGCATGGTACACAATTGGGTCAGCTCAGTCCCAACTAGGTCCGCTCAGTCTAGGATTGAGCCAACCCAATCGTAGGTTAGCTGGCTTAGTCTAAAACTAGGCCGACTCAATTTTCATAGATTATTATTTTATGTACGTGGGTTGTTTGGATTTGGAGAGTTTTTTTATAAGCTTGGACTTGACCCTTTGTAAAGTATATATACTGAAAATAGGTCAAGATTGTAATAGTACTAAAATATATTGAATAAAAGCTCTTTTCTTCTAAAAATCTCTTCTTCTCTTCTTCTCTATTCCTTGAATTATTTGATCATACTTTTACATTAATCTCTAAGAAGTATTTTCTTATTGCTTGGCTAATCACCAACGGCCACGTCGATCCGTGTATGAAGAGCGTGCATTCTCGATATTTGGTATTAGAGTGGTGTTGCATGGCAGGAAGAAAGACACCTAGGGTTTACTACATCCAGGATCTGTTGCACTAGGTTTTATCCTAAAATTTCTAGTTTACTTCGTGGTTGTCTTTAGATTGTGTTGGAGATTGTTTACATGAAGGAACAATGATATAAAAGTTTGGAAAGAGGATCTAAGGCAAGTTAGATATTCTTTGAATGATAGTTTTGCTGGTATGTGAGATTGTGAAAGGTGTTAGGGATCTGTTCTTGACTAGTTTGAAGTCATGGGATCAAGTGGATTCAAGGTGAATTTTGAGAAGTTTGATGGCAAGGAGAACTTTACTCTATGGCAGCAAAGAGTAAAGGACTTGTTGGTTCAGCAGAGGATCTACAAGGTCTTGACAAAAGAAAGGCCAAAAAAGATCAATGCTGAGGATTGGAAAGAGTTAGACAAAATTCCTTTTAGCACAATCTGGATGTGCTTGGTTGATCAAGTTTTGCCCAAGATTCATATAGAAACTATGGCAAAGGAGCTCTGGGAGAGACTGAAGAACACATACAAGGGAAAGAACATAGTGAACAAGCTGTGGTTGAAGAAATAGCTATATAGTCTGAGGATGCCCGAAGGTAGAGATCTTGTTGTACATAACCAAAGGTTTAATCTGGTGTGTTCTAAGGTGATGAGTTTGGATGTGAAGATCGACGAGGAGGATCGGACATTGCTGCTATTATGTTCTTTCCCAGGTTTGTATGATGGTCTCATAACAACTTTAATTTATGGGAAGGAGACCCTAAACTATGAAGAGGTTGTTGGTGTGCTCAGATCAAATGAGCAATGAAAAAAGATCTACAAGGAAGATCCTAAGTCTGAGATCTTGGCTATGAATGAAAGATAGGGAAGACCAAAGAAGAAGATAAGAGAAAAATCTAAGGGCAGGTCAAAGTCTTACGATCAGTGAAAGATGATATTGAAATGTTATAAATGTCATCAGCCTAGACACCTAAGGAGAGATTGTCTCCTTTTGAGATCAGAGAAAGAAAAGTCCAGCAAGGAAGATGATACAACTTCTATGAGCAACGGAGAATACCTGCTAGTTGTATCAAATGGATCCATAGAGTATGATACTATGTAGATATTGGATTCAGCATGCTCGCACCACTATACTTCTCATTGAAAGTGGTTTGCTACGTATCAGAAGGTCGATGGTGGAAGTGTCAGCATTGGAGATGATCATCCATGCAAAGTAGCTGGAATTGACTCTATCAGGATGAGGATGTACAATGGGATTATTCATACGTTATCGAATATCAAGCATATACTGAAGTAGAAAAAGAATTTGATTTCTTTAGGCTACTTGGAGGAGTAGGGTTATGCTCTTAGTAGCCAGGCTAGGAGTGGATGTTTGAAAATTTCAAGAAAGCTTTGGTGGTAATGAGAGGTAAAAGACTGAGCAACAATCTCTATAGAATGGAAGGCTCAGTGGTAAATGATAGTGTAGAGGTGCTAGCAGTGGCACAGGAGGAGCAAATTTTATATCAGCTATGGTACTATCGGATGGATCATATGAGTGATCGTGGCCTCACTGAATTAAGCAGAAGAGGTATGATCCTAGCCCTAAAAAAGGAGGGCACAGATCTTTGTGAGCCATGCATCTTTGGCAAATAGCATAGGATGAAGTTTACCAGAAGTACTAAGTGCAGCAAGAGAGTGCTGGATTTAGTGTACTCGGATGTGTGTAGACCAGCTCCTGTATCAGCTAGAGGTAGGGCAAAATACTTTGTCACTTTCATTGATGATTTCTCAAGGAAGGTGTGGGTTTATCTAATTAGAGAAAAATCAGATGTGTTTGCCCTATTCAGAGCCTGGAGAGCTAAAATAGAGGAGTCAGGGAGACAGGTGAAGTGCCTGAGGTCGAATAATGAAGGGGAGTATACTAGCCTGGAGTTCAGGAGGGACTGTGAGGAAAATGGCATCAAACATCATTACACGGTGAAGATGACTCTCCAATAGAATGGTGTCATGGAAAGGATGAACCAGACATTGATCGAGAAGGCACGAAGCTTGAGGCTACAGACATCACTCCCAAAGTTCTTTTGGGATGATGCTCTAACTTTTTTTTATTTTCTTATGAATAGGTCCCCGCATTATAAGCTGAATGAAGGCATTCCAGAGGAGGTCTGGAGTGGGAAGAAGGTGGAGCTTGGCCCGGTTGCACAGCCTATGCACATGTGGAGGCAATCGAGAGGATCAAATTGGATTCAAAATCTCAAAAGATGACATTCATAGGGTATCCACAAGGATTCAAGGGGTATCTACTGTGGGACTCTCTGGCATAGAAGTCAATGATAAGCAGGGATGTTATCTTTCATAAGAAGACCATCTTGAGGAGGTCTGGGATAGATGAAATTGGAAAAATAGAGGTGAACAGCGGTGGCCAGTCAGAGAATGATAGCATGTAGGTTACATCCACTTACAGGAGTGTTCCTGTTGAGGTGGAGCTGGGTAGAAAAGTATTATCTCAGATTGAAAATCAGCATGGAGAGCTGGCAGTTCAGAAAGATGTGCAAGAGCAGCCACAGACATCAAGCAGAGATGTGCCAGTGGGAGTGGCTTTGCATAAGCTCAAGCGTACTATTAGGAGATCGGTCAGATATGGCATTGATGAGGTTATTTCCTATGCACTTATCACTGCTAATAGAGATCCAGAGAATTATGCAGAAGCCATGAAGAGTAAGGATCATGATTCATGGATACAGGCCATGATGGAGAAGATGGAATCACTTGAGAAGAATCAGACATGGCAGCTGGTGGATCTTCCAGAGGGTGCTCAACCTATTGGCTCAAAGTGGGTGTTCACAAAGAAAGAAGCACCTTCAGAATATGGTGGAGTCAGATTCAAAGCAAGGCTGGTAGCAAAGGGATAATCACAAAGGGAAGGGATTGACTACATAGAAATTTTCTCCCTTGTGGTGCGTCATACATCTATTCAAGTTTTGCTGTTACCGATGGCACAACATAACATGAAATTAGAATAAATGGATATGAAGACGGCCTTCCTTCATGGAACTTTGGAGGAAAGAATCTACATGAAGCAGCCAAATGGTTTCATGGAGATGGGATAGGAAGAAAAGGTGTGTTTATTCAAAAAGTCTTTGTATGGCTTGAAACAATCCCCTCATCAGTGGTATCGAAGGTTTGATAGCTTTGTCTTGAGCCTGGGTTTCAGCAGATGTGAACATGATTGTTATGTTTACGTCAAGGATGTAGATGAGGAGGATGCCCTGTACCTATTATTATATGTAGATGATATGCTCATAGCTAGTAGAAGCATTGATGATGTGAAAAGATTGAAAAGGACATTATCATCTAAGTTTGAGATGAAGAATTTGGGTCTAGTTGAGAAAATCCTTGGAATGGAGATTTGCAGAGATAGGTGTAAAGGAGTGCTCCATTTGTCACAAGGAAGGTATGTCCAGAAGGTTCTAGAGAGGTTTGGGATGGAGAAGGCCAAACCTGCAAAGACGCCATTGCCGAGCCATATATCTCTCTCCAAGTTACAGAGCCTCCAATCAGAAGAGAAGAGAGAATACATGGAATGAGTCCCTTATGCAAATGCTGTACATAGTGTGATGTACACTATGATGTGTTGTAGATCAAATATAGCACATGCAGTGAGCACGATTAGTAGATACATGGCTAATCATGGGAAGGAACACTGGAAAGCATTAAAATGGATATTGAGATATCTGCATGGAATAAGGGATTATGGTTTGGTGTTTAGTGGGCAGTTGGGAGGATTTGGAAAATAATTTGTGAAGATGTGTGAAGGTTCAAGTCCTCTAGAAGGGTTTGTTGATGTAAATTATGCTGGTGATCTTGATACAGGGAGGTCTACTACTGGATACCTCTTCTACATATATGGTGGACCAGTGTCTTGGAGATCAATCCTTCAGTCAATTATGGCCTTATCTACCACAGAGGCTGAGTACATTAGGATAATGGAGGCTACAAAGTAAGCCCTTTGGCTTAGAAGGCTGATTGATGAGTTGGGGGTGGAGCAGAGCAAGGTTACACTATTCAGTGATAGTCAGAGTACTCTGCTGTTGGCACAGAACCCAGTCTATCATGCGCGCACAAAGCATATAGATGTGAGGTACCACAAGATCAGAGAGCTAGTGGAGGAAGGTGAAGTAAAACTAATGAAGGTCCATACCAAGGAGAATCAGTCTGATCCACTTACGAAGGTACTCTTAAGTGAAGGCTATCAAAGATGTGTGGCATGGATGGATTTATTGAGAAAAGATGAGTTCACAAGGACTTGGAAGTACCAAGGTGGAGAATGTGAGCTTAGAAGTGGCACTCCCAAGTTTTAGAAACATGAGAAGATAGGTCATGGAAAGATGGGAGCGAGTCGAAAGAGAAATCAGCTCTCTTAGAAAAATTTAGAAACTGGGCCGGCTCACCCTGAGATTGAGCCGACTAAGTTGGAAACTGGGTCGGCTCAGTTTAGAACTGGGTCGGCTAGGTCTTAAAGAAAAATTCAGATAGAAAGTAGGATTTTTTGATTATTGGCATGGTATATAATTGGGTCGGCTTAGTTTCAGACTGAGCTGACCTAGTCGCAGGTTAGCTGGCTCAGTCTGAAACTAGGCCAGCTTAGTTTTCATGGGTTATTATTTTGTGTACATGGATTGTTTGGGTTTGGAGAGTTTTTTTGTAAGCTTGGGCTTGACCCTTTGTAAAGTGTATATACTGAAAATAGGTCAAGGTTGTAATAGTGCGGAAATATACTGAATAAAAGCTCTTTCCTTCTAGAAATCTCTTCTTCTATATTCCTTGAATTGTTTGATCGTACTTCCATATTAATCTCTAAGATGTACTAACTTGTTGCTTGGCTAATCACCAGCAGCCATGCCGATCCATGTGGGAAGAGCATGCATTCCCAATAGGCACCTCTCATCCTTTCGAGTCTTGCATCTCATGTTCAATCCACCTCCACCTGGAGCTCCACCTTGCACGGGGCTTCCTCTAGCTCCTGAAGCTCCACGTCACACTAAGATCCCTACCAGATAGTAATATCCTCTTATCCTCTTCTTTTTCTTCAATATCACCATGCATGACCTTTAGGATTCCATCACCAACTACCCACCTGTAGCCATTTGAATCTAGTCTGCTCAGTGAGATAAGATTCCATTTAAAATTAGGTATGTGTCGGACCTCCTCCAATCTTCTAACCGCACCATCATGTGTTCTCTAGCTGACCATCTCGATGCCTCCAATCGCATAGTTCGATCTATCTGATAGATAAATAGTGCCCTCACTGCTCTCTAGGGAGTCAAACTACTCTATGCAACAAACATGATATGTGCATGCAGAATCTAAAATCCACTACTGAAAAAAAATAGATATCTTATCAAATATCTCCAGGACATCATCCTCTAATTCGCTACTGGCTGTTGCTTCAGTAGCCATTGTCTGATCCTTGAGCTACGAGCAATCTCTGACACGATGTCCCAACTCATCGCATCGGTAGCATCTGATCTTGCTAGGATCCCTCATCTTGGAGCTAGATCATCTTCCTCTTGAACCTCTGCCACTTTGTTTGCTGCCACATACTCATCCAAAAACTGCCAAAGCTGAGCTACTGCCATCTGAGCTCGAAGCTAGGTTCTTCCTCTTAAGAATCTCATTTTGGAGAATCATTGCAGTGACCTCATCCATCTTAATGGTGCACTTTTCCACTAGAAGAGCAGTCACCAAGGACTTATACCAAGGAAAAAGCGATGCTAGCAAGACCAACGCCCGAGTCTGCTCTTCAACCTTCTCACCTACACTAAGAAGATCGGTGAGAATCTTCTAGAAGTGGCGAGATGCTCCTATATGCTCTATCCCTCAATCATCCACAGTTGGTAGAACTGCCTTCAAAGAAAGAGGGTGTTGGTGAGAGATGGTGAGAGACTTCACCACATCCAACTCCTCAAGCTTCAACCACAGCACCATCGGAGAAGACTCACCAAATATATGGATCATCACCTCATCTACCAAGTACATGCAGATGGTACTCACCATCTACATCTATAGCCGCTCCCATGTCCTCCTCTATATGGTGTCTGGCTTCTTTTCATTCAAAAGTGCATCGATCAAATCATGTTGGATGAGCATGTCCTTCACCCTCACTTGCCATAAGGAGAAATTGCTCTTCCTGTTGAACCGGCTAATCTCCACCTTGATTGTGCTCGTCTTCTCCATCTTCTTTGATGTTGATCAACACCATCATGATCTAGGTAACCACGTGCGCTGGTATCGTCTGGCTCTGATACTAATTATTGGTGGTATCAACTCACTTTGATACCAATTGTTGTGGAGTCTGGTCAGGATACCATGATGTCAAGATGTTATCGATATTGTTTGCATTGCACTCGATCATGTTTGGATACCACAAGAGAAAGAAAAAAGAATACAAGATAAGAGAGCATACAATCAAGTATACATGGATTAGACCAAGGTCTACCTCCATGGGGCGTGCAAAACTTTACTATAAGAGAAAGAAAACCAAATAATACAAGAAGAACTTACCATTCAACAATTGTACAAGAGTCTCTCAACAAGAAACTTTAAAACTCTTGCAAAAGCTTTCTAAAATCTCTTAAGAAGTCTGTCAACACCTCCAAGACATCACTAGCTTTCCAGCGTAATAAACAGTTCATCAATCAAAGTTATATAGACTCTAGAAATCCAAAAATAGTATTTCAATGGGAAACCTAATTTGAGTCATACTCGAGATTGCATCTAGACCGTTCGATCATGACTAGCTCTCTCCTAGGCTGTTAGCTCATGCACAGCAGTCCTGATTAGGCTCTGATTAAGTTCCAGCTATTTAATCATGATCGACTCCTCCTTGAGCCATCGGATCGCAATCGGTCCATGGAATAGTGCCATGGACCGTGCGAAATGCAAAGAAAAATGACTGGATGGCCCACGCAGGCGCCCATGAGTCGGTGGTCCATGGTGAACCATGCTCCACCATGTGGACTGGGTGCCCACATGGCCCGTGCATGCACCCCGCACATGCTTGCACGTGCGCTATCGGTTTGGGCCACACTGCCATCGAGGGGCCCCTCCAGTGGGCTCGAGGGCTGTATTGCCTCATCCCAACCTTCTTTCATACGTAACTTCTCTGTCTAGACTCTATTTGGACTGTTGTTGGGCTTGTTGGACTTCATTCATCATCTTGGACCTTGTTATAAGCTTATTGTGGATTGAATCTCAAGCCATTTTTCTCAACAATCTTCACTATGACTCGATATTCAGCCTCCACCTATTTCTAAGAGCTTGTGATCCATCTCACCCCCATGCCCTAGGGCATGCTTGCTATCTCATGGATGGGCAAACATGGTAGTCGAGCTAGGCCGCTCGATCCCACCTCCATCAATGGCTATGTCTACTTTAATCAAAGACCTGCTCGAGAAAATCTCCTGCGGCAATAGAAACTTCACTCTGCGACATCGCCTTTCGTCCTCCCAAGTCTCGCATCTCATGCCCAATCCACCTCCACCTGGAGCTCCACCTTGTAGTGGGTTCCCTCTGGCTCCTGAAGATCCACCTTGCATTGGGCTTCCTACCAGATAGTAATATTCTCTCATCCTCTTCTTCTTCTCTAATATCATCCTATCATCATGTATGACTTTTAGGATTCCATCACCAACTATCCACCTATAGCCACTTGAATTCAGTCTGCTCAGTGAGATAAGATTTCATCTAAAATTGCGAATGTATCAGACCTCCCCCAATCTTCTCATCGCACCATTATGTGTCCTCCAACTGACCATCCTGATGTATCTAATCACATAGCTTGATCCATCTGGCAGAGAAACAGTACCCTCACTGCTCTCTAGGAAGTCAAACTGCTCCTCTTTGCAACAAATATGATATGTGCATATAAAATCTAAAATCCATTATTGAAAAGAAGTAGATACCTCATCAAATATCTTCAGGACATCATTCTCTGACTCGCTACTGGCCGTCGCTATAGTAGTCCTCGTCCGATCCCTGAGCTATGAGCAATCTCTAACATGATATCCCAACTCATCACATCGGCAGCATTTGATCTTGCTAGGATCCCTCATCATGGACCTGGATCGTCCTCCTCGTGATCCTCTGCCACTTTGTTTGCTGCCACCTGCTCCTCCAGAAACCACCAAAGCTGAGTCACTGCTATTTGAGCTCAAAGCTGAGTTCTCCCTCCTGAGAACCTCATTTTGGAGAATCGCTGTTGTGACCTCATCCATCTTGATGATTTTCTTTTCTACTATAAGAGCAGTCACTAAGGATTCATACTAAGGGGAAAGCGATGCTAGCAAAACCAACACCCGGGTCTTCTTCTCAACCTTCTCACCTATATTGAGAAGATCGATGAGAATCTTTTGGAAGTGACGGAGATGCACCTGTACGCTCTATCCCTCGGTCATCCATAGTTGGTAGAATTGCCTCCAATGAAAGAGGGTATTGGTGAGGAACTTCACTATGTACAACTTCTCGAGCTTCAACCATAGCACCATCAAGAAAGACTTGCTAAATATATGGATCACCACCTCATCCATCAAGTACATGTAGATGGTACTCACCATCTGCATCTGTAGCCGCTCCCAAATCCTCTCCTCTATGGTGTCTAGCTTCTTTTCATTCAAAAGAGCATCGATCAAACCATGTTGAATGAGCACGTCCTTCACCCTCACTTACCACAAGAAGAAATTGCTCTTCCCGTCGAACCAACTAATCTCCATCTTGATTGTGCTTGTCTTCTCCATCTTCTTTGATCTCGATCAACACCATCACGATTTAGGCAATCACAAATGTTGGTATTATCTAGCTATGATACCAATTATTGGGGGTATCAACTCACTCTGATATCTACTATTATGGAGTCTGGCCAGGACAACACGACCTCAAGATCTTATCGATACCGTTTGCATTATACTTAATCATATATGGATACTACAAGAGAAAGAAAGAAGAATACAAGGCAAGAGAGCACACAATCGAGTATATGGGGATTAGACCAAGTTCTATCTCTATGGGGCGTGTAAAACTTAACTATGAGAGAAAGAAAACCAAACAATATAAAAAAAAACTTATCACTCAACTATTGTACAAGAGTCTCTCAATAAGAAGCCCCAAAATCATATAAAAGTTATCTAAAACCTATCAAGAAACCTCTCAGTACCTTCGAGACGTCACCAACTTTTCAATGCAATAAATGATTAGTCAATCGAAGTTATATAGACTCCACAAATTCAAAATCAATATTTTAGTAGGAAATCTAATCCTAATCATACTCGAGATCACATCTTGACCGTTAGATGATGATCGATTCCCTCCTAGGCCGTTGGATCACGCACAGTAGTCTTGATTAGACTCTGATTAAGTTCCAATCGTTCGATCATGACCAGCTCCTCCTTGAGCCTTCGGATGATGACTGATCCATGAAATAGTATCGTGGACTATGCGAAACACAAAGGAAAATGGCCAGGTGGTCAATGCGAGCGCCCATGAGCCGACAATCCATGTGGACCACGCTCCACCACGTGGGTTGGGCGCCCGTGCGGCCTGCTCCCTCACGGTCCGCACATGCCCCCCATGCATGCTAGTGCACCTAGCCGGCCCAGTGCATGGCTGGCCTAGCGCCACTGAGCGCTGCCGGTATGGGCTGTGCTAAAGAAACTAGATCTAGGATTTCATAGATAGATCTTGAAATATTTTCAAGATCTTGCAGCGAAAGACTTAAATAAATTAAATATATATTTAAATAATTATATAAATACCTAGATCTTAGATCAATTAAATGATTAAGGCATGATATCAAATCAAAAATTAAAATTAAATAAGAAAAAAAAAGGTTGATCAAATCAACCTAGATCTACACTACATCAAATTCAGGTATGAAGTTTATAGATTCGATCTATTATCTAAGTAAGTTTAGACATTCTAACTTACTGATCTAGGTTTGAGGATGAAGTCATGAGCCACACCCTCATCCGACCTCTAGGAGTTGTCTACATGAGCGTACGATCTCTGATCTGAAGTTCAATGCAGGAAATTAGCACAGCATGCAGTACTGTGCTGATCCTTCTTCGATGGTCGATCCGATGCTCCCTTCATCAAAATTTGGACTCTCCAAAATATGAGAAGGAAGATGAGAGTTTGCTGATCTAAGACTCTCTCAAAGAAACTCAAAAGAAAGGAGGAGATATTAAAAATAAAACTGCCCTAGAAGAAGATCCTTTTCTTCTTCTCTTTTCTCTCACCTAGACACCTCATTTGGTGCCTATGGAACTCCCATGCCCAAGGACCTTATTCCTCTAATTTTTGTACCCCCCAAACCTCTCTCAAAGCTTTATATTTCACAAAAAAATTAGAATAAAATTCATCCAATAAAAATAGAAAAAGAAGAGTCGAAGTTAGATCAAATTTCTAGATTAGGAATATCCAAACATGAGAAGTTGTTAGGGCACCCAACTCTTGGATGCCTCCGCCATAATTTTGGGCATGGACCAGCAAGAGAGGGTGCACAAAAAAGTAGATTATTTTTATAAAATAAGATAAAAATTAATTAAAATAGGGGGCAGCACTCAAGGAAAGATGTTTTGGTCAACAAGGATTCTATCTTATAGAATCCTAAGCAAAACCAATTCCTCCTTTGACTTGGTCTTCCACATAACTTCTAAATATGACTTGGAGGGAGAGAGGGGGCACGAAAATCATGAAGAAAGAGATTTTCTATGAAAAATATCTAAAGAATAGGTATGGGGGGCGTTGGGACCAAGGTGGCGCAAGGAGATAGGGAGTCCTAGTCACATTAGGACTCCTATTTTGACTTGGTCAAACAAGATCTTTTAACCAAATAAAATCAAGATTAAATCAATCCAATTAAATAAAGTCCTAATCCATTTAAGGACTTAATTAAATCTTATTAAATTAAATTTAATTTTAATTTATTTTCTAATCAAATTAGAAAATTGGGTTAATCCGAGTTCTAGTTAGACTAGGACTAGTTCTTCCTTGCACTTGGCTTATCCAATAAACCAATTGAACTTGATCCAATCAAGCCCAAACTAAATATAATTAAATTATATTTAATTAAACTTAATCTCAGCCTATTGGCTTAATGAAATTAAGCCAATTAGCTTCTAATTGCTAATCAATCCTCCTGCAACACTTGCACTAGGTTAAACACCAATCGTATTGATTGTTTAATCCTAGAATGATTCTTAATCATTAATCAACCATCCAATCAGATCATAAGCTCTAATGTGTGTGATCTTATAGGTTTGAATCTAGGTAGGTAGCATAAGAATAATTTTTTATATCAGTCAAAGTTATCTTCTAGCAATGATACCTGACAATCGGATAGGTCGAAGGTGTAGAACACCATCATTAGAACCCATGCGGATATAGTTTCCATATAATTCATCCCCTTGACCATAATACTCGTAGGACACATCAGTGTTCAACTATCAACTCTGATCAGGTTGTCCATAATGTATTTCAAAATACCAAACCCATCTGATGGATTATCCTGGCCAGGTTTTGTTATATTGAAATATAATGATACATTCTTCTCCAACTCTTGGAGTGGTCAATTCCATCTTGATCATACTCCAACTTCGCAAATACTTGACTGTGCCTAGAAGCCTTCCATTGCTAAATTAAAAATTTAGTTAGTCAGATTCCAAAGCATAGTGAGTTGCTTGCAAGTCACTGAGGTGATCTTAGGTCTAAGGGATACTTACACCTATATCCCATCAGAGACATTCTTGACCACAGAATGCTCTAGAGTTGGTCACGTTCAATGACGATGTACCCATACATCTCATCTATATGCCATACTAGTGTCTCTACACACCTTGATTAAGAGAACAACCAACCTATATGGTATATAGCATCCTATGCTTGATAGACACTGTTGTCCTAATTAACAGCCTATCATTTGGTTGTGAACAAATTTAAGTAATCGATAAATCCTCTCTTTATCGAAACTAAATAGTCCTAAGGACTTCATCACAATAATGGAGTTCATTAGAAGATGTAAATTTGTGATGAAAAAAGATGCCAAAATATTTTCATTAATTAATAAATCAGTTATAATATCTCAACTGTCAACAGGCTGATGATTGGCTTTGGAACATAATTCCCAACAACTCCCACTTGTCCTGAAGCCACTCAGCACAGTATCTAATACCCATCTTCGACTTATGGCTGTCGAACTCCTTGATTGCTAGGGCTTTAGTGAAGTGGTCGGCTAGGTTCTTCTTTCCATCGATCTTCTGAAGGTCGACATCACCATGATCCACGATCTCACGGATCAAATGGAAGCGGTGCAGAATTTGCTTTGTTCGTTGGTGTGCCTTCGGTTCCTTTGCTTGAGCTATGGCATCAGTGCTGTCGCAGTAGAGCAAGACTGGACCATCAATGGAAGATGCTACTCCAAGCTCGATGATGAACTTTCTTAGCAACACAGCTTCCTTTGCTGCATTTGATGCTGCCATGTACTCTGCTTCACAAATAGAGTCAACCACTGTATGCTGCTTGAAATTTTTCTTGCAGATGGCTCCATCATTTAGAGTAAAGATATATCCCAACATACTTTTACTATCGTCATGATCATATTAGAAGCTGAAGTCTGTAAACCCCATAAGCTTTAGAAATGACTCACTATAAACCAACCATTGGTCCTTAGTATTTCTTAAATACTTAAGGATGGTTTTAACCACCTTCCAGTGATTTTCTCTAGGGTCAGACTAGTATCTACTCACTACTCCTAGTGAGTATGCCACGTCTGGTCTCGTACATGTCATTGCATACATAATAGATTCCACTATCGAAGCATATAGAATTCTCCTCATATGCTCTCTCTTTAGGAGTTGTCGGACAATACTTCTTAAAGAGAGAAATTTCTTGGCCTATTGGAAGATAGTCCATTTTGGAATTCTCCATGCTGAACCTCTTCAGCACAATTTCTATGTATGTGGATTGGGATATACCAAGCATCCTTTTAGATCTATCCCTATAGATCTTCATCCCTAGGATGTAGGATGCTTCACCCAAGTCCTTCATGGAGAATTGTGATGACAACCAGACTTTATTTCTTGTAGTACGAGAATGTCATTTTCGATTAAGAAAATATCATCCACGTACAAAATAAGGAATACCACTACTGGACCATTTGCCCATTTGTAAATGTAGGGTTCTTCTCTATTCTTAATAAAGCCATACGTTTTGATCACTTTATCAAAATGCATGTTTCAACTTCGAGATGCCTGCTTCAATCCATAAATGGAACTCTGAAGCTTGCACACCTTAGACTTATTTATGGATGTGAACCCTTCAGGTTGTATCATATACACATCTTCGATCAGCTCTCCATTTAGGAAAGCTGTCTTCAAATCCATCTGCCAGATCTCATAGTCCAGATGGACAGCAATGGCAAGCATGATCTGAATGGAGTTTAGCATTGCCACAGGAGAGAACGTCTCGTCATAGTCAATACTATAACATTGACGATACCCCCTAGCAACCAGATGGTGGTGGGGACATCAAAGCCATCAGAAGTCGGCAACATATTTTAGATTCAATTTAGATTGAAGAAGCCATATCAGAATAACTCTACTTTAGTTATTTTGTTCTAGTCCTTTTGATTTAATCAATTAGTTCTTTTGATGCATTTAGTTTTGGATCCATAGGACCATACTTGGGTTTATTTTGGATTGAGCCTTATTTGAAAAGAGACTATCATAAAGAAGAAAGCTTAGTCTACATCATCTTCAGAGCCACCACCCTCCACACGCCCGGGAGGAAATACACATGCCAACATGTGCCATGCCCAAGGATCCTTATGCCAAGTTGTGCCAGGCATCAAGCGTCCATATGGAGTTCCTTTTCTTCCCTAGGATTTCTTAAGAGTTCTTGATTTCTTACTTATTTTGTTAAAAGGCTGATTTCTTCCCTATGATTCCATAAAAGATAGATATGATATATTATTATATTTGGAAACCATACATAATATTTTACTTTTTGGTTGGGAGGGTTGATTTTTTTCCATGTAAAGAGAATAGGATTCCTAAAGAAATAGGACCCCTAGGGTCCAATATAAATCAATGTATCTTTCATGAATGAGACAACGAATGAATGAATCACTTTACAATTTCCACAAACATTTATATTGGTCGCTCCGAGAGGGAGAGGGTGTGAGATCTAAAATTGCCCCACGAGGGGAGGATGTGAGGCCCACCTTTCTCTATCTCTTTTACCTTCATTTTTTTGAGATTCAGTATCCCTATGATCCCAATTCATCTTCACTATCTACCTACATAAGCCTATTCCACCAAAAGAAGATCTATCTCCTCTAGGATTTTCATCTATCATGCAGAGAGAGAAAGAGTGATCTATTATTCTATAGATCAAACGTTGACAAGGACCTTCGTTTCTTCTCAACTGATCTTTGATTTTTACTTATTTTTTTTAGATCTGATGTTGGTAAAGATCTAGTTCTTTATCGATAGATTTGCTTGATTAAAAGATTAAGAGCCCTAATCAGGGTAGTTTCTTAACTACCATGATCCGGATTCTTCTTATCTTTTTTTTTGGATTTTCTTGTGGGCTTAATTTCTTGCTATCCTTCATTCCATTTATACTTTTTCTTTTACAATTATTCATGAGCATGTTTAATTTTTGCTATATGTCTATTTATTTTATTATTGCTAGTTATTTACTGATCTCTAAAATAACATTCATTAGCATCATTTAGATTAATTATGCTTTGGTCCTATGTCAATTAGTCATGCCTCCTGAGTAGAGTATAGGCAACTATACTGTCTGTCTTGGAAATAATATGCTACGGTTGGACATGATTTATTATTGATGAATGGAAGGAAGCTTGGTCTTTTCTTTTTTTTTTTTAGGCTATCCCGCATCAATTTGGTATCAGAGCCAGATTGGTTAGGGATTTAGTTTAAATTCTATAATTTAAAATTCCTACAAGTTAAATTTTCATAATTTAAATTTCATAATTTACTTTTCAGCATTTTTTTTCTTTCTTACTGCATCTTATTCTTGTATCCTAGACTTGCATGACCACTAGATCAGGTACCCAGTACCAATGTCCTACTTTCCCACTCAGTACCAACATGGATCCCAATACAGCAGCCATCAGTAATGCCCTGACTGAGAAGTTTGATGATATAAAAATTTTTATGAAAACTATTAGTGAAAGAATAACAGTACTAGAAGAAGCTAGGCAAAGATAACCTGAACCTGAGTCTCCCCAACTATCTATAGGATAGAGAAGAAGGAACCTCGACCTAGATCGACCTATAGCAGCATGCCCCCATCATAACCAGTTCAACTAGGATGAGCATGTCCTTAGGAATGTAAAGATCGAAGTCCCAAGTTTTGATGGTTGTCTAGATTCGAGAGAGTATCTAGAATGGAAATCAGGCATGGACCACTATTTTGGATGGTACGAAATGTTTGAAGCAAGGAGAGTTAGGTTTGCTAGGATGAAGTTGGTTAGGCAAGCCCGACTTTATTAGAAAAGTGTTGAACATCTTCTTAACTAGAGAAAACAAGATTCGATAGAAGCCTGGGATAAAATGAAGGAGAAACTTAGAGAAAAATACCTCCCTACCTCCTACCAACAAAGAATTTTAGATCAGTGGTAGAAACTTACTTAAGAAAATAGATCAGTCATAGAGTACATCATGAGATTTGATGAGTACCTCATAAGATGTGAAGTAATTAAAAATAGGGTTGTTACCTTATCTAGATTTAAAGCTGGATTATAAGAAGATATCCAGCATGAGCTCTTTTTATGAGAGGTAACCACGTTAGAACAAGCTTATCAACTTGTCCTAGACTTTGAAAGATTTTCTAGATATTGGACCATCCATCATCTTGAACCTAGCCAAGTAATCCCTTCTGGATTGAGACCCAATACTACCCAGACTCCTAGTAATGGACCTCCACCTATAAATCCTACTATGAGAAAAGAAGATAAAGAAAAAAGAGTTATAGGAGAGTTATCTAAGGAAAGTAGTTCTCGATCCCACTGCTTCAAGTGCCATGGTTACGGTCATTTTATTGCATAGTGTCCCAACCAATCATTATTTATGGAAGAATTAGAAGAGAAAACTCTAGAAAATATTGAAGAAGAAGTTTATGAAGCCGATTCAGACTTAGTCGAGTAGTTTGAGAGTACTGAGAAAATCCTAAGTTTTGCTGCATCGAAGTCAGACCTTAGGCTTGGAGTCATCAGGTATGTTCTAGCACAGACTAAGAAGAGTGAAGACTGGTGTAGGACCTCTATTTTCTATACCTTCATAAAATTTAGCGATAAAATTTGTAAGATGATCATTGATAACGGTAGCTATATCAACGTCATCTCCACCGACATGGTTAAGCGATTAGGATTAGCTCATGTAGAACATCCCAGCCCATACCGTGTGTCTTGGATAGATTCCTCCTCTATTTCCATCAAACTTAGATGCCATGTTCCCATCTAGCTCCATTCTTATCAAGATCATGTTTGGTGTGATGTCTTATCTATGAAAGTCAAAATTATCATATTAGGTCGGCCTTGGCTGTTTGATAATAATGTCACGATTTATGGCCGAACCAACTCCTATAGTTTCACTCATAAGGGTAAGAAGATCATGATCAATCCTTCCCCACCTAAGGCTACCAATAGAAAGATAGACGATGGACGATAGGTGCTAAGGAATTAGAGATGATCATAAGTAAAGGATCACCAGTTTGGATGATTGCTGCAAGCGAAGTTCGTGAGGACCCTAAGATAGATCATCCCAAGAAAGTAGTTCATAGATATCAACCTAGAAAACTAATAGACCTTATCCCACTATCCATGCATGCTAGAATTTTTGAATCTGCAGAGTCATTTGCACAACATGTCAAGAGTTTACATAAAGAGATCAGTAAAAAAATTAGTGTTAGTAATAAAGTTTATAAACCAAATGCAGATTCTCATCGACGTGTCCAAGAGTTTGCAGAAGGAGACTATGTGATGGTTCGAATGAGGCCTGAATGATTCCCACCAAAAATCATCAAGAAGTTACATGCTTGAGGAGTAGGTCCATTTAAGATTTTAAAGAAGATTAGATCAAATGTGTACGTTGTAGACTTACCTTCTAATTTTGGGATTAGCTCTACTTTTAACGTTGCAGATCTCATCACTTATAAAGAGCCAACTTAGATACCTAGTGAGCCATTTGAGCCTGAACCAACCTTTGAGAGAGAGCCTATTCCTGAATGTGCACCATCCAAAATGTCAAAGCATGATTAGATTGAGAGAATTTTGGATGAGTAGATCATCTCCACCCAGAGTCGAGGCTATCAGCGGTACTTAGTTAGATGACGAGGTCGATTGAAGTCTGAGGATACCTGGATCACTCGAGAAGAGCTGTAACATATTGATCCTGATTTGCTTGAGCATCACCAGAGTAGAATCGACCCCCACTCGATAGGGTCGAGTTCTCCCCACCGCGCGGGAGAATTAGTGCGGAACTAGAGCCACCAGAAGTCGGCAATATAATTTAGATTCAATTTGGATTGAAGAAGCCATATCAGAATAACTCTACTTCAATTATTTTGTTCTAGTCCTTTTGATTTAATCAATTAGTTCTTTTGACGCATTTAGTTTCGGATCCATAGGACCATGCTTGGGTTTATTTTGGATTGAGCCTTATTTGAAAAGAGACCATCATAAAGAAGCAAGCTTGGTCCACGTCATCTTTGGAGCCACCACCCTCCACACACCCAGGAAGAAAATACACACGTCAGCATGTGCCATGCCAAAGGATCCTCATGCCAGGTTGTGCCAGGCATCAAGCGCTCATATAGAGTTCCTTTTCTTCCCTAGGATTTCTTAAGAGTTTTTGATTGCTTACTTATTTTGTTAAAAGGCTGATTTCTTCCCTATGGTTCTATAAAAGATAGATATGATATATTTTTAAATTTGAAAATCATACATAATATTTTACTTTTTTGTTGGGAGGGTTGATTTTTTCTATGTAAAGAGAATAGGATTCCTAAAGAAATAGAACCCCTAGGGTCCTATATAAATCCATGTATCTTTCATGAATGAGACAATGAATGAATGAATCATTTTATAATTTCCACAAACACTTGCATTGGTCGCTTCGAGAGGGAGAGGGTGTGAGATCCAAAATTGCGCCATGAGGGGAAGGTGTGAGGCCCACATTTTTTATCTCTTTAACCTTCATTTTCTTGAGATTTAGTGTTCCTACGATCCCAATTCATCTTTACCATCTACCTATATAAGCCTATTCCACCAAAAGAAGATCTGTCTTCTTCAAGATTTTTATCTATCATGCAAAGTGAGAAAGAGTGATCTATTATTCTACAGATCAAACATTGACAAGGACCTTCGTTCCTTCTCAATTGATCTTTGATTTTTTTCTTATTTTTTTTAGATCCGATGTTGGTAAAGACCCGATTCTTTATCGATAGATCTGCTTGGTTAAAAGATTAAGAGCCCTAATCAGGATAGTTTCTTAACTACCACGATTGGAATTCTTCTTATCTTTTTTTTGGATTTTCTTCTGGGCTTAATTTCTTGCTATCATTCATTCCATTTATATTTTTCTTTTTATAATAATCCATGAGCATGTTTAATTTCTGCTATCTATCTATTTACTTTATTGTTGCTAGTTATTTACTGATCTCTAAAATGGCATTCATCAGCATCATTTAGATTAATCATGCTTTGGTCCTATGTCAATCAGTCATGCCTCTTGAGCAGAGTATAGGCAACTATACTATCTGTCTTGGGAATAATGTGCCACGGTCGGACGTGATTTGTTGTTGACAAACAAAAGAAAGCTTGGTCTTTTCTTTTCTTTTTTTTAGGCTGTCTCACATCAAACTGGCTTTATAGGTCTCCATCTTTTCGTCTGCGCCCCTCTTTCTTTTGAAGACCCATTTACACCCAAAGGATTTAACCCCTTCAGGTGGGTCAACTAATGTCCATACATCATTGACCTTCATAAAATTTATTTTGGATCTCATGGCTTCTAGCCATTTCTCAGAGTCAGATCTCTGCATCACATCCATATAAGTAATCGGGTCCTCATCATTCTCATCGAGTTCGATGGAATCACCATCCTGGACCAAGAATCCATAGTACCTATCCAGATGGTGGGATACTCTGCCAGATCACCTTAATGGTGCGGGTTCACTAGGCTTCGAATATGATCTGATCAAATCTGACTTAGGTTCAACATTCTGCATCGAACTATCTACCTGTTGAATTTCATCAAGTTTAATCTTAGAGGCAACAGTTCCTTCATCAAAAAACTCCTTTTTCAAAAAGGTTGCCCTAAAGTTGACGAACACCTTTTGTTCATCAGCATGATAGAAATAGTATCATTTGGTCTCTTTTGGATATCCTATGAATGTACACTTGTCAAACCTACATCCAAGTTTGTCTGTAACTAACCATTTGACATAAGCTGGGCACCCACAAACCCTAAGGTGTGAAACTGCTGGCTTACTCCCTGTTCATATGTCATATGGGATTTTAACTATAGACTTACTTGAAATACTATTTAATAGATAACAAGTCGATTTGAGTACATATCCCCAAAAGGATATCGGCAAGCTGGCAAATCTCATCATGGATCGAACCACGTCTAATAGAGTCTAATTCCTTCTTTCAGATACACCATTATGCTGTGATGTTTCAGGAGGAGTCCATTGGGAGAGAATTCCATTCTCTCCTAGATATGTGAGAAACTCATCAGAAAGGCATTCTCCTCCTCGGTCAGATCGAAAAGTTTTAATATTCTTTCCAATTTATTTTTCTACTTCACATCAAAATCGTTTGAACATTTCAAAAGAATCCAACTTATGTTTCATTAGATAGACATATCCATATCTAGATAAATCATCTATGAAAGTGATGAAGTAGACATATCCACCTCTGGCACTTGTGCTCATTGGTCCACATATATCAGTATGTGCTAGACCTAAGAGCTCATTGGCTCTCTCACATTTTCCAGTAAAAGATGACTTGGTTATTTCACCAAGAAGACAGGACTCATAGGTTGGAAGTGATTCACAATCATTAACATTGAGGATTTCCTCTTGAGTCAACCTATTTATCCTGTTCTTGTTTATATAACCTAGCCTACAGTGCCATAAGTAGATATCTGATACACTATCTAATCTAGGGTGCTTGCTTATAGAATAGACTATATTAATAGGTTGTGATAACATATATACACCATTGTTCAATTGTCCATGGAAAGCAATAACACCATTCACAATGACATTACAAACTCCTTTCTTTATTAAAATTTTATAATTGTTCATGGCCTAAAGGCCTACAGAAATGATATTTAAAAAGAAACTAGGATAGAAATGATAATCACTAAGAACAACGATATGAGATTCAAATACAAGTTTTAAAATTTCTTAAGCTAGAACTGGAACTGGTCTTCCATCTCCAACGTTCAGGAATCTCTCGCCTTGCTCGAATCTTCTATAGACCTGCAACCCCTGCAACAAATTGCAAATATGGTAAGGGCTATCGGTATCTAATACCCAATCAGTAATATCATAAATAGAGAAATTGTAAGAAGTTATCATATAAATATCTTGCCTAGCAATAGCTTGCTTCTTTATCTGCCTGTTTGGGTCCAGGAAGGCAATGTACCGAGGATAGTTCCTCTTTCAGTGCCCCTACTTCTTGCAAAAGAAGCATTCGGCTTGACTTTTATTGGGCTTGGTCTTTGGGATCTGAGCCTACACAGGTGTCCTAGCAAGAAGATGCACCTTCTTGGCTTTCTTCTTCTTGTTCTTCTTCCCTTTTCCAAAGGATCGAGAATGAGAAGACGAACCTCCCACTAAGTTCACCGACTCCTTATGGAGTTGGTGATCCTCCTCAAAGTTTTGAAGTAACCCTAGTAACCCATGGTAGTCCACTTCAAATTTTGACATTCTATAATGTGTAAGAAATGGGAGATAAGACTTGGGCAGCGAGTTCAGGATTGCATCTTTTCTAAGTTATTTATGCAAGGAAAAGCCAAGTTTGCTCAAGTGCCCTATCAGCTCAATCATGTACAATACATGATCAATGACGAAGGCACCATCCCACATTCTAGCATTGAAGATGGCACAACTAGTCTTGTACCTCTCAACGTCATCGGGTGTGCTAAAAGAATCCTCAAACACTTGAAGCATTTTGTTTGGCTAAGCTGTCTCAAACTTGCGACTGAACTCATCGCTCATTGTAGCCAGCATAATACAGCGCACCATGGTTCGATCACTGAGCCACTTCTGATAAGTGTCACTAACTATTCCACGTATATTGGTAGCTAGCTCCTCAAGTGCAGGATACATCAGCACATTTAGGATCCATTCATGCTCCAGGACAATCTTCAACTTTTGATACCAGCTATCGATGTTGGGTCCCACCAACTTATCATTATCCAACAATGATCGGAGCGATAGGAAAGTGGCCATGTCTGCACAAAGAAAAATCAAAACTTAATTAGTAATTGATTCATTAAACCTAAAGATTTAGACTTTAATCAAAAGATTTCTTCCACTATTTTATTCAAATTGGTAGCCTCTACCTCCAATTCAAGAAATTATCCTAATTCCTTAGTGGGTACTAGAATCCACATTGACTATATATAGTCCCAACTTTGGTTGGCCCACCTATGTACATTTAAGGATAGGTTCATAACCAATTATTTTTTTAAATAATTTTTAGTAATTAAATTTTGCCCCAGGCCCTGATCAGTTGGCTTTGGCCTTCTCAGAAAAGGGTCCAGTTAGGTCCAACCATTAATATGAACATACTTGGCCCATCCAACCAATGAATGATCAAGCCCAACTTTGGTTGGCCCACCTGACCACCATTTAGAAAGATGTATACAAGAGATCATATAATGAATGATAATTCCATCAATCGATAAGCACCAAGCCTTTAGGCCTCCAATGATTATCCAACTGATGGACCCATTATCATTCACTTTAATGAGAGGCTATGATCCAGTTATCATATAACTATTTTATTTTAGGGACCTAATAATTTTAAAGAATTTATTTATAGAAGTGAGTAGGTTAGATTAACCAGTTTGTCATGATTCTCGCACTAACTTTACCAACTCAGCTTAAGGGAGAGCATTAATAGGCTGGTCTAGGAGCACCTAAATTGATCAATTTGATTTACCTAGCTGACATGGGTTAGCTCGAATAGTCAAGCGATCTGATCAAAACATAATCTCACTAAGAGGTTAGGTAAGTTCGATCAGTGGAAGGGTCTGCTAGGCTGGCCTTAGACACCATCAGAAATGGCCAGATAAGTGGGATGCCAAATAAAAACCACTGGTCTAGTTTACCTTAGATACCAACTGGTTTAATTAGTTTCAAATAGATCTACCTAACAGTTTGCACTAAACCGCGTAGCTAAGAATCAAGTCCATCTTTGGCCTTATTAAAGACATGAACTTGACCAACTATAACTATTATAATTGATCTAGAGAATCCTTGATCTAATCTAAGACAATAATTGATTAGATTTAGTCAATTCTCTAATTAAGTCCATTCTTTAATCTAACCCTAGGTCTAACCGAGTTAATGGACCTAATCCCCACTAACCCATTTAACCCAATGTGTTATGATTAATATCTTAGGATCTTCAATTCACAGTCCTACATCCTAATCAGTCAACTTCTTAATTCTCAATTAAATTTTTGGCTGAGGGTTGGGGTTCGATTTTCGAAAATAATTTTCATGTTTATAAAATATTTTTACTATATGGTTCTATCAACCAAGTTGCATGTTTGATTCATAATCAATATGTAAGTAAAATAAATATAAAACTACTTTAGATCTAATCTAAACTGGTTCATGTAATTAAAATAGTTTCAATAATAATCAATCAAAAATCTCCCTAGATCAAATCTAACACATTTATGATGATTGAAAATAGATTAAAATATTTTTAATCAGATCATAAAATTTCTTAGATCTAATCTAAAATTTTATGATCAATATTTTAGATCAGTACATATGAGGACAATCTATTCAATATAAGGGATAAACCTTATAGCAGGACAACCTTATGGCAGTCCATGCAATTTAAAATGTAGAAAATCAGCATAGCATGCTAGTACTGTGCTGATCCTTCTTCGATGGTCGATCTGATGCTGTCTTCTTCAAAATTTGGACTCTCCAAAATATGAGAAGGAAGATGAGAGTTTGATGATCTAAGGCTCTCTCAGAAAAACTCAGAAGAAAGGAGGAGAGATTAAAAATAAAATAGCCCTAGAAGAAGATCCTCTTCTTCTTTTCTTTTCTCTCACCTAGATACCTAGATTGGTGCCTATGGAACCCCTATGCCCAAGGACCTTCTTCCTTTAATTTTTGCACACCCCAAACCTCTCCTAAAGCTTTATATTTTACAAAAAAATAAAAATAAAATTCATCCAATAAATAGGGAAAAAGAAGAGTCCAAGTTAGGTCAAATTCCTAGACTAGGAATATACAAACACGGAAAGTTGTTGGGGTGCCCAACTCTTGGGCGCCTCCTCCACAATTTTTGGCATGGAGCAGCAAGTGAAGGTGCACAAAAAAGAAGATTATTTTCATGAAATAAGAGAAGAATTAATTAAAGGACAACACTCAAGGATAGATGTTTTAGTCAATAAGGATTCTATCTCATAGAATCCTAAGTAAAACCAATTCCACCTTTGACTTGGTTTTCCACCTAACTTTCAAATATGACTTGGAGGGAGAGAGGGGGTATGGAAATCATGAAGAAAGGGATTTCCCATGAAAAATATCTAAAAAATAGGTATGGAGGGCATTGGGACCAAGGTGGCGCAAGGAGATAGGGAGTCTTAGTCATACTAGGACTCCTATTTTCACTTGGTCAAACAAGATATTTTAACCAAATAAAATAAAGATTAAACCAATCCAATTAAATAAGGCCCTAATAAATTTAAGAAATTAATTAAATTAGATTAAATTAGATTTAATTTTGATTTATTTTTTACTCAAATTAGAAAATTGGGTTAATCCGAATCCTAGTTAGACTAGGACTAGTTCTTCCTTGCACTTGGCTTATCCAATAAATCAATTGAACTTGCTCCAATCAAGCCCAAACTAAATCTAATTAAATTATATTTAATTAAACTTAATCTTAGCCTATTAGCTTAATCAAATTAAGCCAATTAGCAATCTAATTGCTAATCAATCCTCCTGCAATACTTGCATTAGGTTAAACACCAATCATATTGATTGTTTAACCCTAGAATGATTCTTAATTGTTAATCAACCATTCGATTAGATCATAAGCTCTAATGTGTGTGACCTCATAGATTCAAATCTAAGTCGGTAGTATAGAAATAAATTTTTATACCAATCGAAGCGACCATCTAGCAATGATATCCGATGGTCGAATAGGTTGAAGGTGTAGAACATCATCCTTAGAACCCATGTGGATATCATTTTCATATAATTCATCCCCTTGACCACAATGCTCATAGGACACATCAGAGTTTAACTGTCAACTCTGATCAGGTTGTCCATATTATATTTTAAAATACCAAATCTATCTGATGGATTACCCTAGCCAAGGTTTTGCTATATTGAAATACAATGATACATTCTTCTCCAACTTTTGGAGTGGTCAATTCTATCTCAATCATACTCTGACTTTGCAAGTACTTGACTATGCCCAGAAGCCATACATTGCTAAATTAGAAATTTGGTTAGTCCGATACCAAAGCATAGTGAGTTGCTTGCAAGTCACTGGGGTGATCTCAGGTCTAAGGGATATTTATACCTATATCCCATCAGAGACATTCTTGACAGTAGAATGCTTTGAAGTTGATCATGTTCATTGATGATGTACCCTTACATCTCACCTGTATGCCATACCAGTGTCTTCATACACCTTGATTAACAGGACAACTAACCTATATGGCATATAGTGACCTATGCTCGATGGACGCTGTCATCCTAATTCACAGCCTATTATTTGGTCGTGAACAAATTTAAGGACTAATCGATAAATTTTCTCTTTATCATGACTAAATAGTCCTAAGGACTTCATCACAATAATGGAGTTCATTAAAAGATGTAAACTTATGATGAAAAAAATATACCAAAATATTTTTCATTAATTAATAAATTAGTTACAGTATCTCAACCATCAACAGACTGATGATTGGCTTTAGAATATAATTTTCAACACATGCTGCCGTCGCTAGGCCCCTCTGATGGGGCTAAGGGCTGTGCTGCCTCATCCCAACCTTCTTTTGCACGTAACTTCTCCATCTGGACTCTGTTTTGACTGTTCTTGGGCTCGTTGGACTCCGTTCATCATCCTGGACCTTGTTTAAGTCTTATTATGGACTGAATCTCAAGGTATTTTTCTCAACATCCATAACTTATTAAAAATTTTATTTTTAGATAATAAGTTGACATCACTGCTCGAAGTGCATTCAAATCAGATCGATCGAAAATTGCATTATAGGTAGAAGGAGCCTTCACTACCCAAAAGTCTACTTGAGCCTTTGATTATCTTGGGTACTGACTTGCCACTATAAATAGAGTTATTATTCCTTCAACCGGCATAGCATCACTGGTGAAGTCTACTAATGGGGAGTTCATTGGTCCTAGATGATTATTAGGTATGAATATTTTAGAGAAACCATCATAAAAAAAATATTGACAAAGCTTCCATTATCAATAAGTACACGACATATATCATAGTGAGCAATATTCAAAGAAACTACAACCGCATCATTATGCAGGAATTGAACCCCTTGTGCATCCTCTTTAGTGAAAGAAATAGGTTCTTTAGTCCTTTACCGCATAACAGGTTCTGTCGATCCACTAGCCTCCCCTCATCAAAGTCTCTCAAAGATAGCATTGATGATGCCTAGTGGAGACCGATCTCCTTGCTACTCCTTCCTCCTTGGTGGCTCTGGTTGCAGTAGTGCCCTCGACCAATCCTCCCTTTCTTTAGGCCAACATCAAAGAAATTGATCGAGCTAGCCTCGTCTGATAAGCTCCTTGATCTCATTTTGAAGTTGAATGCATTCTTCAGTATCGTAACCATAGTCATGATGATAGAGGCAGTACTTGTTAAGATTGTGCTTGCTAGTGTGGTTGTGCATCCTCTCTGACCTCGGTAGTTGCTCCTTGATCTTCATTAGCACTTGAGTCCTTGAAGTATTGAGGAGGACATAATTATGGAATCTTCTAGAGGGAGAGTTTCGTCGTGCCTTGTTATCAAGGCTTCTTTGTCGATGAGCTTGCGGAAGAGTCTTGGCTCATTTATGCTCAAGAGTTCTGGAGCATTGTCGAGCTTCACTCGACTTCTCCTCAGCTATGGGCTTACTAGATTTGCCTGCTTGCTGCTCTCCCATAGCCTCATCATCCTTCAATTTGAAGGTCTCCTCAGCTTGGGTATAACTTTCAACCCACACCAGCATATCAACAAAATTCTTAGGGTATTTCTTTTCTAGGAAGAATAGAAGGTCATTCTTCTGAAGGCCGTCTTTCAGCATAGCCATAGTAATAGATTGGTCCAAGTTTCGGACCTCTAGTGTAGTAGCATTGAAGTGGCTAACGTAAGCTTGGATGGACTCTCCTTCTGCTTTATGTTGATGAAAAAATCTGAGCCTTGTCTTGGACGTCGGCTGCTTATGAAATGAGCCACAAATTGATGACTCATTTGATCAAAAGAGAAGATCATATCCAACTTGAGGTTCGAATATCAGTTTCTTGCTACTCCCTTCAGGGTAGATAGGAAAGCTCAACATAGAATGGTGTTTGGTGCACCATGGAGTAGCATCATCGTCTAGAAGACCTCAAGGTGATTAGCTAGATCCAAAGTCTCATCATAGCTCTTGAATTAAGGGAGCTTGAAGTTCAGCGGGATGGGCTCCTACATGATTTGCAGAGAGAAAGGTGGATTAGTGCAGATGTCGTCATCGTGGGTGGGAGGAGCATGGCGGAGTTCATCAATCCACCAATTCATTTTCTAAAATTTTTGATCGAGGAGATCTTCCCAATCATGGATCTCGTGGGTCTGTTGGTTGAAGGAAGGCAGTGATCTCCCGGGGGTGGTGTCATGAGAAGAGTAAGGATTCTCTACCTACTACTTCCCCTTCCCAGGGGTCACTGGATGGCTCTTCTAGGTGGGGCCACCCCACTTTGGGTCCTGGTACTCCAATGAGGGTTTTTTGGTTGGTCAGGTGCCGAAGGTCATTACGTGGCCTGCATCGCTTTGATGAGGCCCTTGACCTACTAGATCAGTAGATTGAACTACTCCATGTCCACCACTATCACCAGTGGAGGAGCTTGGGTTGCTAGGGATGAAGTCAGAGGAGGTAGATCTGGCCACGAAGGTAGTAGATCGCTTGGTTGATACCTTTCTAGGCAGCATCCTGATGAATTGATTGGAGAAGAAGAAGTCAAAGCAAAGTAGAAATCTAGCTGAGTGCTCCTTTAAGAATAAGGGATAGTCCCTTTCTTTAGTGTCAATTCTGTTGGTGTAGAAAGTTGCAAACGTCAAAAAGCTAGAGTTGGAGAAGAAGAGGTCGCCATTAAGACCGTAAAACAAGTCCAGACCGAAGTTGGGGTGGCTTCGGCAGGACCCTTCGATGGTCAAGTTAGCTCTCTAATCAATAGAAATGAAGTACTTAGTGAATTTGAGTTAAGTTTTCAATTTTGATAGAAAACGTATTTGAAGGATCCCTTTTATAGGTGGAGCTGATAGCAAACTAATGGTGACAATCATAACTACTTGGTAGTGGGCCATTCATGGCCTCATGGAGTTTGTTATGGAGGATGGTATCTATTATCGTGACATGCCAGTCTAGTAGGAATTAATAGTTGAAGTTTGGATAGAACTATTATAGATAGTGAAGAACTTTGTATCTCAATAGCTTAGGAGAGATTCGAACATCTCCAAGGTTATCTGCATGTTGACTGATATCTGCTGTATTAGGGGTTGAACTTGTGTAGATGTCGAGGTCCTCCTACTATTTAAACCTGCTTAATTGATGTTCAAGATGTAAGACGGCTAACTTGTCTACTGAAAAGAGTTCAATGGATGATTGAAAGATGTTCGTCTAGAAGACTTGAAGGAGTTCGAATGGAAGACTTAAAGGAGTTTGTCTGGATCATGAGTTGGCTGGTAGCTATGATAGATGGATACAACCAGAATACTTTGGTGAGTCTCAACTATTCCTCTAGAGTTCGGCCACTTTCAAGGTCGTCCGTAAGTGAATAACTATTTTGGATTGAAGGTTGATAAGAATGGTAGATTCACTAATTTAGAACTATGGTAGGTTTATAGTAGAGAAGTTTGGACTTATTTTGAAGATGAGGTCCTTTTTTCAACTCTAAATTGCACATTCAAGGTTCTTGACATAGGAATGCCGAGATCCACCACTCGCAATAAGATATACAAGCTTGTCTGAAGAGAAGCTCTGCCAGCCTGTGATTCTTGTCGTGAGATCCAACTGTGATAGTGAGATTCAGCTTGAAGGAGATCTGAATGGAAAGAAGTTTGGCCAACCTCAAGATCGGCTGGGCTAGGCTACCCCAGGATCGAATACTTTGCACTCTAATTTCTTAGGCAACTATTTTCACTATCCAAGTTTGTTTGAAAAGAGTTCGACTAGAGGGAGTTAACTGCTTATAGTAGAGAAATTTGGCTGCCTTTATTATTCAAGGTCGTCTGGGTGAGGCCTTCAATGCCTGGCGAATTATGCGGTAATATGAAGGAACTGATAGCCAAAGCTGAGAGGATCGTCTGGCATGTCTAAGTTGAAGATCGACAATCTTAAAGTTAACTGAAGCAAGAATTCACATTGGTTGTAGTTTGGTCATAGTCGTCACCACCGAATGGGGTCACCCTGAGACTAGAAATCTTGTCGAACTTTGTCAAGAGTGGGTTTATCCCCAACAAGAGAGAAATTCCATGGCCTATTGGTAGATAGCCTTTCTTAAAATTTTCTATGCTAAATTACTTCATTATAGTATCAATATACATGGACTGAGACAACCCAAGCATCCTCTTAGATCTTTTCTTATAGATCTTCATCCCTAGGATATAGGATGTTTCTTCCAAATACTTCATGGATAACTGAGATGGTAGTAACACTTTTATTCCTTATACTGTAGGAATATCATTCTAGATTAAGAGAATGACATTCACGTACAAAAGAAAAAATGTCACTGCTGGATCATTTGCCCACTTGTATATATGGGGTTTTTCTCCATTCTTAATGAAGCCATATGTTTTGATCACTTTATCAAAATGCATGTTCCAACTCCGAGATGCCTACTTTAATCCATAAATGGATCTCTAAAGCTTACACACTTTGAAATCATCTATGGATGTGAATCTCTCAGGTTGTATCATATACACCTCTTCTTTCAATTCTTTATTTAGAAAAGCTATATTTATATCCATCTGTCAGATCTCATAGTCTAGATGGACAGTAATCGCAAGCATAATCTGAATGGATTTGAGTATTACCATATGAAAGAATGTCTCGTCATAATCAACACCATAATGTTGATGATATCTTTTGGCAATCATATGAGATTTATAGGTATCCACCTTCCCATTTGTGCCCCTCTTCCTTTTGAAGACTCATTTATATCTAATGGATTTAACTCCTTTAGGTAGGTCAACCAATGTCCACACAACATTGACCTTCAAGGACTCCATTTTGGATTTCATGGTCTTAAGCTATTTCTCAGAATCGGATCTTTATATTGCATCCATGTAGGTGATCGAATTCTCATCATTCTCATCGAGTTTGATAGGATTACCATCATAGACCAAGAAACTGTAGTATTTGTCCAGCGAATGCAGTACTCTATCGATTGCCTCAAGGGTGTAGGTATATTGAGCTCTTAATTTGATCTAACCAAATCTGGTTCAAGTTCAGCTAACTATGTCGACTTTTCTACCTCTCGAACTTTCTCATGTTTGATCTTAGAGGCAACAATTCGTTTACCAAAGAACTTCTTGTATAAAAAGATTGCCTTATTATAGACGAACATCTTTTATTCTTCAGCATGGTAGAAATAGCAACCCCTAATTTTCTTGGGGTACCCTATAAATATACACTTATTGAACTAGGATCCAAGTTTATTTGTATGCAAATGTTTGATGTTGGCCGGACAATCCCAAACCCGAAGGTGAGAGAGTGTAGGCCTACGCCCAGTCTATATCTCATATGGAGTCTTTGCAATGGATTTACTCGAAACATTGTTCAATATAAAATAGGCAATCTCAAGAGCATAATCCCAAAATAAAATAGGTAGACTAGCAAACCCCATCATGGATCGAACCATATCCAACAAAGTTTGATTTCTTCTTTCTAATATACCATAATGCTATGGTGCCCTAGGAGGAATCTACTGTGAGAGAATCCCATTCTCTACTAGATATGTCAAGAACTCACTGGACAGGTATTCACCTCCTCAATCTGATTGAAGAGTTTAAATACTTTTGTCAGTTTATTTTTCTAATTCATTATGAAATTATTTGAACATTTCAAATGATTCAAACTTATATTTTATAAGATAGATGTATCCATACCTAGATAGGATGTCAGTATACATAATGAAATAGTGATATCCACCTTTGGTACTAGTGTTCATTGGACCACATACATCACTATGTATGAGACTTAGAATTTTATTGGCTCTTTCACCCTTTCCAGTGAAAGGTGATTTTGTCGTCTTTTCAAGAAGATATTATTCATAGGTTGGTAATGATTCATAATTATCGACATCGAGGATTTTCTCTTTGGCTAACTTATTTATCCTACTTTTGTTAATATCACCCAGCCTACAATGCTAAAGGTAGGCATCAGTGACATAATCTAATCTAAGATGGTTATCAGATGTGTATACTACACTCATAGGCTATGATAAATATAAATATCATTTCTTTATTATCCATATATTATTGTAACATCATTCATAATGACATCACAATAATCCTTCTTTATCGATAAATGATAAACAGCTTTAGCCAAAAGGCCAATAGAGATTATATTCATCAGAAAAGAAGAACAATAATGATAATCATCAAAAAAAATAATATTATCATTAAAAATAAGTTGAACTATTCCTAAAGCCAAAACTAGAACAGATCTTTCATCTCCAATATTGAAGAATCGCTCGTCATTCTCAAATTTTTTACTAACTTGAAGTTCTTGCAATAAATTACAAATATGAATTGGACTACCAGTATCTAATACAAAGATAGTAGTATCACAAATAGAGAAATTATAAGATATTATCATATAACATCCTTGATTAGTAACTCTTTACTCTTTTCTCTTGTTCAACCTATTGGGATCAAGAGAAGCAAGATACTGAAGATAGTTCCTCTTTCAGTATCCCTTCTTCTTACAATAGAAGCATTTTTCCTAATTTAGGTTAGCCTTAGACTTATTTAGATTGAAATTAAAGCCCCAGCACAAACCTTTTTATGCTGCTGAACAATATTCAACTTTCTATACTTATTATCGAAGTGGATCCCATAAGTATATCACTGTCTAACAGTGGATGGAGCAAATAGGATTTAGCCTTAATCTAAAAAAAGAATCAAATCTAATTAGTAAATAATTTATTAAGCCTTAAGATTTGGACTTTAATCAAAAGGTTCTTCTACTATTTTATATGAATTGGTAGCCTCTACCTTCAATTTGAGGAATACCCTAATTCCTTAGTGGGTACTAGAATCCACACAGACTACATATGGGCTCGAGGAAAGCTTTGGCCAACTTGTGTGCATCTATGGATAGGTTCTTAACTAATTATTTTCTTAAATAATTTTTAGTATTTAGTTTTGCCCCAAGTATCTTTTCAATAGGCTAGTGCCTCCACTAAAAGTCCCGATTAGGTCGAATGAATAATATGACTGAGTTTGGTACATCAAACGAACGATGATCAGGCCTAAGAAAAGCTCTAGCTAACCTTATTATTATTTAGATAGAATGACCTAATCATCATATAATGAATGATAATTTCAATATCTTGATGAATACCAGGTGTAAGGCATCTCCAATGTCCACCTAGACTATTGGATCCATTAGCATATACCTTAACGGGAGGCTATGATCTAGTTATCACCATAACAATTTTATTTAAAGGATCTAATAATTTTAGAGAATTTGATTAACTCAATTTAGAGAAGAGAGAAAGAAGATTAACTAGCTAATCACGATCCTTCCACTAACTTCACCAAGTCAGATTAATGGAGACCATAGATAAGCTAGTCTAAGGGCACCTAAATCAGTCACATTGATCTATCTAGCTGACATGGATTAGCTTGAATTATCAAATGATTTGATCAAAATATAATTTCATCAAGAAGGCCAGGTAAGTGAGATCGGTGAGCGACATATGCCATTAACTCATTAGAGATCGAATCTATGCGGGTAGCTCTCAATTAAAGACCACCGATCATAAACTGCTAGACTTATCTTAGATACTAATTGGTTAATTAGTTTTGATGGGATCTACCTCACAAGTTAGACCAGATCACTTAGCCAAGAGTCAAGTCTATTTGGTTCTCATTAAAGATATGGACTTGACCAACTACAACTATTGTAATTGATCTATAGAGTCCTTGACTTAATCTAAAATAACATTTGATTAGATTTAGTTAATTAATCTAATTAAGTCCATTCCTTAATCTAACCTTTGGTCTAACCAAATTAATGGACATAATTCACTCTAACCCATTAACCCATCTATTATGATTTTGGTTTAGGATCTTTAATTCATAATTCTAGATCCTAATCAATAATTCTTAATTCTTAATTAAGTTTTAGGTTGAGGGTTAGGGTTTGGCATTTTGAAAATAATTTTTATATTTATAAAATAATTTTGTAACTTGATTCTATCAATCAATTGCATGTTTGATTCATAATCAATATTCAAAAATAAAATCATAAATCTACTTTAGATCTAATCTAAACATATTCATGATAATGAAATTCAGATTGAGCCAATTTTATTTCTAACAAATCATAAATTACTTTAGATCAAATTTAATATATTTATGATCATAAATTTAAATTAAAATATTTTTAATTAGATTATAAATCTTTTAGATCAAATTTAACTTATTTATAATTAATTTTTAGATCAGCACGTACTAGGATAATCTTTTCACTATAAGGGATAACCTTATAGTAGGACAACCTTATAAGATCAGTCCATACAATCTAAATTTATTATTTTTAGATTTAAATAATTTTAAATCTATTAAATTATAAATCTATTTAGATCATATCTAACATCTTTATGATTAATTTTAGGTCTGCATGAACTAGGACAACCTTTTCACTATAAGGGGTAAACCTTATAGCAGGATAACCTTATAAGATCAGTCTGTGTGAACTAAATATTTAATTTTAGATTTAAACTTAGATTATAATTTAGATTTAATCTAAATAAATAATCAAAAATATGCATAAAAATCATGTTGAACTGACCTAGGCTTTGATACCAATTGAAGAAAAAATTAGGGTTTACATGTATCTATTTTTAAACTTTTTCAAAATTATGTGCAATAGAAGATAGAGATTAATTAAATTAATCTACAACACATGTAAAATACTCATAGATCTAGGATCTTATTAAATGATTTATGCAAGTATTAAATCTAAAAATTAAACATGAAATAAAAGAAAGATGTCCATCATATCAACATCGAATAGATCTAGATCTAATCTAGACAAATATCGAGATCATATCTCAATAGCTTTTTGCGGGTCAAGAACTTTACTTACTGATTCAAGGCTGAGGTTGTCACTTTGAGCTGCACAGGCATCCTACTTTTATGGGTAGTCCATACGAAGCCTCAAACTAATCAAAAGTTCAGTTGTTGGAAATCAGCATTGTGTGCTAGCATTTTGCTAATCCTTCTTCCATAGTTGATCTCGAACCTTCTTCGAATTTCTTGGACCTTCCAAGGATTGAATACTTAGAGGAGGATTAAAGAGAGATCTTCTTCCTCACTTTTCTCTCAAAAGATTATGGAAGATGTAAGAAAACCCTAGAGAAGACCCTTCTTCTCTTTTTCATTTCTCTTACCAGGACACACAATGTTATGTCCAAAAGAAAACCAACACCTAAGAGGTGTTTGTGCCTCAATTTCCCATGCCGAAGAAGTTATCCCATGAACTCTCATCAAAATTTCATGCCAAGAGCCCTTATAAATAAAGAGATAAGGAAGAGTCTTAGTCTAGGCCAAATACCTAACTAGGAAAGTTTCCATCATAAGAAACATTGGGGTGCCCAACTTTTGGGAGCCTCCTTATTTTCCTTAGGTGTCATACAAAATATTCCTTTTTTCCATGAAAAAATCAGATTAAATCTGATCAATATACGCACCATCACTGGATAGAGTTTGGGGAATCAAAAACTCTATTAAATAGAGTCCTAGATCAAAACAACTAGCTTGTTTTGACCTAGTCAAGATTTATTTCCAAACCAACTCCAATGGGGTATGCATGGGACCTCTTAGGATGTGAGAAACATCATGCAAAAGTCAGAAAATAAAGGGCATGGGCATGGGGAGAGTATGCACCAAGGAAGATCGAGAGTCCTAGTCCAACTGAGCTCTCTAGTTTTCTTTGGTCAAACTAAGATTTCAAATCCAATCAAATTAGAATTGGTACAAAACAATTAAGGATGATCTTAGTCCAAATAAAAATCTAATTAAATTAGATTAAATCATATTTAATTTTAATTTAAATTATAATCAAATTAGAAATTAGGTACATACTATCCTAATTGAACAGGGAATTATTCTTCCTTGCAATTGCCTTATCCCATAAACCAATTAGACTTGACTTAATCTGATGTGGGATGATTCAGATCTAGAGGAAGCAAGTATTCAAATTTATTAACAATTAATAGATAGCCAGCGAGCCCAAGATCAAAGGGATGATTATGCTAAAATCAAGAAAAATAGATTATTGATATCCATGCATGTTGAACAGCCCTTAGATCTACATTCAGACCGCAGACGATTGAAAAACCATCCATGATTAGCGCATTAGATCACATTAAAAGAATTCAAATCTAATTAATAAAGAAGCATAGGATTAACTATTAACAATAATGATCTACTCAGATTTTTAGAAATAAAGGATCTCACAAAACACGTTGATGAAGTTTCCTGGATGAGGAAGGAATCAAAACATCGATTCAAGCCAGAGTTGTTTGCATGTTCTTCCATCATCCACAATCATGAGGATTTGATCCGAGCAAACAAAGAATTGCTTGCATCAATAGAAACACATCAGCAATCATGAAGGATGGCATAGATTTGGAAATTTAGACTATTGTGATGCTAAAATTAGATCCTGTGGAAGAAGAGATTATCGAAGTTTCTTCTTTCTTCAACCTTCAAACTTGAGAGGGATTTTAGAAGAGAGATGGAAGAGAGAAGAAGGAAGAGAGGAAGAGAAGGAAGAGAGTGAAAGAAGGAGAGAGATTAGTTGGTGGAGAGGGAGGAAGAAGAGAGCACGTAGGTATAAAGAAAGAAACATTTTTTTTTATTCTCAAAACATCGATGATTACATGATCCTTTATTTCCTCTTTTAAAAGAAAACACTAACAAACTAAACAAAAAGAAGGTGTGTGGAGGTGGGATGCGCCAATCTGGATGATATTCTATTTTATGAAGATCTCCAATCCCACGCATGAAGAATATTTGGGCGTGCGACTTTAAGGTGGCATGCCTCCATAAAACTCATGTAGGTGGTTGACTTGAATTGAACTTAATTACAAAGCAAACCCAAATAGTTGACCCTAACTAGGAGATCAATCCCAATCTAAAGACTCAATTTATTACAGAAGTTGAAAATAAAAATTACATGACTCAATAAAATTAAGGCTCTATCAATCATTGAGCCATAATGAATCATGGTGACTGGTGTCCACACTAATTCTCCTGGACTAGTGAGAATTCGACTTTATCAAATAAAGACCACCTCGGCTCTGATAGTGTTCAAGTAGATCAGGATCAATTCATTGTAGCTCTTCTTAGATTATCCATGTGTCCTCAGACTCAGGTCGGCCTTGCCAATGAACCAGGGACCTTTGATATCCTTTCCTCCTGGTAGAAATTACCTGCTCATCCAGAATTCTTTCAATACATTCATGTTTTTTGGAAAATTTTGGCTGTGGACACTCGGATTGGGGTTCACACCCAATGGATGGGTTAGGCTCAAATGGATCATTGGTTATCGTTATTGGTTCTTTATATTTAACCAAATCTGAAACATTAAAAGTAGAGCTGATGACATAATCAGACGGCAAATCTATAACATATGCATTTGGCCTGATTTTCTTTAAGATCCTAAGGGGCCTGCTCTACGTGCATGCAATTTCTTGATGGTTCCCAAAGAAAACCATTCTAGCCTAGCTCGAATCATAACATAATCGCCTTCAGCAAAATCATGGGCTTGTCCGTGTGAATCTACTAATTGCTTATAAATTTGATTGTTAACATTAATTTTCTTTATTATTTCTTCATGTACACTCCTAACATGTTATGCAAATGATTCTGCTAACTCAGTTATCCTAGTATGCAAGGGTACAGGAATGAGGTCAACTAGTTTTCTAGGGTGATAGCTATACACAACCTCGAAGGGACTCATGCCAATAGTCCTATTAACGGAGCTATTGTATGCAAATTCGACTCTAGGTAACAACAAATCCCAATTCCTCATATTTTCACCAATTGGACATCGAAGCAAATTTTCTAAACTTCTATTTACTACTTCAGTTTGACCATCAGTCTAGGGGTGGTATGCTGATGAAAATTTTAATTTTATCCCCATTAAGTGCCACAAAGTCTTCCAAAAATAGCTAACAAACATAACATCCCTATCAAACATAATTGATTTAGGTAATCCATGCAGTTGGACAACTTCATCAAAGTAAAGACGAGCAATTCTAAAGGCATTGAAGGCTTTAGAATAGGAAAGAAAATGGGTCATTTTTGAAAACCGATCCACTACCACACAAATAGAGTTATTCATTTTAGTTGTACATGGTAATCCTAAAATAAAATCCATGCTCACATCTTTCCATGGACAATCAGGAATAAGTAGTGGCGTGTACAAGCCATATCTTGTCTACACTGTTTAGCGACAATGTAGGTTCGACATTGGGCAACAATTTTGGCTACATCTCATTTCAAACTTGGCCAATAAAACTAGTGTTCTATGGCTTCTATGATTTTGGCCCTTACGAAATGACTAGACAAACTACTCGCATGCAATTGCCATATCAAAAAATTATGAATAGTGGTACATGGGATACACAACTTATTATTTTTGAAAAGATATCCACCTTCGAAGGTATATTCACTAATTTCTCTAAACGAACCTTGTCAGAGCGAAGACACAATTTGTCCAAAGTCTGGGCAGTTATCGTGATCCTCTTTTAATTTCTCAAAGCTAGTGATCTTAACACTCACTACCAATAGAAGGTCAACCCTATGAGAGAGCGCATCAGCAGCATGGTTTCAACACAAAGGTGTATGACTGAAGAAACTCAACCCATTTTTCATGTCTAGGGTTTAGCTTTCTTTGAGAATTGAGAAACCTAAGAGCTTTATGGTCAGAATACAGGATAAAATCTTAAGGAAGTAAGTAGTGCCTCCAAAATCTAAGAACTTGGACCACTGCATAGAACTCCTTATCATAGATGGAATACCTGTGCTTAGTGTCATTTAGCTTCTCATGGAAGAAAGCCATAGGATGTCCTTCTTGACTAAGGAGTCCACCAATTTCTACTCTAGATGCATCATAGGTAACTTCAAAAATCTTAGAAAAATCTAGTAGATGCAACATAGGAACACTAGTCATATGATCCTTAATTTCATGAAAAGTTCGATCAGCAGTCTTGTTCCATTCAAAGGCTCCTTTTCTTATACAATCCATAATGGGAGCCACAATTGTATAAAATTCCTTAATGAATCTTTGATAAAAAGCTGCTAAACCATGAAAACTCCTAACATCATGAATGTTTTGGGGTACAGGCCATTCTTTAATTTCTCGAACCTTTCCAAGATCCATGGACATACCATCAAGGGTCACAATGAAACCTAAGCAAACAACACATGTGGTCATGAAGTCATATTTCTTAAAATTTACAAATAGACTTTTGATTTCAAGAGTTTGGAATACTTGATGGAGATGTTCTAAATGGTCCTCCCTAGTCTTGCTATAAATGAGAATATCGTCAAAGTATACGACCACAAATGTGCCCATAAATGATCGTAGTACTTAAGTCATGAGTCTCATAAATGTGCTAGGGGCATTAAATAAGCCGAACGGCATGACCAACCATTCGTATAGACCATCTTTAGTTTTGAAAGCTATTTTTCATTCATCTCCAGACCTAATTCACACCTTGTGATATATACTTTTTAGATCAATTTTGGAATACACATTAGATCCAGCAATCATGTCCAACATATCATCTAGCTAGGTAATCAAAAATTCATTTCTTATCATTATTTTGTTAATTGCATGGTTGTCTACATACATTCTCCAAGTTCCATCCTTTTTGGAAGTCAAGAGGGCGGGTACCGTATAGGGACTTAGACTTTTTCTAACAATTTTTTTCCTAAGGAGTTCTTCTACTTGACATTTTAACTTAGCATGCTCAATGCGATTAAGGCGGTAGTGAGGCAGATTAGGTAGGGTAGCTCCTAGATCATGATCTATGTTTGTTGTTATTATATAAGTGCCCTAGAAGCCAGATTGACTAACAATTGCAATATACTTCTAAGGATAATTTTATAATTTTGATTATAAATTAATAAAAGATTATTTTCTATCATAGTATGTATTTAAAGTGTATGTGATGCATCCTTTGAGTTAATGGTAATGACAATTCATATTTTCAAAGAGTTGAAAATTTAAGACAAGAATTTTCATAATTAACTCATAAACTACTCCCGACCGTAGGATCATCATGAGGATGGTGATTAATTTAGAAGGTTGGTGTACGATCACTTTCTTTGAGTAGATGAGTCTTGAGTCTATGGTGTAGTGACACTGGAGTGAGAGTAAAGGTACTCGTTAGAGAATGAGGGCCCACCTCGAGCATTCATAAGAAAGTCTACTTTCTCGTCGATGACTAGCTCGATGTTACAGTAGTGTGTCTGGTTCTTTGACCTGAGATGAATTGACAATTCATCTTGAGGGTATTATAGTTTGACTACACCATAACTCGATCTCTTAGCCATTCAAAATCCTGAGGTATATATTGGTTATAGTACATTCATTAGGAATTAGATTGCATCAATAAGGGATATGTCTACCTCGGTAGATGAGGAGTAGCCCTATGATGATCATGAGAATCGAGTGCATAAGCCCATGGCCATGGCAAAGTGAAGATGATAGAAAGAGTTTCTATAAGGGTTTCACATAGGACTCGAATCGAATGATTAATTCATATGACGGATATTGGGTTTGATGAGTTCACCTTAATCCTAATCCTATCGGGGCTCAAGATAGAAGAATCCAATCACACAGATAGCTATACTAAGAGGTTCACTTTCAATTCTAATGGGTAGCCACTACATACTGCTAGGTGTCACTGGTGGATTTTGGGAGTAATTATAATAATTTTGATGATCAATCAATCTAATTGTATGAATCTGAAAAATTTTGGTCCATCGAAAGGTATTTCGATGATGTCGATGATGGAGATCATGACATGTCTCATTACCATATAGAACTGAACCTAACTAGATCATACAAATAAGGGTTTGGGTCTGGATGTCATCAATTGAGATTACCTAATTAGATTGTTTTGGATTAGATCCAATCAGGTTCAAGGTAATCATGCTAGCACACGATTGAGCCTGACTTTCTCCTTTTGTAACCTTTCTGATTCATCACAATCAAGTCAAATTTGATTTGACTCATTCTTGTATCTTAAATGAGTTTATTTTTATCTAACTTGAATAAGTTCTAGTTAGATTAATTATGAAAATTAAATTCATTCCTAGTGCAATTGGACTAGGGTCAATAGTTGATCCAATTGAGAGAATTGAAGGTCACATGATTAAAGAATTTTAGAAATTTTTTTAGAAAATATTTTTCTTTAATTTTTAGATATATGATAGGGGACGAGTTATACTTTGGGTGTGCAAAATTTTGTGATTGTTGGAGGTGCCTAGACTAGGTTTTGATAGAGTTTGATTTGGATCAAACTCTTGAGGGAAGAGTCCTAGATGCACATGGACTCTTCCTTATCCTTTCATGCCGCCACCTTCCAGATGGATTTTTGGCATCAAAACTATATGGGATCTGGAGTTTTTCATGTATATCAGGTCTAGGAATCCCATTGCGTGATTTAATAAGGTTTTTAGCCAAAAAAGGACTCTTTATGGTGCAATATCTAGTATAAGAACTCTTCTCACGAAATTGCCTAAACAAAATTTATTTTTTCCACACCCAAAGGAGCCTTCCCTCTAATATCCATGCCCCCTCTATCCTCTCTCTCCCTCTCTTCTACATGCCTAAAAAGTTAGGCATAAATCTGAGTTGAAGGTTTTTGGCACAAGATTCAGCATCTACATGACGGTGTTCGTAAGACGAACAAGCTGCCCTCAAAAGTTATTTTGAAGGCTTTTTAAATTAGGTCAAGATTTAATTTTTGGAGGAGAGATTTATGAGGAGAAGATGTTCAGATTTTGCTCAAGTAGATATTGGTAGAGGCCAGGCATGTGCGTGTCTCCTTCCAGAACCTTAGGAATCAACAGGATCATCATAGGATAATTGATTACCAAATTAGGTACTTAAAATTAAATCTAATTTAATTTTACTTTTAACTTTTAATATTAGATCTCTATGATCAAATTCGAGAAATCTCAAATTTGATTAGGATTTTAGGAAAATTTTTTGAAATATTTCTTCAGATTCAATCCGATCTGAATGATCCTATGTCGAGAAAATAGGTTATTCCTTCAGTTGTATTAGGATTTGATGCCTCGAATTTGATCCACAGTAAGAAAAGAATAAATTTTCAGCACAGCAGTTGACCTGGCTTTAATATGCGATCAAGCTAGCTCAAATTGAGATCAAGGTAGCTCGAACCATAGTCGAGCCGGCTCTCTCAGGTAGATAGATAGTAGGAGTCCGGATGAGATGCAGTCGAGCCAACTCAACCCCTGATCGAGCCAGCTCGACAGAGGTGAACAAAACATGATAGAATTTTTTCTATTTGGACTCGAATTATAATTAATCCAAGGGGTCTATGGGAGTTGCACATGGACCGTAGGATCCAGTGGCCATGGAGGGTTGCAGTCATGATCTAAAAGTTAAAAAATATTCCAAGACTCTATCAAGGACATGTTTGACTCATATTACAGGAATGAGCCCTGTTAGGACTCCTGTGAACTATTGAGAAGAGGATTCTCATCCTATTTAAAGAGTTGAGATGCTGTGGAGTAAAGAGGTGGAATGTGTGGCATGAGAGGCATGTAGAGAGGCTCTGGCAACCATTAAGAGGAGCTTGACAGAGCGTCGAGTATGTGCAGCCTAGAAGAGAGAGAAGCAATTGGTGCAAAGCATCCGACGAGGAGGCTATGAGGGTAGAGCATCTTGTAGCTTCTATGGTTCTTCTTGGGATTACTTTGAGAGCATTGTATGAGTGAGTACTTTTGGATCCTAAGAAAGGATTGGAGAGTTGAGATTGTATCTCCTCTATTGTTCTTTCTCGGTAGTGAAGCATTGCATGTCCCGTGGATGTAGGCACTTGGGCCGAACCACATATATGGTTATGTTCGTTTATCTTCTTCTATCTTTCCATAGCAACAGGTAGTGTCATATCTCCTACAGGAGATCAAGGGTGGGTGATCAATGTTCCACAATTGTGGATCTATCCTAACAGTGGTATTAGAGTGGGTTGATACCATAATAAGTGGTATTAGAGTGAGTTAATACCATAATAATTGATATCAAAGCCAGGAGGAGTCAGGATGTACCAGAGGTTGCTGTGGTGGTGATCAAGTTAGAAGAAGGGCACAATCAAGATGGATGCTCTCATGTACAACGAGAAGACTAGGGCATTGATCTTGCTATCATCGTTCTTTCCTTTGTATGAGTTCTTGGTGACTGCTCTTCTAGTGGAAAAGAGCACCATCAAGATGGACGAGGTCACTATAGCGATACTCCAGAACAAGATTCTCTGGAGAAAGAATCCAGCTTCGATCTCAGATGGCAGCACTTAGCTTTGATGATTTTTGGAGGAGCAAGAGGCAGTAGACAGAGTAATAGAGAATCATGAGGAGGATGATCTAGGTCCAAGATAAGGAATCCTAGTAAGATTAGATGCTACAAGTGCGAAGAGTTGGGGCATCGAGTCAATGATTGCCCACAACTCAAGGATCAAATGAGAGCTACTACAGTGATGGCCAGTAGCAAGTCAGAGGATGTTGTCTTGGAGATATCTAATGATGCATCTAGTTTTTTCCAATAGTAGATTTTAGATTCTGCATACACATATCATGTTTGTTGTAGAAAGAAGCAGTTTGACTCTCTAGAGAGTAGTAATGTTATTGTTTATCTACTGGATGGATCGAGCTGTTCGATTAGAGGCATCGGGATAGTCAGCTGGAAGATACATGATGGTGCAGTGAAAAGATTGGGGGAGGTTCGATACATATCCAATTTTAGATGGAATCTTATCTCACTAAGCAGCTCAATTCAAATGGCTACAAGTGGATAGCTGGTGATGGAATCCTGAAGGTCATGCACAGCAATAGGATGATATTGGATGAGAAGAAGAAGACAAGAGGACATTACTATCTGATAGAAAGTCCAGTGTGAGGTGGAGCATCAGGAGCCAAAGGGAGCCCAGTGCGAGGTGGAGCTCTAGGTGGAGATGGATCGAGCACGAGATGGGAGACTCGGGAAGATGAGTGGCAACATCGCAAAGTGAAGTTACTATTACCATAGGAGAATTCTTCGAGTAGGTCTCGGTTAGGAGGATCATAGCCATTGACAGAGGTGGGATGGAGTGGCCTAGCTTGACTCCCATGTTTGCCAATCCATGATCAGTAAGCATGCCCCAGGGCATAGGGGCAAGATGGATCACAAGCTCTCAAAGTCAGGTGGAGGTTGAATGTCGAGTTGAGGTGAAAATTATTAGGATTTGACATCTCGAATTTGACCCATAGAAAGAAGAGAATTAGTTTTTAGCACAGCAGTTGGGCCAGCTCTGATATGCAATCGAGCCAGCTTAGATTGAGATCGAGCCAGCTTTCTCAGGAAGATAGATAATAGGAGTTCGGATGAAATGCAGTCGAGCCAGCTCGACCCCTAAACGAGCTAGCTCGATGGAGGTGAACAGAATATGATGGGATTTTTTCTATTTGGACTTGGATTGTGCTTAATCCAAGGGATCTACGGGAGTTGTATATGGATCATAGGATCCAGCAGCCATGGAGGGTTGCAGTCATGATCTGAAGGTTGAAAAATATTTCAAGACTCCATCAAGGACATGTTCGATTAATATTAGAAGAACGAGCCCTATTAGGACTATTGTGAACTACTTAAAAGAGGATTCTCATCTTATTTAAAGGGTTGAGGTGTTGTAGAGCAAAGAGGTGGTGCGTGTAGCACAAGAGGCACGTAGAGAGGCTCAGGTAGTCACTGAGAGAAGCTTGGCAGAGCATCGAGTATGTGCAGCCCATGAGAGAGAGAAGCAATAGGTGCATAGCATCCAGCGAGGAGGCTGTAAGGGCAGAGCATCTTGTATCTTCTATGGGTCTTCTTAGGATTACTTTGAGAGCATTGTATGGGTGAGTACTTCTAGATCCTAAGAGAGGGTTGGAGAGTTAAGATTGTCTCTCCTCTATTGTTCTTTCTTGGTAGTGAAGCATTACATGTCTCGTGGATGTAGGCACTTGGGCCGAACCACGTATATGGCTGTGTTTGTTTGTCTTTTTTTATCTTTCTATAGCAACATGTGGTGGCATATCTCCTATAGGTGATCTTGGATGGGTGATCCATGTTCCATAGTTGTGGATCTACCCCAATAGTGGTATTAGAGCGAGTTGATACCACAATAAGTGGTATCAGAGCAAGTTGATACCACAACATGTTGGATATTCCTTATGGGTGGCAAGTGATCTGAAAGATCCTTAGGAAAAACATCTTTATAGTTATCAAGGAGGCTTGCCATATCTTGGGGGTAATAACTTGTGTTCTTTTTGTTAACTTCCTTAATGGTTAAAATCCAAATAGAAGAGCTTTCTCTCAAATCTTTTTCAAATTCTTTTGCACTAAGTAAATGTAAACACTTGTTTAGCTTTTCTGCTTTGGGCTCTAAAGGTTCATTTCTCTTTACATTCCTAGGGAGTGAAGGGTAGATCGTAATTTTCTTTTCTCTATTCATGAATGTACATGAGTTGGATCGACAATGAAATGTAGCATCTTGATCGAACAGCCAAGGGCTTCCTAGGATTATGCTTCCTACATTCATGGGCGTAACATCACACCACACATTCTCCTCGTAAGACTGAAATTTAATGGGGACCAAAAAATGGTGTCTAGCTAGGATGGACGATGCATCTATCTAGGCTACCTTGTATGGGTTTGGGTGATCTATGGGCATCAAATCAAGTTTTGATATGGCATCAGTCGAAATAGCATTGATACAACTATCACAATCAATGATGACCTTTCACACTTTATTTCTCTGACCTATGAAGGTGTGAAAAATAGTAGTCTTATGCCAATCTTCACTTTCTTTTGGTTGGATTAAAATGCATCTTACTACACCCATTCTTTCTTCAAAGTTAACTTCTTCCAAAGTACTGGGTTCCTCATAAGCTTTAGCTAACTCAATATCCACTATATATACTTTTTCATCTCCTAGAAGGTTTTTGAGGTTCTCTTCTTCAGGCTCTCCAATATGTAGAGCTCGAGATGGGCACTGACTAGCAATGTGACCAAACTAATTACATTTGAAGCATTAGATTCCTAAAGTACTTCCTCTTGGGTTCTCTACAAAGGCTCCTTTGCCTTTATCATCTTTTCTTGGTAGGGGACCAACATGTGGGGAACAATTGGTTGGGATCTGATTATAGCTAGGTCTTGGGGTCTGATTAAGGCTAGGTCTAGGACCTAGAATACTAGTTTTACGTGACTCAAGTGTTGGACGATTGACAATCTTTGAAATCTCTCAAAATCCTGGGCTAATTAATAAGCTTGTTCTAAGCTATAGACCTCGCACATGAACAATTCTCTCTGTATGTCATCCCTCAAACTAGCTCTAAAATATGACAAGGTGACAGAGGGGTCTTCACTAACACCACATCGCATAAGGTATTCATCGAATTTGATGATGTACTTAGTAACAGTCTTGCTATCCTGGGTCAACCTTTGCCATTGATCTAGGATATGCTGCTGATTAGAGATAGGAAGATATTTTTCATGAAGTTTTTCTTTCATCTCGTCCTACGTACTTATGGGCTCCTATCTCCTATGCATGGCTAATTGCTCCACATTATGCCAATATAATTTGGCTTGACCTAGAAGTCTCATTTTAGTGAACCTAATTTTTCTCTCCTCAGACATATCATACCATTCAAAATAATGATTCATGTCTGCCTCCTAGTTAAGATACTTGTTGGGGTCCAGATAGCCCACAAAGCTTGGGACTTCGATCTTTACACTCCAAAATATTTTCTCGTCCTGGTCATTAAAATTGTAATGGGGTCGGACCACTTGGTTATGACCTCTATCAAAACCAAGATGGTCATGTCATTCTCTAGGGTAGTCAACTAGGGGAGGGGCATTCCTAATATGTTCTTCCAAGCCATTTCTTCTTCTAAGGTATCTACTCTCGCATTCAAATTTTGGACAGAACCACTTATGGCATTTAACTTCTCAGTAATATCCTTAAAGGCTGTGGCAAAATCAAAATCCATTCTGTGACTTGACTCTAGGTTTTCTAAGTGGTATTTACTCCGTACATAGTAGACATGCAGCACAGTTTGGTCTGCAGTTGATATCGTAAACTGGTGTCTAAGGATAAAGGTACATAGCAAATGCCTAAGCAAATTATGGTTACTTAATTAGGACCTTACGAGAGTGAGGGGAGCCTCCCACATTTCCATCTTTTACCTGGCTAGCCCAAGGATTCAAATGTTGATCTATTTGTGATTTGAGCTTTGATCCTGCTCTTTTTTAATGTCTAATTGATTTTAGTTTAGGCTTGGGTTAATGCACATGCGGTTGGTGGTTTTTGGGTCAAGGAAAGACGATAAAATTCTTCTCTTATCTTATGATAGTAGTGCCCTTAGGATAACTTAAGGATGCAAACAAGATGCAAACATTGATTCAACATGAAATAAAATAGTACCAATTAAGTTACCAAACTAGAAATTGAAACTAAGTTACTAAAATCATGAGCTACAAATGCAATAAATAGTACCAACTAAGTTAGAAACAATTGAAACTAACTTACTAAAAATATGAAGTTCAAACAAACCTAAAATTATTTCTAAGTGCAGAAAATTTTAGACTTCTAGAAATTCTATTTTGGACCGCAAAATTCTCTGGTTGAAGTTCTGCAACAACAAGGTTCTCAAAGGATAGTTATTTCAGTTTTCAAAGTATGACTAAATTTCTTATTGAGTTAGGATTGTAGAAAACAAAATCTTGAAGTTTTTGGATGTTTCAATATGTGTGAAACTCTATTTTTTGTTAGATTGCACAGAATAGGACAAGTCACAGAATTTAGTGCGCTAACCTTCAACTAACAAACAAATCTAGCACCAATCCCAGATTTATTTTCTAGATTTTCACTCACAAAAATATTTATTATTGAATCTAGTTTTTCAAATTATCAAATTTCATGAATTTCTGATTCTCCTGTAGATGGGAAAGCTTATTTCATTCATAGGTGCACAAACAATTTTCTGAACAGCTTTCAGATGCAGAAATTAGGATGTGTAAGAATTTTTGAAAGTGTCTTCAAGGATAAAATGATTTCTGATTCCTATGAAATTTAAAACCCCACTTAACAATCAAGTCTAGAACCTACACAAAAATTTTAAAATTTTTTTGAGGTCTCTGGAATAAGGAATTATGGTTCCTTTTGAGGACTGTGCAGGAAACCAGTATGCAGGTTTTGATGTAGAAAACTACCTAAATGCAAAACTTTAGCACTAATCTAACCATTCTCTGATACCAAACTGATGTGGGAGGATTCAGATCTAGAAGAAGTAAGTATTCAAATTTATTAACAATTAATAGATAGCCAGCAAGCTCAAAATCAAAGAGATGATTATGCTAAAATCGAGAAAAATAGATCATCGATATGAATGCATGTTGAACAGCCCCTATATCTAGATTTAGACCATAGATGATTGAGAAACCATCCATGATTTGGGCATCAGATCAAAATTAAAGGAATTCAGATCTAATTAATAAAGAAGTATAGGATTAATTATTAACAATAATGATCTACTCAGATATTTAGAAATAAGAAATTTCACAAAACACATCGATGAAGTTTCCTAGATGAGAAAGGAATCACAACATTGATTCAGGCTATGGTTATTTGCAAGTTCTTCCATCATCCATGATCACGAGAATTTGGTCCAAGAAAATGAAGAATTGTTTGCATCAATAGAAACACATCAGCAATCATGAAGGATGGCGTAGATTTGAAAATTTAGACTATTATGATGCTAAAATTAGATTCTGCGGAAGGAGAGATTGTCAAAGTTTCTTCTTTCTCCAACCTTCAAACTTGAGAGGGATTTCAGAAGAGAGATGGAAGAAAGAAGAAGGAAGAGAGGAAGAGAAGGAAGAGAGGGAAAGGAGAGAGATTAGTCGATGAAGAGGGAGGAAGAAGAGAGAACGTAGGTAAAAAGAAAGAAATATATTTTTTTTTATTCTCAAAATATCAATGATTACAAGATCCTTTGTTTCTCCTTTTAAAAGAAAATACTAACAAACTAAACAAAAGGAAGATGCATAGAGGTGGAATGCACCAATCTTGATGGTATTCTATTTTGTGAAGATCTCCAATCCCATGCATAAAGAATATCTGGGCGTGCGACTTCAAGGTGGCTTGCCTCCACAAAACTCATCTAAGTGGCTGACTTGAATTGAACTTAATTACAAATCAAATCCATATAGTTGACCCTAACTAGGAGATCAAACTCAATCTAAGAACTTAATTTATTACAAGATTCGAAAATAAAAATTACAGGACTCAATAAAATTAAGGCTCTATCAACCATCGAGCCATAATAAATCATGATAATTGGTTTCCACACCATAATCAATCAGATTGAGTCAATTACCAATTAGATTGAGTCAATTAGCAATCTGATTGCTAATCAATCTTCCTGCAATACTTGTACTAGGTCGAACATCAATTGTATTGACTGTTTGATCCTAAAATGATTCTTAATCGTTGATCAACCATCTGATCACATCCAAATCTCTAATGTGCATGATTCTATTGGTCTAAACCTATGCTGGTCGCATAGAAATAAATTCTTGTACCAATCAAAGTGACCATCTAGCATGGTACCTGAGAGTCGGATAGGTTGAATTTATAAAGCAATATTCTAGAACTCATATGGATATAGTTTTTGTATAATTCATTCTCTTGGCCATAAATGTTCATAAGATGACTCAGGGTTTAACTATCAACCCTAAATAGATCATCCATATTATATTTTAAAATACCAAATCCATCACCTGGATTACCCTAGCCAAGGTTTTGCTAAATTAAAATATAGTGATGCATTGTCTCCAACTCTTGGAGAAGTTAATTCCATCTTGATCACTCACTGACTTCACAAGTACTTAACTGTGCCTAGAAACTTCCATCTCTGAATTAAAAATTTAGATAGTCTGGCACCAAAGTATAGTGAGCTACTTGCAAGTCATTATGATGATCTCAGGTCCAAGGGACACTTATACCTATATCTTATAAGAGTAATTCTTGATAGTAGAATGCTTCGAAATTGATCACGTTCAGTGATGATGTACCCCTACATTTCAGCTGTATATCATACTAGTGTCTCCACACTTCTTGGTTAAGAGGGCAATCAATCCATATGGCACACAACGATATACACTCAATAAATGTTGTCATCCTAGATATGAACATATTATTTGGTTGCGAACATTTTTAAGGACTAAATGATAAATCTTCTCTTTATCCATTCTAAATAGTCCTAAGGACTTCATCACAATACAGAAGTTTATTAGAAGATGTACATTTATAATGAAAAATGCTAGACTAAATATTTTATTTATTATAAATTATTTATATTTACAAAATGAGCTCAATTATCAACAGGCTAATGATTGACTTTGGGACACATTTTCTAACACTTTCAACATAACATAGGTGTTCAATATAGAAGATGCACAACTTATGATGAAAAATGCCAAATAACTTTTATTAATGAAAGATTCATATACTATTACAATAAGAAGCTCAATCATCTACAATCTAAACGATTAGCTTTAGGACACTATTTCCTGATAACTCCCACTTGGACAACCAATCAAAACAGTATCGTATACCCATCTACAACTTGTAGTCTTCAAACTCCTTAATTTTGAGGGCTTTAGTAAATGGGTTGGGTAAGTTTTTCTTTCCATTGATCTTCTGAAGCTCAATGTTGCCTCAATCCATGATCTTTCAAACAAGATGATAACAATGTAGAATATGCTTTGTCCACTAATGTACCTTTGGTTCTTTTGCCTGAGCTATGGCTCTAGTCTATCATAGTAGAGTAAAATTGGACCATCAATGAAAGATGACACTCCAAGCTCACTGATTAATTTTCTTAGCCATACAGCTTTTTTTGTAGCATCAGATGACATAATATACTCTACCTCACAAACTGAATTAGCCACAGTGTACTGCTTGGAACTCTTCCAATAGATCACACCATCATTTAAGAAAAAGACATATCTTGATACACTCTTTCTGTCACCATGATCTGACTAAAAATTGGAATCAATGTATCCTATGAGTTTCAAGTCAGATTCTCCATAAACGAGCCATTAGGCCTAAGTATTTCTCAAATACTTAAGGATGGTCTTCGCAACCTTTCAATGATTCTCATCCAAGTTGGATTGGTATCTACTTACTACCCCTAGTGAGTATGCCACGTCCGATCTCGTACATGTTGTGGCATACATTATAAAATTCATTATCGAAGCATATGAAATTCTACTCATATGCTCTTTCTATCTTGAGGAGTTGTCGGATAATCCTTCTTTGAGAGAAAAATTCTATGGTTTATCAAAAGTTGGCCTCTCTTTAAATTCTCCATGCTGAGCCATTTCAGCATAGTATCTATATACATGAATTGGGATAACTCAAGCAACCTATTAAATCTATCTTTATAGATCTTCATCCCTGGGATGTAAGATGCTTCTCACAAATCCTTCAAGAAGAATTACGATGATAGCTATACTTTTATTTCTTATAATGCAGGGATGTCATTTTTGATTAAAAGAATATCATTCATATATAAAATAAAAAATACAACCACTGTACCATTCATCCATTTGTATATGCAAGGTTTCTCTCGATTCTTAACGAATCTATACGTTCTGATCGTCTTATCACAATGCATGTTCCAACTCCGAGATGCTTGCTTCAATCCATAAATGAATCTCTGAAGTTTACACACCTTAGACTCATCTATAGATGTCAGATTGTATCATATACACCTCTTCTTCTATCTCTCCATTTAAGAAAACTATTTTTACATCCATTTGCCAGATTTTATAGTCTAGATATGTGGCTATCGCAAGCATGATCTAAATGAACTTGAGCAAAACCATAAAAAAAATATCTTATCATAGTCAATACCATAATGTTGACTATATCCCTTAGCAACCTGATAGGCTTTATAGATCTTCACTTTTTCATTTGTAGCCCTTTTCCTTTTGAAGACTCACTTACACCCTATGGATTTTATCCCTTTAGGTGGATCAAGTAAAGTCCATACATCGTTGACCTTCATGGATTTCATTTTGGATTTCATGGCTTTAATCCATTTCTCAAAGTCGGACCTCTGCATTGCATCCATATAGATGACTGGATCCTCATTGTTCTTATCGAGCTTGATAGGATCTTCATCCTAAACTAAGAGAATATAGTATCTATTCAGCTAATGTGGTACTCTACCAGACCGTCTTAAGGATGGCTCTATACTAGATTTCAATTTGATCTTATCAAATCTAGTTCAGGTTCAGTTATTTGTATCGATTCTTCTTCCTATCAAATTTCATCGAGCTTTACCTTAGAGACTTTAGTTTCTTCATTAAGAAACTTCTTTTTCAAAAAGATTGCCTTTAGACTGATGAACACCTTTTGTTCATTAACATAGTAGAAGTAATATCCTTTGGTTTCTTTTGGATACCCTATAAAAAGATATTTGCCAGACCTAGGTCCAAGTTTGTCTTCAATTAAATATTTGATATAAGCCAGACACCCCCAAACCCTAAGGTGTGAGAGTACTGGCTTACCCCTATCCATATCTCATATGGTATTTTTGTTACAGACTTACTCAAAATCCTATTGAGTACATGACAAGCCGAATCGATTACATATCCCTAAAAGAAAATCAACAGACTACTAAAGTCCATCATGGAATGAATCATGTATTGGGAAATGTGTCCTAAAGCCAATCATCTAAGTTGTAGATGATTGAAATTGGTATATGAATTATCAAATAATAATTATTATTTGACTTATTCATCATAAAATTCTATCTTTCTTAAATGAACTCCTAAATTATGATCAAGGATTTAACAGATAGTTCTTAAATTATTCATAATCAAATTATAAGTTATTATTAGGATGATAACTTATTGAGTGTAGGTCACTGTATGTTATATGCGTTGGTTGTCCTTATAATCAAGTGGTATGGAGACACCGATATGGCACCCAGGTGAGATGTAGGAGTACATCTACACTGAACGTGACTAATGTAGCACTCTTCGATCAAGATTAGCTAGCTAAGGTTGATGGGTATAAGTGTTCCTCTAATCTGAGATCACCATGGTGACTTGCAAGTAACTCACTGTACTTTAGTATCGGACTATCTCTATTTCTAATGTAGGTTTGAAAGATTTTTAGCTACAGTCAAGCACTTTTAGAGTCAGTGTATGAGTCAATATGGGATTGACCACTATTGATTAACTTCAGAAAGTGAATATCTCACTATATTTCAATTTAGCAAAACCTAGGCCTGGGTAATCCTTATGAGGAGTCATGGGATTTGCAAACTTTGAAATACAATATGGATGACTTGTATGAGTTTTGAAAGCTAATTTAAAGTCATCATGAGCATTATTGATCAAAGAAATGAATTATACGGTAACCATGGGCCAGGATTCTAAGAATGTTGCCTTACATATATTCGACCTATCCAAATATTGGGTACGATTGCTAGATGATTATTTTGATTGGTACAGAAATTAATTTCTATGCTACTGGCTTAGGTTCAAACCTATGTGGTCACACACATTAAAGGTTGTTATCTGATCAGATAGTTGATCGATGATTGAGAATCATTCTAAGGTCAAACAATCAATACGATGGATGTTTGACCTAATGCAAGTGTTGCAGAAGGATCAATTAGCAATTGGATTGCTAATTGACTCAATTTGATTAAGAAATCAAGCTAAGATTAAGTTTAATTGAATTAAATTTAATTAAAATTAGTTTGGATTTAATTTGATTAAGTTTAATTAGTTTCTTGGATAAACCAATTGCAAGAAAGAATAAATCCCAGTTCGAATAGGACTTGAGTGCACCTAATTTTTAATTTAATTAAAAATTAAATTAGATTTAATCTAATTTAATTAAACTTCTAATTAGACTAGGAATGTATTTTAATTAGGTTGATTCAAATTTAATTAGAATAGATTTTAATTTGGTTTGAGCAAGTCTATTTAACAGAATCCTAGTTGGACTAGGATTCCCTTCTTCCTTGCACCACTTTAGAAACTCCATGCCCATGTTTTAATTTTGGATTCTTTTACATGAATATTTCTCACATTAAAGGAAGGTTTCCAATGCCCCATATCTCTCATGGTTTGGAAGAAATTTGAATTGGTCAAATTTGGTTTTGGTTTGGACTAAAACTTCTTATGAAAGAGTTTAAAACTCTCAAAACTCCTCCTCCCTCTTTTGCGCCTTGCTTTCCCACACCCCTTTTTTTGTTCACCCTTTATTTTCTCCTTGTGTGTGCTTGACTTCCTGATGTTCACACCCAAAAAATAGGAGGGGGGATGGCTAAGAGTTGGACGCCCCCTTAACTTGCTTATTTGGATGGGTTTGACTAGGTCTTTGAACTAGAAGTTTAATTCTTTTGGGACTCCTCCTATAAGAAAGGTGTAGGTGTCAAAATCCCTAAGTTTTTTTCCACACAAATTTGAAAAGGAATGTGGGAGAGGGCGTGGAGGTCATGGGTGCAAATATCTTTGGAGGAAAGGCCTTCTTTTGGACAATAAAAGTTAATGTCATGAAGAGACAAAGGTAAGAGAAGATTGTCTTTTCTTGTGATTTTCTTTTATATTTCTGCCTTCTTACTTTTTTTATGTGATTTTTCTATGATAAAAATTTGAGAGAGAGAGAGGTAGAGGGCATGGTGGATGGATTCTCTAAGGAGTTAGGGCATGGTGATCTCTTTTGGACATGATTTGATCATGCCTGATGAGAAGAAAGAGAAGAGAAAAGAGTTTTCTCTTAGAGTTCTTTTGAGAATCCTTTCTTCTCAATTTTTGCATGATTTTTTCATGAGAAAAATTATATAGAAAGAGATCTATGAAAAAATAATGGAGGAGAAGGTCTCCTCTTGTTCTGGGATGGAGATGCATTCAGGACGTCAAAGGTTGACGTGCTGAAAGAAAAGATCTGTCTTCTCTTAGGACAGTTTTTATATCTTTTATTTTTTAATTTTTTAGGAGATCCAATGGTTGAATTTTTTTCTCTATCCTTCTTATATTCTTCATCTCTTAGAGGGCCTAAGAGATCTGAAGAATATCATTTTGATTAACCAACAGGAGGGATCCGCAAGAAGCTAGCACTTCGAGCGGATCTTTGCTCGACGAACCTTCGATCTATGTTGCAACCTCGTGTCGATTACCTATAGAGGTTGAATGCATATGTGGCTCTAAGCAACAAGAACAATAATGAAACTCAACTGCGGTGTTCTCGACCCATGCAAAGGTAAGAGATTCGATCTCTTCTTGACCTAAATATGACCTTGGGTGTTCTAGAACTATTCTAGATTTTGGTATTAATTTGATCAATACCAACCATTCTTGATTTATTTTCAGATTTATATTTGCATCATGACATATCATAGGTCCTAGATGTAGGGTTTAGTGATTAGATCACGTGCATAATTAGATTAAATTATTTAATCTATGTTTTTCATTAATTGTAAATTCAAAAAAGTTTCAAAATGTATGCATAAAATTTTGCATATTTTTCAATAGTGGTATTAGAGCATCTAGATTCTTGTATGATATGATCATGTTTGCATTAGAATAAATCTAAAAATAAAATATTAAAGATCGCACATACTGACATAAGGTTGTCCTTTATAAGGTTAACCCCTTACAATGAAAGGTTGTCCTAGTATGTGCTTATCTAATTTTTATGAATTATGAATAAGTTAGATATGATCTAAATAATTTTATAATTTATTTTATAATTTTAAATTTAAAATTAAATAAATATTAGATTTATTTTAGACTATTTAGATTAGATCTAAATAATATCAGATCTCACATACTAATTATATGGTTGTCCTACTGTAAGGTTTATCCCTTACAGTGGAGAGGTTGTCCTAGTATGTGCTTCTTAAATCATAAATAAGTTAGATAAAATTTAAAATAATTTATAATTTATTTTTAAATTTTAAATCTAATATTAATTAGTTTATGATCTAATATTAATCATTTAGATTTGATCTAAATAATTTTCATGTTTAGGTCTCGTTCCTTATTACATATGTTTGATATGTAGTTGTTAGTTTGAATCTAGTTTGTATATGTATAACATATATGCCTTATAGAAATTAAATTGCAAACGTATTTTTTGCAAAACCCTAGATTCGAAACCCTAGGACATGATCTAAATAATGAAATAAATTAGATCTAAAATCATGAAATGAATGTGATTCATTATAAATTATTTACAAAATTTGAATATGTTTCAAATGATTAAATCAGAATGTAGTTTTGAGGTTCCAAATCCTAACCCATAAGCCTTGAACTTAATTAAGAATTAAGTAAATATTTAGGATCTAGGTTTGTGATTTGAAATCTTAAGATAATTTCATAAATCATGGGTTAAAAGGTAATGGGTTAGTTTTTATTAGATCATTAACTAGGTTAGACCTAGGGTAAAATTAAATATGGACTAAGTTAAGAAATTGATCAAACCTAATTAATAGTTAATTAGGATTAGGTCATTTTTTTCTATAGATCAATTCAGTAGTTGTAGTTGATCAAAATCCATACATCTAATAAATTGATACTGATCATGGCTCAATGGTCAAGTCTGAGTCTTCAGGTAGACCAAATCAAAACTGATAAATCGATTGGTCTTTAAGATAAATCTAGCATTTTTAGATCGATAGTTTTTAATTGACAGTCTGCTTACTATTTCTGATGGTGTCTAAGACAAGCTTTGGCAGACCCTCCCACCGATCTCACTTACCTGGCCAATGTAGTTAATCAGGTCTTGATTAGGTTGCTCATTGATTCGTGCTAACCCATGTCACATAGGAAATCAATGAGACTGATTTAGGTGCCCATGGATAGAAATTGATCCTAGTCATTATCAATGACTTAAGAAGTCACTGGGAGGACTTGACTTGGTGAAGTCAGTGGGAGCAAATTAGTTCATGTCTTCTCTATCCTTAAATCACATCAAAATTTTAAATTCTCTAAAATTATTAGACCCTTAAAATGATAAAGTTATGGAGATAACTGAGTCACAGTCTTCCATTAAGTTGGATGATCATAGGCCCATTAGCTCAATAATCATTAGAGGTCCAAAGGTATGGTGCTTATTGACTAATAGAATTATCATTCATAATATGATAACTTGAAAGTGTCTCTCTAACCATGGTTAGGTTGACAAACCAAAGTTGGGCTTAATCAATCATTGGTTAGATGCACTAAGTATGATCATACTAATGGTTGGACCTAATCGAATCCTTGCAGTAGAGGCCAAAGCCTACTGATTAGGTTTTTCGGGAAAAATTAAATTACTAGAAGTTATTTAGAGAAATAATTGATTAAAGAACCTATCCATAGATGTACATGGTTTGGTTGACCAAAGTTGGGCTTGTGTGTTGTCTATGTGGATTCTAGTACCTACTAGAAAATTAAAGTAATTTTCTGAATTAGAGGTAGAGGCTATCAATTCGAATAAAATAGTGGAAGAATATTTAGACTAAAGTCCAAGTCTTTATGCTTAAAATGATTCATATATATTAGGTCATGTTCTCTTTTCTCATAGAATAAGGCTAAATCCTAATTGCTCCAATCACTGTCAGATAGTGATGACTTATAAGATCCAACTTCGATAATTAGTATCAAAAGTTGAATTTAGTTCAGTAGCATGAAAGGGTTCATGCTGGAGCTTATAAGTCCAGTCAAAATAAAAGATCTAAGACTAACCACATTCAGGCAGAGCATTTATGTTGTTAGAAGTAGGGTCATAGAAAGAAGTATTGTTCTGAATATCTTGCTTTTCTTGACCATAACAGGATGAACAAGAGAAAGGAGCAAAGAGTTTCTTATCAAGGATGTTATATGATAATACCTTAAAATTTTTTTATTTGAGATTCTACTATCTGAGTATTGGATATCGGTAGTCCTATATAATTTATTGCAAGGAATATAGGAAAGTGGAATATTTGAAAATGATGAGAGATTCCTGAATGTTAGGGATGAAAGTCTAGTTCCAATCCTAGCTTTAGGAATCGTCAAGTTGATTTTCAATACAAATGTTGTCATTTAGAGTGACTGTCACTATTGTCCATCATTTATAATGAATGTGATCTTTGATGGCCTCTTGGTCAAAGATGATCATCATTTATTAATAAAAGGAGATTATCGTGATATCTTTGTGAATGATGTTATAATAATATACGGGTAATAAGAAAATGACATACACAATCGGTTAAGTGTCATGTACACATCGAATAAATACCCAAGTTTGATAATGTCAAGGATATTTATATTTCATTACGATAATAGATAACCTATCTAGGCATGGGTATGTCTAGCCTAAATCATTTGAAATGTTCAAATGATTTAATAATAAAATAGTAAAACCAACTAAAAAAGATATTAGAACTCTTCAATCAGATTGAGAAGGTGAATACTTATCTAGTGAGTTTTTGACATATCTAAGAGAGAATGGAATTATCTCTTGGTGGATTCTTTCGGAACATAGTGTATCAGAAAGAAGAAATCAAATTTTATTAGACATGGTTCGATCCACGATGGGATTTACTAGTCTGCCTGTTTTAGGGTTATGCTCTTGTGATTTCTTATTTTACTCTGAAATATATTTCAAGTAAATTTGTCGCAAAGACTCCATATGAGATATGGATCGAACATAGGCCTAGACTCTCTCATCTTTGGGTTTAGGGTTGATTGGCCTATGTTAAAGGATTGCACATAGATAAACTTGAATTCTGGTCCAATAGGTGTTTAAAGGTTATTATTTCTACCATGCTGAAGAATAAAAATTATTCTCAGTAGTAAGGCATTCTTTTTGGAAAGAAGTTCCTTAGAGAAGGAACTGATGCCTATAAAGTTGAACTTGAAAAAGTTCGATCGGTAGAGTGAACTGACATAATCTATTAAACTTATAGAATTGGATTTGATTAGATCAAATCCAGAGCCCATTAATTTGGCATCTTTAAGAAGATCCAGTAGAGTACCATGTTAGCTGGATAGATACTTTGGTATCTAGGTTCGGGATGATAATCCTATTAAGCTTGATGAGAATAAGGATCCGATCACCTATATGGATGCTATGCAGAGGTTTGACTCTAAGAAGTGGCTTGGAGCCATCAAATCCAAATTGAAGTCTATAAAATCAATAGTGTGTAGACACTAGTTGATTCACCTGAAGGGATAAAATTCATTGGGTGTGAATGAATTTTTAAAGGATCAAAGTAGCACAGATGGAAAGGTAGAAATCTATAAAGTCCATTTGGCTATTATCTCAGAGTTGGAACATATGCTTTGAATCTATGTCTTTGTTATGGATAATGAGGAACACTGCATTTGTGAGTAGGCAAAAAGTTTTGTAGTGTTATTGTTTGTGTTATCTGTGGATGACATTCTCTTAATCGGAAATGACATTCTAGCATTATAAGAGATAAAGATTTAGCAGTCATCTTATTTCTCCATGTACTAGACCAGACATAGTATACTCACTAGAGGTAATGAGCAGATACCAGTTTGATCCGGATGAGAACCATTGAAAGATTTTAGGGACAATCCTTTAGTATTTAAGAAATACTAAGATCCAGTGATTCAAATATAGAGAAAATGATATAAAACATGGAATATTTTGATTCTAGTTTTAGTCAGATAAAGACAACAACAGGAGAGTGTTAAGTCATGAATTTATCCTAAAGGAAGGAGCAATTTGCTGAAAAAATTTCAAGCAGGATACTATAGCCTATTCTATTAGTGATTTAGAGTATATCATGGCATTTGATGCTGCCATAAAGGCTGTGTGGTGCCATAGTTCATTAGCAAGTTGGAAGTGGCATCCTCCAACAATGATCCAGTCCTAATATAGCACTTGAGCCATCGCTAAAGAACCGAAGGTGCACATAGGACTAGCATACTCTACATCACTATCACCTTAGATTTTAGATCAAGATGATGCCAATCTTTAGAAGATCGATGGAAAAGAAAAACTAGACCGACTTATTTGCTAAGGCCTCGAAACTAAGAAGTTCTACGTGCTCAAGTGGAAGATAGAATATTTGATATTATTCTAATTGGCTTTAGTCTAAGTGAGAGTTGTTGGAAAATATGTTTTAAAGTCAATCATCTAAATTATAGATAATTGAAATTGGTATATGAATAATCAAATAATAATTATTATTTGGCTTATTCATCATCAAAGTTCTATCTTCCTTAAATGAACTCCTAAATTATGATGAAGTCCTTAAAACCACACTTAATCGATAAAGAAGGATTTATCGGATGGTTCTTAAATTATTCATGATCAAATGATAAGTTATTATTTGGATGATAACTTATCGAGTAGATCACTACATGTCATATGCGTTGGTTGTCCTCATAACCAAGTGGTATGGAGACATCGGTATGGCATCCAAGTTAGATGTGAGAGTATATATGCACGGAACATGATCAATGTAGCACACTTCTGCCAAGAGTAGCAAGCTAAAACTAATGGTTATAAGTATCCCTCTGACCTGAGATCACCATGATGACTTGCAAGCAACTCACTGTACTTTAGTATCGGACTGCCTGTATTTCTAATATAGGTTCGAAAGATTTTTGGGTATAGTCAAGTACTTATAGAGTCTGTGTGTGAGTCAAGATGGGATTGACCACTCCTGATTAACTTCAAAAAGTGAATGTCTTGCTGTGTTTTAATTTAGCAAAACCTAGGTCTGGATAATCCTTATGAGGAGTTACGACATTTGCAAACTTTGAAACACAATATGGATGACTTGTATGAGTGTTGATAGCTAACTCAAAGTCGTCTTTAGCATTATTGATCAAAGCGATGAATTATATGGTAACCATGAGCTAGGGTTTTAAGAATGTTGCCTTGCATACATTCGACCTATCCGAAAGTCAAGTACCATTGCTAGATGGTCACTTCAATTGGTATAAAAATTGGTTCCTATACTACCGACTAAAGTTTCTATACTACCGACTTAGGTTCAAACCTATGTGGTCACACACATTAGAGGTTGTTACCTAATCAGATGATTGATTGACAATTGAGAATGGTTCTAAGGTCAAACAATCGATACGATTGATGTTTGACCTAATGCAAGTGTTGCAGGAGGATCGATTAGCAATTGAATTACTGATTGACTCAATTGGATTAAAAAATTAAGCTAAGATCAAGTTTAATTGAATTAGATTTAATTAGAATTAGTTTGGATTTAATTTGATTAAGTCTAATTGGTTTATTGGATAAGCCAATTGCAAGGAAGAACAAGTCCCAATTCGACTAGGACTTGAGTGCACCTAATTTCTAATTTGATTAGAAATTAAATTAAATTTAAATTTAATTTAATATAATTTAATTAGACTTCTAATTGGATTAGGAATCCCTTTTAATTAGGTTGACTCAAATCTAATTAGAATACGTTTTAATTTGGTTTGACCTAGTCTATTTAAGAGAATCCTAGTTGGACTCTGCTTCCCTTCTTCCTTACGCCACTTAAGAAACTCCATGCCCATGTTTCAATTCTAGATTTTTTTACATGAATGTTTCTCACATTAAAGGAAGGTTTCCAACACCCCATATCTCTCATGGTTCAGATGAAATTTGAATTGGTCAAATTTGGTTTTGGTTTGGACTAAAACTTCTCATGAAAGAGTCCAAAACTCTCAAAACTCCTCCCTTTTTTGCACTTACTTTCCCACGCCCCTTTTTTTGTTCACCCTTTATTTTCTCCTTGTGTGTGCATGACTTCCTGATGTTCATGCCCAAAAAATAGTAGGGGGGACGTCCAAGAGTTGGATGCCCCCTTAACTTGCTTATTTGGATGGGTTTGACTAGGTCTTTGACCTAGAAGTTTAATTCTTTTGGGACTCCTCCTATAAGAAACATGTGGGCATCAAAATCCCTAGGTTTTCTTCCACGCAAATCTGAGAAGGAATGTGGGAGAGGGCGTGGAGGTCATGGGTGCAAATATCCTTGGAGGAAAGGCCTTCTTTTGGATAATAAAAGTTGATGTCCTGAAGAGACAAAGGTAAGAGAAGATTATCTTCTCTTATGATTTTCTTTATTATTTCTCCCTTCTTATTTCTTTAATATGATTTTTCTATGATAAAAATCTAACAGAGAGAGGGAGAGGGCATGCGGATGGATGCTCTAAGGAGTTGGGGCATGGTGATCTCTTTTGGACATGATTTGATCATATCCTAATGAGAAGAAAGAGAAGAGAAAATACTTTTCTCTTAGGGTTCTTTTGAGAATTCTTTCTTCTCAATTTTTGTATAATTTTTTCATGAGAAAAATTAGAGAAAAAGAGGTCTAGAAGTGTGAAAAAATAATTAAGGAGAAGGTCTCCTGTTGTCCTGGGATGGATATGGATTCAGGACATCAAAGGTTGATATGTGGAAAGAGAAGATCTGTCTTCTCTTAGAATAGTTTTTGGACTTTTATTTTCTGATTTTTTGGAAGATTGAAGAGTTAGATTTCTCACTCAATTCTCTTTGTATTCTTCATCTCTTAGAGGATTCAAGAGATCTGAAGAATATCTTTTTGATTAACCATCGGGAGGGATCCATGAAAAGCTAGCACTTCGAGCAAATCTTCATTCGATGAACCTTCGGTCTGTGTGGCAGCCTCGTGTGGATGACCTATAACAGTCAGATGCATATGTGGCTTCAAGCAACAAGGACAATAATGAGACTCAACTATGGTGTTCTTGACCCATGCAAAGATAAGAGATTTGATCTTTTCTTGAACTAGATATGATCTAGGGTGTTCTAGAACTATTCTAGATTTAGGTATTGATTTGACAACACCAACCACGCTTGATTTATTTTCAGATTTATATTTGCATCATGACATATCACAGGTCCTAGATATAGGGTTTAGTGATTAGATCACGTGCATAATTAGATTAAATTATTTAATCTTTGTCTTTCATTGCTTGTAAATTCAAAAAAAATTTGAAATGTATGCATGAAACCCTACATGTTTTTCAATACCTTGTCCAATAAGGTTTGATTCCTTCATTCTAACACCCCATTATATTATGATGTAACAAGAGGGGTCCATTAGAAGAGAATCCCATTCACTTCCATGTATATCAAAAACATACAAGAGAGATATTCACCCCCTCTATCAGACTAAAGAGTTTTAATACTCATTCCGATGTATTTCTCTAACTCATTATAGAATCGTTTGAATATCTCAAATGACTCAGACTTATGTTTTATAAGAAAGACATACCCATATTCCTTCTTTGACTTGGTTTTCTACCCAATTACCATATGAGAAAGAGAGGGAGAGAGGAGGTGTACGTGAAGATCAGGAAGAAAAAGATTTTTCATGAAAAATACCAAAAAAATAGGCATGGGGGGCATTGGGACTAAGGTGGCGCAAGGAGGAATCCTAATCTTACTAGGATTCTATCTATGACTTGGTCAAAGTGATTTCTTAAACCAAATTAAACCAAAACCTACTCAACCAATTTAAATTAGGTTCTAACCCAATTAATGGTTCAAATAAATTAGATTAAATCAGATTTAATTTTGATTTAATTTTCTAATCAAATTAGAAAATTGGGTTGACCTAAGTCCTAGTTAGACCATGACTAGTTTTTTCTTGCACTTGACTTATCCAATAAGTCAATTAGACTTGATCCAATCAAGTCCAAATCAAATGTAATTAAATATTATTTAATTATACTTAATCTCAATCTTTTGACTTAATCAAATTAAGCTAATTGGCAATCAAATTGCTAATCAATCCTCCTGCAATACTTGCACTAGGTTAAACATCAATCATATTGACCTCATAGGTCTGAACCTAAGTCAGTAGTATAGAAATAAATTTTTGTATCAATCAAAGTGACCATCTAGCAATGATACCCGATGGCCGAATGGGTTGAATGTGTAGAACACCATCCTTTGAACCTATGTGGATATAGTTTCCATATAATTCATCTTCTTAACCAAAATGCTCGTAAGACACCTCAGAGTTCAACTATCAACTCTGATCAAATTGTCCACATTGTATTTCAAAATATCAAATTCATCTGATGGATTATCCTGGCCAAGGTTTTGCTATATTGAAATATAGTGATACATTCTTCTCCAACTCTTGGAGTGGTCAATTCCATCTTGATTACACATCAACTTTGCAAGTACTTGACTATGTCCAAAACCTTCCATTATTGAATTAGAAATTTAGTTAGTCCGATACCAAAGCATAGTGAGTTGCTTGCAAGTCATTGAGGTGATTTCAGGTCTAAGGGACACTTATACCTATATCCCATCAAAGATATCCTCGATAGCAGAATGCTCTGGAGTTGATCACGTTCAATGATGATGTACCCATATATCTTACCTGTATGCCATACCAGTGTCTCCACACTCCTTGGTTAAGAGGACAAGAAACCTATATGGCCTACAGTGACCTATGCTCGATAGATGTTGTCATCCTATGTAACAGCATATCATTTGATCGTGAACTGATTTAAGGACTAATCGATAAATTCTCTCTTTATCGAAACTAAATAGTCCTAAGAACTTCATTACAAAAATGAAGTTCGTTAGAAGATGAAGACTTGTAATGAAAAATATGCCAAAGTATTTTATTTATCAATGATCAATTACATATACACAATAGCTCAATCGTTAATAGGCTAATGATTGGCTTTTAGGACATAATTTCCAATAACTTTCACTTGTCCTAAAGCCACTCGACACAATATCTAATACCCATCTTTGACTTATGGTTGTCGAACTCCTTGATTGCAAGGGCTTTATTGAAGGGGTCGACTAGGTTCTCCTTTCTGTCGATTTTCTGATGGTCGATGTCACCACAATTTACCATCTCATGGACCAGATGGAAGTGGCATAGAATGTGCTTTATCTTTTGGTGTGCCTTCAGTTTTTTTGCTTGAGCTATGGTGCCAGTGCTATCATAGTAGAGTAGGACTGGACCATCAATGGAGGGTGCTACTTCGAGCTCAATGATGAACTTCCTCAGCCACACAGCTTTCTTTGCTACATCTGATGCTGCCATGTACTCTACTTCGCAAACAATTTGCCACTATATGCTGCTTGGAACTTTTTCAGTAGATTGCTCTATCATTTAGAATAAAAATATACCCTGACATACTTCTGCTATCATCATGGTCAGATTGAAAGCTGGAGTCTATAAATCCCACTAGTTTCAGATCTGACTCACCATAAACCAGCCATTGGTCCTTAGTATTTCTCAAATACTTAAGGATGGTTTTAACTACCTTCCATTAATTTTCTTCAAGATCAGACTGATATCTATTTATTACTCCTAGTGAGTATGCCATGTCTGATCTTGTACATGTCATTACATACATGATAGACCCTACTGCCAAAGTATATGGGATTCTACTCATATGCTTTCTCTCTCTTTAGAAGTTATCGGACTATCCTTCTTAGAGAGTGAAATTTTTTGACCTATCGAAAGATATCCCTTTTTGAAATTCTCCATGCTGAATCTCTTCAGCATAGTTTCTATGTACGTGGACTGTGATATACCAAGCATCCTTTTAGATCTATTCCTATAGATCTTCATCGCTAGGATGTATGATGCTTCACCCAAGTCCTTCATGGAGAACTGTGATGACAATTAGATTTTTATTTTCTATAGTACGGGGATGTCATTCCTGATTAAGAGAATGTCATCCATGTATAAAACAAGAAATGCCACTATTGGACCATTTGCCCATTTGTAAATGCAAAGTTCTTCTCCATTCTTAATGAAGCCATATATTTTGATAACTTTATCAAAATGCATGTTCCAACTGCAAGATGTTTGCTTCAATCCATAAATGAATCTCTGAAGCCTGCACACCTTGGACTCATCTATGGATATGAGCTCCTCAGGTTGTATCATTTATACCTCTTCAGTCAGCTCTCCATTTAGAAAAACTATCTTCACATCCAACCGTCAGATCTCATAGTCCAGGTGGACAGCTATTGCAAGCATTATCCAAATGAATTTGAGCATTACCACTAGAGAGAATGTCTCATCATATTCAATATCATAATGTTGATGATACTCCTTGGCAACCAGACAAGCTTTATAGATCTTCATCTTTTCATCTGTGCCTCTTTTCTTTTGAATACCCATTTACATCCAATGGGTTTAACCCCTTCAAGTGGTTCAACTGATGTCCATACACCATTGACCTTCACGGAATCCATTTTGGATCTCATGACTTCTAGCCATTTTTTAGAGTCGGTCTCTTCATAGCATCCATGTAAGTGATCGAGTTCTTATCGTTCTCATCGAGTTCAATGGGATCACCATCCTGGACCAAGAATCCATAGTATATATTTGGATGGCACGGTACTCTACCGAATCACCGTAATGGTGTAGGTTCACTAGACTTTGGATCTGATCTGATCAAATTCGACATAGGTTCAGCATTTTGTGTCAAACTTTCTACCTATTGAACTTGATCAAGTTCAATCTTAGAGGCAACAGTTCCTTCACTAAGGAACACCTTTTCCAAAAAGATTGTCCTAAGGCTGACGAACACCTTTTGTTTATTAGCATGGTAGAAATAGTATCCTTTGGTCTCTTTTGGGTATCCTATAAATGTGCACTTATCAGACCTAGGTCCAAATTTATCTATAATTAATCATTTGACATAAGCCGGGCAACCCCAGACCCTGACGTATGAAAGTACTGACTTACATTTTGTCCATATCTCATATGGAGTTTTAACCACAGATTTACTTAGAACTCTATTTAAAAGATAGCAAGCCGATTCAAGTGCATATTCCAAGAGGGATATCGACAAGTTGGCAAAACCCATCATGTATCGGACCATGTCTAATAGAGTCTGATTCCTCCTTTTAGATACACCATTATGCTATGGTATTTATGGAGGAGTCCATTGGGAGAGAATCCCATTCTCTGCTAGATATGTGAGAAACTTATCAGAAAGGTATTCCACTCCTCGATCAGATCAAAGAATTTTAATACTCTTTCTAATTTATTTTTTTACTTCACTTCGAAATTGTTTGAACATTTTAAAAGAATCTGACTTATGTTTTATCAAATAGACATATCCATATTAGAATAGATCATCTATGAAAGTGATGAAGTAGACATATCCACCTCTAAAACTTATGCTCATTGGTCCACATACATCAGTATGTACTAGACCTAAGAGCTCAGTGGCTCTCTCACCTTTTCCAGTAAAAGATGACTTGGTCATTTTATCAAGAGGACATGATTCATAGGTTGAAAGTGATTCACAATCACTAAGTTCGAGATACCCTCTTGAGCCAACCTGCTTATCCTGTTCTTGTTTATATGACCTAGCCTATAGTGCCATAAGTAGATATCTGTCACATTATCTAATCTAGAATATTTGCCAGTTGAGTAGACTATATGAACAGGTTGTGATAACATATATACACAATTGTTCAATTGTCCATAGAAAGTTGTAACACCATTCACAATGACATTACAAACACATTTCTTTATTGAAATTTCATAATTGTTCATGGCCAACAGGCCTACAAAAATGATATTTAGAAAGAAACTATGACAGAAATGATAATCACTAAGAACAACGGTATGAGATTCAAATACAAGTTTCAAAATTTCTAAAGCTAGAATTGAAACTAATTTTCCATCTTCAACATTCTGGAATCTTTCATCTTGCTTGAATCTTCTACTGATCTGCAATTCTAGCAACGAATTATAAATATAATAAGGGCTTTCGGTATCCAATACCCCATTAGTAATATCATAAATAGAGAAATTGCAAGGAGTTATCATATAAATACCTTGTCCAGCAACAGCTTGCTTCTTCCTCTATCTATTTGGATCTAGGGAGATAATATATTGAGAATAGTTTTCTTTTAGTGCCTCCGCTTCTTGTAGAAGAAGCATTCAGCTTGACTCTTATCGAGCTTGATTTTTCTAGTCTAGCCCTGCATAGATGTCCTAGCCTGAACTTGCACCTTCTTAGATTTCTTCTTCTTGTTCTTCTTTTCTTTTCTAAAGGATCGAGAATGAGAAGATGAACCTCTCACTAAGTTCACCGACTCCTTATGGAGCTGGTGATCCTTCTCAAAGTTTTGAAGTAACCCCAGTAACCCATGGTAGTCAACTTTAGGCTTTGACATTCTATAATGTGTAAGGAATGGGAGATAAGACTTGGGCAGCGAGTTCAGTATTGCATATTTCTCAAGTTATTTGTGCAAGAAAAAGCTGAGCTTGCTCAAGTGCTCTATCAGCTCGATCATGTATAATACATGATTAGTGATAGAGGCTCTGTCTCACATTCTAGCATTGAAGATGGTAGAACTAGTCTTGTGCATCTCCACATCATCGGGTGTGCCAAAGGAATCCTCCAACACTTAAAGCAAGTCCTTTGGCTGAGCCATCTCAAATTTACGACTGAACTCATCACTCATCGTAGCCAACATAATACAGCGCACCGTGGTTTGGTCATTGAGCCACTTCTGATAAGTGTCTTTGATAATTCCATGTGCATTTGTAGCTAGCTCCTTAGGTGCATCATCCATTATCATATGTAGGATGCATTCATGCTCTAGGATAATCTTTAACTTTTAGTACCAGCTATCGAAGTTAGATCCCACCAACTTATCATTATCTAGTAATGATCGAAATGATAGAAAAGTGGCCATATCTGCACCAAGGAAAATCATAACTTAATTAGTAATTGATTCATTAAACTCAAAGATTTGGACTTTTAATCAAAAGATTTTTCCACTATTTTATTCAAATTGGTAGCGTCTACCTCCAATTCGAGGAATTATCCTAATTTTTTAGTGGGTACTAGAATCCACATAGACTGCACACGAGCCCAACTTTGGTTTGCCAATCCATGTACATCTAAGGATAGGTTCATAACCAATTATTTCTCCAAACAACTTCTAGTAATTAAATTTTTCCCCAGCCCCTGATCAGTTGGCTTTGGCCTTCTCAGAAAAGGGTCCAGTTAGGTCTAACCATTAACATGACCATACTTGGTCCATCCAACCAATGAATGATCTAGCCCAACTTTGGTTGGCCCACCTGACGACCATTTAGGAAGATGTATCCAAGAGATCATATAATGAATGATAATTCCATCAACCGATAAGCACCAGGCCTTTGGGCCTCTAATGATTATCCAACTGATGGATCCATTATCATCTACTTTAATGGAAGGCTATGATCCAGTTATCTTATAACTATGTCATTTTAAGGACCTAATAATTTTAGAGAATTTAATTTGAAGATGAAAGAATGTCAGATGAACCAGCTTGTCATGATCCTCCCACTTACTTCACCAAGTCAGCTTAACGAAGATCATTAATAGGCTGGTCTAGGAGCACCTAAATCAGTTAAACTGATTTACCTAGCTGACATAGGTTAGGTCAAATAGTCAAGTGATCTGATCAAAATGTAATTTTACTAAGAGGTCAGGTAAGTTCGATCAGTGGGAGGGTCTACCAAAGCTTGCTTTAGATACCATCAGAAATGGCCAGGTAAGCGGGCTGCCAATTAAAGACCACTGATCTAATTTATCTTAGACATCAATTGATTTAATTAGTTTAAATTAGATCAACCTAACTGTTCATGCTATGCTGCGTATTCAAGAATCAAGTCCATCTTGGGTCTCGTTAAAGACATGGACTTGACGAACTACAACTATTATAATTGATCTAGAGAATCCTTGATCTAATCTAAGACAACAATTGATTAGATTTAGGTAATTCTCTAATTAAGTCCATTCTTTAATCTAACCTTAGGTCTAACCCAATTAATGGACCTAATCTCTACTACTCCATTTAACCCAATGTGTTATGATTCGTGTCTTAGGATCTTCAATTTACAATCCTAGAACCTAATCAAACAACTTCTTAATTCTTAATTAAGTTTTAGGCTGAGGGTTGGGGTTCGACTTTTCAAAAATAATTTTCATATTTATAAAATATTTTTACAACATGGTTCTACTAACCAAGTTGTATGTTTGATTCATAATCAATATGCAAGTAAAAAGAGCATGAAACTACTTTAGATCTAATCTAAACAAGTTCATATAATTGAAACAATTTCAACATCAATCAATCATAAGTCAACTTAGATCAAATCTAACATATTTATGATGATTAAAATTAGATTAAAATATTTTTAATCAGATCATAAAATTTCTTAGATCTAATCTAAAATTTTATGATCAAAGTTTTAGATCAACACGTACTAGGATAACCTTTTTACTATAAGGGGTAAACCTTACAATAGAACAACCTTATAAGATCAGTCCATGGAATCTAAAATTTTATTTTTAGATTTAAAATTTTTTTAAATAAATTATAAATAACATCAGATCATATCTAATAAATTTATTAATAATTTTAGATCTATACGAACTAAGACAATCTTTGCACTATAAGGGGTAAACCTTACAGTAGGATAATCTTAAAGCAGTTCGTATGATCTAAGATTTTAATTTTAGATTTAAATATCAGATTATTAATTATATGTAATCCAAAAATAATCCAATCATGCATCAATAATCAAATAATAATTAACCTGGCTCTGATACCAATTGAAGAAATCAGATCTAGGGTTTCAAGGCTAGATCTTGAAACTTTTCTTGATCAGCAGTGGAAGATTCAAAATTAATCTAATTAATTTTAAATATCAGATACTTCCTAGATGTAAGACCATATTATATGATTGTAGCATGACATTTAAATCTAAAATAAAAAATAAACAAGAAGGAAAGGTTGATCACATCAACCTAGATCTACACTACATCTCATGCATGTCTGAAAAAACAATAGACCAGATCTATTACCTAAGTGAGTTAGACATTCTAACACACTGATCTAGGCTTGAGGATGAACTTTCAAGCCGTAAACATGTTTGACCTCTAGGAGTCATCCATATGAGCCCACGATCACGATCAGAAATTCAGATGCTGGAAATCAGCACAGTATGTTAGTACTACGTTGATCTTTCTTCGACGGTTGATCAGATGCCTCTTTTCTTATAGATTGGACTCTTCAAAATAGGAGGAGGAGAAGAGGTTTTATATGTGAGATACTCTTAGAAAATCCAAGGAAGAAGGAAGGAAAGATATGAACACAACAACCTTAGAAGAAGACCCTCTTCTTCTTCTCTTTGCTCTCACCTAGATAGCTAGCCTTGTGTCTATTGAATCTCAATGCCTAGAGTTATCTCTCCCTGATTTTCACACACATCAAAGCCCTCTCAAAGATCTATAACTCATTAAAATTTTAAGTCAAAAATTATTCAAAATATATAGAAAAAGAAGAGTCCCTGTCTAGGTCAAATACTAGACAAGGAAAGGTCAAACAGGGCAAGTCAAGGGGCGCCCAACTATTGGGCGCCCCCTCCATAATTTTTGGCATGTACCAGCAATGAAAGGCACAAAAAAAAGGGGTTTCTCACATGGAATAAGAGAATAATTAATTGGGAGAGGGGGTGGCACCTTTTGGGAAGAGTTCGGATTTGCTAGGATTATATCTCATAGAATCCAATATCAAAACTAACTCCTTCTTTGACTTGGTCTTCTATCCAATTACCATATGAGAAAGAGAGGAAGAGAGGGGGCGTACGTGAAGATCAAGAAGAAAAGGTTTTTCATGAAAAATACCAAAAAAATAGGCATGGGGGGGCGTTGGGACTAAGGTGGCGCAAGGAGGAATCCTAGTCTTACTAGGATTCAATCTATGACTTGGTCAAAGTGATTTCTTAAACCAAATTAAACCAAAAATAACTCAACTAAATTAAATTAGGTTCTAACCCAATTAATGGTTCTATTAAATTAGATTTAATTTTGATTTAATTTTCTAATTAAATTAGAAAATTTGATTGACCTAAGTCCTAGTTAGACTATGACTAGTTTTTTCTTGCACTTGACTTATCCAATAAGTCAATTGGACTTGATCTAATCAAGTCCAAACTAAATCTAATTAAATCATATTTAGTTAGACTTAATCTTAGCCCTTTGGCTTAATCAAATTAAGCTAATCAACAATTAAATTGCTAATCAATCCTCCTGCAACACTTGCACTTGGTTAAACATCAATCATATTGATCGTTTAACCCTAGAATGATTCTCAATCGTTGATCAACCATCTAATCAGATCATGAGCTCTAATATACATGACCTCATAGGTTCGAACCTATGTCTGTAGTATAGAAATAAATTTTTATACCAATTAAAGTGACCATCTAGTATGATACCCGACGGTATACCGAAGGGATCCGGAAGATACGTCTGTGATAGCACCCATCATTAGAACCTCGCACGCATCGCGTCTATAGTTTTCATATAATCTCATGCTCCTTGACAAAAGTACATCGTAGGATTAGCCCCAGAGTCATATCAACTCTGAGATTAGAATTATACGCCACATTGTCTTCTCACAAAATATCAATTCACATCTGTGGATTACTAGCCAAGGTTTTGCTATATATTAGAAATACGTGATACATTCTTCTCCAACTCTTAGAGTGGTCAATTCCATCTTGATCACACACCAACTTTGCAAGTACTTGACCGTGCCTAGAAGGCTTTCATTACTGAATTAGAAATTCAGTTAGTCTGGTACCAAAGCATAGTGAGTTGATTATAAGTCACTGAGGTGATTTCAGATCTATGGGATACTTATACCTATATCCCATCAGAGACTTCCTCGATAGTAGAATGCTCTGAAGTTGGTCACGTTCAATGATGATGTATCCATACATCTCACCTATATTCTATACCAGTGTCTTCACACTCCTTAAGAGAAAAACCAACCTATATGGCATACAGCAACCCATGCTTGATAGACGCTATCATCCTATTTAATAACTTATCATTTAGTCTTGAACTGATTTAAGGACTAATCAATAAATCTTCTCTTTATCGAAACTAAATAGTCCTAAGGACTTCATCATAAAAATGGAGTTCGTTAGAAGATGAAGACTTGTGATGAAAAATATGCTATAGTATTTTATTTATCAATGATCAATTACATATACAAAGTAGCTCATCCATTAACAGGCTAACGATTGGCTTTTGGAACATAATTCCCAACAGCAACAATAATGGTGCCATAGCACTAGCTAAGGAGCTAAGGTCTCATCAGAAATTAAAGCACATCGAGCGGTGATACCACCTCATCTACGATTATCTCGAGAAGGGATACATCGAAGCCCACCTTAAGAAGATGGGACTTAGATTTTGTAGCCAATTGGCTTTTGGTCAAGTGGGAGTTTGTTAGATGTGTGCCCTAGAAGCTAGATTACCTGTCACTTATAATACACTTCTAAGGATAATTTTATAATTTTAACTATAAATTAATAAATAGATTATTTTTCTATCATAGTATGTATTTAAAAGTATCTGTGATTCATTCTTTGAGTTAATGGTAATGACAATTCATATTTTCAAGAGTTGAAAATTTAAGATATGAATTTTCATAATTAACTCATAAATTGCTCACGACCGTAGGATCATCACGAGTATGGTGATCGATCTGAAAGATTGATGTACAATCACTTTTTAGGATAGACATGTCTTGAGTCTATGGTGTAGAGATATCAGAGTGAGAGTATAGATACTTGTTAGAGAATGAGGGCACTGAGCGTGACCACCTCGAGTAGTCATAAGAAAGTCTATCTTCTTATCGATGACTAACTTGATGCTTCAGTGGTGTGTATGGTTCTTTGACCTGAGGTGCATCGATACTTCACCTTGAGAGTGTTATAGTTTGACTACACCATAACTCGATCTCCTAGCCACTCAAAATCTTGAGGTATATGTTGGCTATAGCATGTTCATTGTAGGAATTGGATTGCACCAATAAGAGGATCTATCTACCTCGGTAGATGAGGAGTAGCCCTATGATAACCATGAGATTGAGTCCTTAAGTCTATGGCCATGATATATTGAAGATGATAGAAAGAGTTTCTATTAGGATTTCACATTAGACTTGAATTGAATGATTAATTCATATGATGAGTATTGGGTTTGATGAGTTCACCTTAACCCTAATCTTGTCGGGGCTCAGGATTGAAGAACCCAATCACATAGGTAACTACACTAAGAGGTTCATTTTCAGTTTTGATGGATTGCCACCATATACTGCTAGATGTCACTGATAGATTTTGGAAGCAATTAGAATGATTTTGAAGATCAATCATTATAATTATATGAATCAAAAAAATTCTGGTCCATTAAAAGATATTTTGATGATGTCGATGAGATCATGACATATCCCATTACCATACAAAATTGAACCTAACTAGATCACTCAAATAAGGGTTTGGGTCTGGATGTCATTAATTGAGATAATTTAGTTCGATTGATTTGGATTAGATCCAATCAGGTTCAAGGTAATCATGCTAGCACATGATTGAGCCTGACTTTCCCATTCTGAAATCTTTCTGATTCATCGCAACCAAGTCAAATTTAATTTGACTTATTCTTATATTTTGAATGAATTTATTTTTATCTAACTGAAATAAGTCTAGGTCAAATTAATTACAAAAATTAAATCCATTCATAGTCAAATTAGACTAGGGTCAAAAGTTGTCCTATTTGAGAGAATTGAGGGTCACCTGATTAGATGCTTATAGAAAATTTTTTAGAAATAATTTTGAACTAACTTTTGGCTATATGATAGAGCACAAGTTATACATTGGGTGTACCAAATTTCATTTTTTTTGAAGGTGTCTAGACTAAGTTATGATAGAGTCTGATTTGGATCAAACTCTTGAGGGAAGAGTCCTAGGCGTAGTGGACTCTTCCTTATCTACTCATGCTGCACCTTCTAGATTTATTTTTGGCATCCAAATCAGATGGGATCTAGAGATTTTCATGGAGATCAGGTTCAGGTGTCCTAATGGTAAAAAAAATAAGGATTTTGATCAAAGAGGGACTCTAACTTGGCGCTATGCTTTTGTATAAGAACCCTTACGCCAAGGCTCTTCATGTAGAAATACATTTTATACCCAAAGGCTATTATATCAGATATCCCACACCCCCTTTATCCTCTCTCTCCCTCTCTTCTATACGCCTAAAAAGTTAGAAACAAATCTAAGAAGAAGTTTCAATCAAATTTGTGATGAGTTCAGCATCTATGCGACGGTGTTTGTGAGACGAACATGCTGCCTTCAGAAATTTTTTTGAAGGACTTCCAGATCAGATTCAGATCTAATCTTTGGAGAAAAGATTTGCAAGGAGAAGTCATCCAGATCTTTCCTGAGTGGATATTAGTAGAGGTCAAGCACGTGCGTGGCTCCTTCCAGAACCTCAGAAAACATCAGGATCATCGCAGGATAATCAAATTATCCAAACAATGTATGAAATTAAATCTGATTTAATTTTTATTTTAATTTTCAATATCAGATCTCTATGATCAGATCTGAGAACTCTTAGATTTGATCAGATTATATAAAAAGTTTTTTAAAAAAATATCTCATATCTAATCAGATCTGCACGATCTTGCGGCAAAAAATAGGGTTTTTTATTCAAGAATTAGAGGATGGCGTGGGTCAAGGTGGAAAAGTCAAATATAGTGGACGTTAGGGAGAATTTGAATTCAAATCTCATTTGACTTGATCTAAATTGATTTCAACCAAATTAATTAACTTAAATCAATTAGATCAGGTTAAATCCAACTAAATTTGGCTTAACTCAAACTAATTAATTCTAATCAAATTAGAAATTTATTAGATCTAGCTCCTGATCAAATCAGGATCAAATCTTCCATAGCGATGAGGTCATCTTATGACCTGATCAGGTCAAGCTCAATCGAATTCAATTCGATCAGACTTGCTCGAATCCTCATCGCTTAATCAAATTGAGCTAATCAATAATCAAATTACTAATTAATCCTCCAATAATCATAGAGTCCCAATCGGATGGGTGTCCGAGCAATAGAGTTCCATCAACATAAAACTCCTAAAAAGTCCCAAATCAGTAGGACTCTTGAATCCAGTGTCCCAAATGAATGGAACTCACAATCATAGAGTTCCAAACCAATGAGACTCTTGATTAGAGAATCCCAAATAAGTAGGACTTAGAGTCCCAGTCTAGTGGGACTCCTGGTCATAGAGTCCCAGTCTAGTGGGACTCTTGACCGTAGTATCCTAGGTCATCAAGACTCATGATCAGCCATCAGATCAGGTAGGAACTCTTTATGTGTTTGACCCCATAGGTTCGAATCATAAGCCGGTAGCATAAGAACTAATTTTCTGTATCAATCAATGTGACCATCTAGCAATGGTATCCGATGTCCGAATAGGTTGAAAAGTCGCAACACAATAATGATGAACCTTTGGCATATGGTTACCGTATAATTCATCTTCTTGACGTCGATGCTCAAAGAATGATCTAGGATTTACTGCCAACCCTAAAATTCATCCACAATGTATTTCAAAATTTAGTGATGCACTTGCTCCGACACTTGGAGGGGGCAATTCCATCTTGACTCACACACCGACTTCACAAGTAATTGACTGCACCCAGTAGCCTTCCATCACTAAATTAGAAATTCAGGTAGTCCAATACCTAAGTGTAGTGAGTTGCTTGCAAGTCAGCATGGTGATCTTAGGTCTAAGGGATACTTATATCCATATCCTTCGCGAGCAACTCTTGACAGTAGAGAGCTCCGTAGTTGGATCACGTTCAGTGAAATGTACCCCTACACTTCACCCGCATGCCATAACAGTATCTCCATACTTCTTAGTTAAGAGGACAATCAACACTTATGGCACACAATGACCTACACTTGATATATTGTCATCATGGGTAACAATAAATTATTTGGTCTTAAATAGATTTTAAGGACTAAACGATAAATCCTCCTTTATCGAGTCTAAATTATCCTAAGGACTTCATCACATGAGAGTTCATTATAGGAAGATGCATAAGAGTGATGCAATATCAAAATAATAATTTTATTTATTTATTTATAATAATTTAAGTATAATTATATTTAGCTCAACCATCTACAATCTAGATGATTGGCTTTAGGATACATTTCCCAACATCCACACCATGACTCAAGACACATCTATCCTAAGAAAGCGATCGTACACCAACTTTTCCGATCGATCACTATCCTCGTAATGATCCTATAGTTTGGAGAAATTTATAAGTTAATTATGAGAATTCATGTCTTAAATTTCAACTCTTGAAAATATGAACTATCATTATCATTAACTCAAAGGATGTATCAAAGACACTTTAAATACACACTATGATAGAAAATAATTTTTTTATTAATTTATAGTCAAAATTATAAAATTACCCTTGTAAGTGTATTACAAGTGTTTAGCCAATCTGGATTCTAGGGCACACATCTAACATCAGTGATTTTGATGAGGTTCCTTTGGATTGTTTCCGTCGATAGGTGTGGTAGGAATTTAGTAGGTCTGCGACTAGAGGAGTTCATCTGAAAGGAGTACGACTAGAGGAGTTCATCACTAATCCAGGTTGGGAGGGTTGAATTTTGATCCTATCATTCATTCTAAGTTAAGAAGCAAGGTTAATCGAATAATAGTTCTTTTTTACTATTCAAGGTCGTTTGACTGGATTTGGATGTGCCTTCTATAAACTCTGTGGTATGGATTTGTTGATGGGAGGATCGGCGAGTTATATCCACATGTGGGGTAGCACCTAAGGACTTCGACGGAGGTTATTTTACCTCCAACACTTGTCTCCCTACTCCTAAGTTTAAATTTTGAATGAAGGGAGTATAGAAAACTAGCCATAGCTGAAGTCCTTTTCCAGCCCCTTGTTCTCAGGGAGTGAGATCACTTGGCTTTTTTGGATTGGCACCGAAGTTTTTTAGTGCACGAATGATCCGAAAAGACACATCCCCTTTTAAAAACTCATCTGGTGCGAAGCTCTATGTACGGCATGGTAAATGCCCTATCAGGCATCAGAGATGGGCACGATAGGTGGGACACACAGCAGGCCAAAACTGGTGGAGGACGATCTGCAATCATATCCACCTTAAGCTCCTTGGGATATTTAAGCTCGCCTTCTTCCTCCAAGGTTTTATTTTGCCTGAGTTCATTTCTATCTTCCTCCTATTTCCGTCTCCCTCCCGCTTGAGAGTTTTGGCTTCTTTCATGACTTTCTCCGATCGTAGGTGCTTCTCCAATCGACATCTATCATGCCAATGATCTCCTCACTCTTTTCGATCAACTTAGGTTAGTTCCATCACCTTCTCTTTGATCATTTCTGTGTTTTTTGCATTTTGTCCTTTTAGTTTTCTCAAAGAGATTTTGTGCCTTATTTTTCTTGCTTTTTGGGTTTTTCTCAAGTTTAGTTTGATTCATATGTCTACCGAGGAATCTTGGTCGACTTATTCTGGGAGTCCAGCTTATCCAACCTTGATGGATTCCATCCCTAAAAAAATTGAGCCTATAGAAGCACCTCGTCCACCTTTCATTCCTGATACCATCCCTTGCACGCTTCGTCACGAAGACCTTTCTCTAATAAGGATTTTATATGGGATCCCTTCCAAATACAAACTTGAACTCCTTGAACCAAGCAACCGAGCTTGCTCCCTCTTGCAAATCACTTTTGCTTATATACAAAAGCTCTTCATGCTGGACTAAGATTCCTCTCCCTCCTTTTATGGTCATTCTCTTCCACTTTTTAAACATTTTTTTTGCTTCCATGGTCTCCAATTCTTTTAGGTTTGTCATAGGTTTTCTTTTCCTTTGTATTTTGGCCAAAGTCCACCCAACCATCTCTTTATTCCATAGTTACTATACCTTCAAGCATCATCCAACCACTAAGGATTGGTGGTACCTATCCCCTCAGGCCAGTAAGAAGGGGTTGCTTAAAGGTGCCCCTTCTTCCATTCATGACTAAAAGGGAAAGTTCTTTTTTATCTCCTATCCATCTCTTAGTTTAGGACTTCTTCCTTGGGGATAGCTGAGTTATTCAGTTTGTTGGGATCCGAGCTTGGAAAGTAACGATCTTGACTCTACCAACAAGCTTAGGAATTACTGAGCCCCCCTTTTGCTTGAGCTTCTGAAAGGTTAGACCTTATTCAATCTGGGCCCGAGTCCTCTCAATTCAAATAGAACACTTTTAGATTTCACAAGTCACTTTTTGATTCCTTCTTTTAATTTTAAATCATTCTTTATTGCAGAAATGGATGCATTCATGCTTCAACAGCTGTCTAAGAGCTTTCAAGTGAAAGGAATATACCCTCAAGCCAATCAAAATTTGTATTTTGATGGAATATTCTTTTATCTTTTAAACTCATGTAATAATATTTTCAAGTAAATAAAGATATTTATTTCATTATATGTTGTATCTTAATTATTTATTTAAGATTATGATGAATCCCATAAATTAGGGCTATAATTTTAGAATTATGATGAGATCATACTTGTGAGATCTAAAGTCTCAAAATTCTAATTTAAAATATTTCTAGTCAATGGAACATTGAGTTGGAGATCAATGTTTCTGGAAGGACTAGCACATCCCATGTATGCTTGATGAAAGAGTGATTGATTTCACTATCACTTGTGTATGACACTAATACAAGGATGTGGGTGCTCATTAGAGAATGAATTCATTGAATTGATCCATCTCATGAACATCTAATGGAGTCTTATCAACATGTCAATAGATGGTTCTCATAGTGGGAGTTGTCCATGTAATCCTTTGACCTGAGACTACCATAGAACCTTATATGTATGAATCAATATTTTGGTTCATACTCATTTATGACTTAGTCATGTATGGGATATTCTGGATATGATGGATTATATATGAAGGTTTTGAGTAGGTCAACATGGAATCGATCACTCTTGGTAAGAGGAGATCGCATCCTACCTGCTTCAATCAAATGATGATTCAGCAAGTCTTTGATCAAAGTATGGTAAAAATTAGAAATGGTTTCTAATATTTCATTAATCAAATCATCATTATAAGATTAAAAAAAATATAAATATGATATTGTGTTTGATATATTTTCATATCTAGAGTCATATTCGGGATGAAGGATGATTGAAGGAACTTGTTGCACGATAACTTTTTATTGAAGGATATTTTTGGTATTTCTATCAAAATTCCATATCTTCTGAGTAGACATGATATGTTGCTAGATGTCAATCCTGTTTGTAGGTTCGATCAAATTAGAAAGTTTAATTTGATCATTAATTAGAAAGTGTTCTAATTGGTTGAATCGGATTAACTAGTTTTGACCTAAATCGATTTGGTTGAGTTCTAATCAGATTAGGTCAAATCACATCCGGATCCACTACTGACTAGATGTGAAATCTAATAGATCACACACAAAGAAAATTGATCAAGGGTCTAATTAGATTAGATCATGTTTGTAGGTTGAATATGCTAGCACATATTGCAAATCCTAGCACCTAGATTCAAATCGGATTCCAATTTGGGCAAAATAAATCCAATTTGAGTCAAATCAAATTTGGCTAATTGATTGGGTTGACTCTTGGCTTGCTGACTAAGAGATTAGGTGTCATAAATAAGCCACTCATGCACTAGAGACTCTCTTTCTTTGGCACATGAGATTTGGTCCATGCACTAGGAACATGTGGCACATGGATATGTTTTGACGCCAAAGTCTTCCTTAGCTTTTTATGTAAATTTTGTTACATGATTTCAGATGAAGAGAGGGCATAGAATAGTCCTTCTGCTAGTTATTCTCTTCATTGGTTGTTAGGTTTTTGGATAACCAAAGAGTCTTTGCCGCCCCCTTGCATGTAGGCGCCCCTTGGACCAAGTCAAAGCTTTTGAAACTTTGACTCTTCCATGCCAATTTTCTCCATGCTAAAATTTAGATGAGGCATCCCCTTTCTTGGCCATTAGATGGCCATCTCATCTGATCTCATCCCTTGTTTTATGGTGCCACATATTGAAGTCTTGCGACTCTACGGAAGAAACTTACGTAGAAATTTTACGAAGAGTCCTTCTGCTTTAAGGCACCTCTTCGTATTAATTCTATGTATTCTGCATGACATTTCTTCTGAAGGGACATGAGATAGGCTGATGTACATGAGATTTTAAATAAAAATAGGCATGAGAAAAATGAGGAGGTGCCCCTACATACATTATAAATAGGGGCACAATCCGTAGTGTCAAGGAGATTTTGAGAACTCTTCTTTCTTTCTTACCACTCTCCATAGTTATCCAATTTCTTTCTTTCTTCTCTTGTTAAGATAAGTTCTAATTAAGAATAAAAGGTCTGCTTTAGGATAAGGGCTTAGGAAGATTGCAAAGGAAGATAAGGAAAAAAAAAGAAAGATAAGAAAGGGTAGGAAAGAAGGGTTATAGCAAAGGCTAGGGAAGGTTCTACCCAAATAATTAAAGTTCTTATCATAAGAATTTTAATTAAAATAAATAAAGATGCTGGTGTCTTGATCAAGTTCTTGTGTGGATCAACATTAGAGGGTGAACACGTGGGCACCTGATGAAACTCCTAACGAACTGTTACTTGTGATCAAGGTCAAGTTGGAGTTTAGCGATCAGAAGCATGTTCCAATACCTTCATTTATGTTATAAATACATATTATATGATTTAAATTCTAATAAGATGGTCCTAGGTTTTGAGTTTGGTTATATGATTTCATAATTTTGTTTTGAAACCCTTGCTTTCGCTCTGCACACCAAATCCAACAGTGGTATCAGAGCAAACCTTATTAGACAAATCATATATTATTATGTTTATGCTTTAATGGCAAAATTGTCAATATGATATGATCATATTTGAAATTTTAGCATGTTTTTGATATGATGAGATCATGTTTAATTATTCATAATTAAATTATGATGTATATCATTCTATAAGGTTGCCCTGGCATGGTGACAAATGTTCACTATGTGATTATGGTTGTCCTAGAATGATTATACATGCTATTATGTTTGTTATATATCATGATTGATATACATTCTTGTGTTCAGTATATTTTTGAATTAGAATGTGCAAAGAGACCATTTAAAGCCCTCTATAAAAATTATATTAAGTTGTAGTGCAATCAACCGATAGTAGAACCAATCTGGATGTAAAATTGATTAATCGATGTCTAGAAAAGTGGTTCATGATTGGTAAAGAGAACGTGATTTTTAATTGATTCCATTCTCTGACCTGTCCAATTCATTGGTGTCTAAGGAAAGCAATGGAGGGACCCCCACCTCTCTTCCACTTACCTGGCCAATTCGATTGAGTTAATTCTAGATTGGGTGCTTAGGCTTTGTTGTTGAAATTTGGATCTGATATGCAATCGAGCTGGCTCGGATATGTAGTCAAGCCAGCTTAGGATGAGATCGAGCTGGCTTGAGGCAAATTTGAGCCAGCTCTCTCAGGCAGACAGAAAGTAGTGCTCGAGCCAGATGCTGTCGAGCTGGCTTGACTGTAGATCAAGCTAGCTCGATGGACGAATTCTTTTAATTCACTACATTAAAGGCCTTTCTTCATGCTAGTTCATTATTATATCATAAACCATATTAAGTTTGTTGTGCAATCACAAGATCAATTATGAAACTGATATAATATTAATCTAGTGCATAATGATGCTTATGGCATTTTGGATATAATGTTTTATTGTGTAACCACAAGGATAGTTATATTTCATTATGACTGTATAGAAATGAAGGATCTTGCTTAACTAAAACATTATAGTTTATTATGCTAACACAAGGCTATTAATGTATTAGAGGTCAAGATTATACTCAGAATTGCATGAGATGTAGTTGGAAAGAGTTTTGCTACTTTTGAACTTATAAAAAGGTTTGTTGTGCAACCACAAGGCTTTTCTATAAGAAATTAGGATCTTAATCCCACTAAAAAAAATAATTAGATTTTCTCGATTATCATATTTGAGGGTTATGATATTCGATAAAATAGTGAAAGATATAATTAAATTAAACTCCTAATTTAATTATGTTCATCATCATGAGTTATTTGCTTATATAATGTTCTTTATTATGTAGAATAAATTGCTTCTTTACTTTCACTATGTTCAATTTTGAATTCAAATAAGTTGACTGGTCCTAACTATGTGGATTGGTTGAGAAATCTAAAAATTGTACTCAGTCACGAAAAACTCTTCTATATTCTTGATGCCTCTGATCTTGAGCCATTAGAGGAAGATGCTATAGAGGAAGAAAAGTCCACATACAAGATGTGGCAAAATGATTCTCTTACTGTCAAGTGCATCATACTTGCCTCCATGAGTAATGAGTTACAGAGGCAACATGATGGCATGGATACTTAATCTATATTGCTTAATCTATAAAAACTTTATGGAGAGCAGAGTAGGACTGCTAGATATGAGATATCTAAGCAGTTATTTCGTAACAGGATGGCAGAGGGTTCATCCATGCAAAATCATGTTCTAATGGTAATTGACCTAATCACTCAATTAAGTCAATTAGGTTTTGTCATGGATGGAGAGTTGAGTCAGGATCTAATCCTGCAATCACTTCCAAAATCATTTTCTCAGTTTGTCATGAACTATCACATGAATAAATTGAATACTTCCTTGCCTAAGCTGTTAAATATGCTTAAAATAGCAGAGAGCCAATCAAGAAGGATAAGGCTCCTCTTCTTCTTGTAGATGGGATCTCCAAGAAGAAGGCAGGCAGAAAGGGTTCTAAGAGGATGCTGAATACTAAAGGTGGCATAAATAAGAAGAAGAAGGAGAAGAAAGTCTCCAGATAATTAACCTTTTTTCACTACAGCAAAGCAGGTCATTAGAAGAGAAATTGCAAGGCTTACTTTGCAACTATGAAGACTGGTGCAAATGTTGCACCAAAAGGTATGTATGAGATACATACAATTTTATCATTAAATTCTTTCATTTCAAATACTTGGGTATTGGATACCGGCTATAGTTTTCATATCTACAAATCATTGCAGGGGCTGAAGAAAATTAGGAGTTTGAATAATGGTGACTTCGAGCTCTACGGTGCTGGAAGAGAGTCCATCCAAGCGGAAGCTATAGGGAAAAATATATTAAAGTTACATTCTGAAAAGATCTTAGAGCTAATAAATTGTTATTATATGCCTAAGATCATTAGAAATATTGTATCTATACCCTTGTTATTAAAACAAGGTTATAGTCTTGATGTAACAAGCAATGGTTGCTCGATCAAATATTCTAATGAAATAATATGTTTTGACACTTTTAACAATAGCTTGTTGACTCTATGTTTGGATAATAATATTTTTCATGTTGATGAAAATAGAAAATATAAGAGGAAAGACATAAATAATACTTTACTTTGGCATTGTCGACTTTGTCATATTAGTAAGACCAAGATTAACAAGCTATACAAAGAAAAGTTCTTTGATCCTTATGATTATGAATCATTAGGAACTTGTGAATCATATCTCATGGGTAAAATGACCAAGATTCCATTTAGTGGATATGTAGAAAGGATGAGTTATTAGGACTTATACATATAGATATATATATGGTCTTAGGACAACTCAGGCTAGAGACGGACACTCTTATTTTATAACGTTCACTGATGATTTATCTATGTTTGGATATGTGTATCTTATGAAACACAAATCCGAAGCCTTTAATAAATTTAAAGAGTATCAAAGTATGGATGAGAAACAAACTAGAATGAGTATAAAAATTCTTCAATATGATCGGGGAGGAGAATATTTGTCCAGTGAATTTCTAGACTATCTTAAAGTAAAGGGCATTCTCTCTAAATGGACCCCTCCTTATATATCATAATTAAATGGTATAGTCGAAAGAAAAAATCATACTTTATTAAATGTGGTATGGACCATGATGTGCTTTATAAAATTATCTATTTTCTTCTTGGGTCATGCCCTGGAGACCATAGTATATATCTTGAATAAAGTATCTTCTAAGTTTGTATCTAGCACTCCATATGAGATATGAAGAAGAAAGAAACCTAATCTTAAGTATCTTAAGATATGGGGTTGTCCAGCATATGTAAAAAGAAATTTTGGATGTAAGCTAGATGTTAGAGCTGATAGATACCTATTTGTATGATATCCTAGAGATAGTATGGGATATCTATTCTACCATCCTACTGAACAAAAGGTGTTTGTCAGTAGGCATGCCACTTTAATGGAGAAAATTAAAAAAAATAAATAGATATTTCTTAAACAAATAAATAGATAAATAAGGAAGAACCAGAACACATAACTCTAATCTGTAGGTCTGATATAGTGCAACATGCACCTATGAGGTACGAATTTATTATTGAGAATAATGAAGCCCAAGTCATTGAGAATGACGAACCTCTAATCTATATGAAAGCTGTCATGAGTAGGGACTCAGACAAATGGCTGGCTGCCATGCAATCCAAAATGGACTCCATGTACACCAATAAAGTATAGACTTTGGTTGATACACCAAAGGGTATGAATCCTATTAGGTGCAAATGGATCTATAAGAAAAAGATTAAAATAGATGGTCAAGTTGAAACCTATAAGGCTAGATTAGTGGCTAAGGATTTCAGGCAAAAACAGGGTATTGATATGATGAAATATTTTTGCCTGTTACCATACTCAAATCTATTCAGATCATGCTTGCAATAGCAGCATACCATGATTATAAAATATGACAAATGGATGTGAAGACCGTCTTTCTTAATGGTTTTCTTGAGGAGGAGGTCTACATGTCACAGCCAAAGGAATTTGTCTCAAATTAAAGATCAAATCAGGTATGCAAGCTTAAAAGATCCATTTATGGACTAAAACAAGCATCAACAAGTTGGAATATCTGCTTTGATGTTACAGTCAAAGAGTTTGGTTTTATCAAGAATGTGGATGAACCATATGTGTACAAGAAGACTAGTAGGAGTGCCATAGTTTTTTTGGTTTTGTATGTAGATGACATACTCATTGGGAATGATATCCCAATATTATAATCGATCAAGTTATGGCTATCAAATAAGTTTTCCATGAAAGACTTGGGAGAAGCATCCTATATACTTGGAATAAAAATCTATAGACATAGATCTAAGAGGATGCTAGGCTTGTCCCAGTCTAGGTACACTGACTTAATAGTATGGATGGGAGTAAAAGAGGTTACTTACCTATGAGTCAAGGCGTACATATCTCTAAGAAGATGTCTCCTAAGATACCTGAAGAGAGAAATAGAATGAGTTCTATTCCTTATGCTTTGGCTATAGGATCAATAATGTATGCCATGATATGTACCAGGCCTGATGTTGCTTATGCTTTTATCATAGCCAGTAGATTTCAGGCTGATCAAAGAGAGGATCATTGAAAAGCTATGAAAAATATTTTTAAGTACTTGAGAAGGACTAAGAATATTTTTCTGATATATGGTTGATCTGATCTCAAACTAGAAGAATATTCTGACTCTAGTTTCCAATCAGCTCTAGATGATAGCAAATCCATTTTAGGATATGTCTTTACTCTGAATGGTGGAGCAGTGAGTTGAAAAAGTATCAAGCAGCTAACTATAGCTGACTCAACCATGAGGTAGAGTACATAGCTACAAGTAAAATCGCCAAGGAAGCTGTCTAAATGAAGAAGTTCATCACTGAATTGGGTGTTGTTCTTAAAATTTAGAATTCAATACCACTTTATTATGATAATACTGGAGCAGTTTCTCAAGCAAAGAAATCAAGGTCTCATCATAAATCTAAGCACATTTTGAGATGCTTCCATCTTATTCATAAAATTATTGAAAGACAAGATGTTGTTATTGAACGAGTAGATACAAAGAACAACATAGCAGACCCATTTACTAAAGCATTACCACAGCAGCAATTCGATTGCCACCTTGATTGTATGGGATTAAAATATAAAGATGATTGGCTTTAGTGCAAGTGGAAGATTGAAAGAAATATGCCCTCAAGCCAATCAAAATTTATATTTTGATGGGCTATTCTTTTGTCTTCCAAACTCATGTAATGATATTTTTAAATAATTAAAGATAGTTGTTTCATCATATATTGTATCTTAATTATTTATTTAAGATTATGATGAATCCCATAAATTAGAACTATGATTTTAGGATTATGATGAGATCATACCTGTATGGCCTAAAATCTCAAAATCCTAATTTAAAATATTTCTAGTCGATGGAACATTGAGTTGGGGATGAATATTTCAAGAAAGACTGACACATCCTATGTATCCTTGATGAAAGGATGATTGATCTCACTATCACTTGTGTATGATACTAATACAAGGATGCGGATGCTCATTAGAGAATGAGTTTATTGAATTGATCCAACTCGAGAACATCTAATTGAGTCTTATCTACATGTCAATAGATGGTTCTCAAAGTAGGAGTTATGCATGTAATCCTTTGATCTAAGACTACCATAGAATCTTATATATATGAATCCATATTTTGGTTCATACTCATTCATGACTTAGTTATGTACAGGGTGTTCTTGATATGGTGGATTATATATGAAGGTTGTGAGTAAGTCAACATGGAATCGATCACTCCTGGTAAGAGGAGATCACATCCTACCTGCTTCAATTGAAAGATGATTCAAAAATTCTTTGATCATAATATGATAAAAATTAGAAATAATTTTTAATAATTTATTAATTGAATCATCATCATAAGATAGAGAGAAATATGAATATGATATTATGTTTGACATATTTTCATACCCAAAGTCATATTCGGGATGCAGGGTGATCGAAGGATCTTGTTGCATGGTAACTTTTTACTGAAGGATACATTTAGTATTTCTATCAAAATTTTATATCTTCTGAATAAACATGATATATTGCTAGACATCAATCTTGTCTTGTGGGTTTGATCGAATTAAAGAATTTGATTTGATCATTAATTAGAAAGTATTCTAATTGGTTGAATCGGATTGGCTAGTTTTGACCCAAATCAGTTTGGTTGAGTTCTAACCAGATTAGGTCAAATCACATTCGGACTCACTGCTGGCTAGATGTGAAATCCAATGGATCACACACAAAGAGAATTGATGAAGCATCTAATTCGATTAGATCATGTTTGTAGGTTGAATATGCTAGCACATATTGCAAATCCTAGCACCTAGATTCGAATCGGATTCGAATCAAGTTTCAATTTGGGCTAATTAAATCCAATTTGAGTTAAATTGAATTTGGCTAATTGATTGGGTTGACCCTTGGATTGCTGACCAAGGGATTGGGTGTCAAAAATAAGCCACCCACGTGCCAGAGACTATTTCTTTGGCACATGGGATTTGGTCCATGTGCTAGGGACATGTGGCACATGGATATGTTTTGATGCCAAAGTCTTCCTTAGCTTTTCATGTAAATTTTGTTATGTGATTTCAGATGAAGAGAGGGCATAGAAGAGTCCTTTTGCTAGTTATTCTCTTCGTTGGTTATCAGATTTTTGGATAACCAAAGTGTCTTTGCCACCCCTTTGTTTCTAGGTTCTCCCTGGACCAAGTCAAAGCATTTGAAACTTTGACTCTTCCATGTCAATTTTCTCCATGCTAAAATTTAGATGAGGCATCCCCTTTCTTGGCCATTGGATGGCCATCTCATCTTATCTCTTTCCTTGTTTTATGGCACTACATATTGAAGTCTTGCAACTCTTCGGAAGAAACTTACGTAGAAATTTTATGAAGAGTCCTTCTGCTTTAAGGCACCTCTTTGTATTAATTCTATATATTCTGCATGGCATTTTCTTCTGAAGGGGCGTGAGATAGGTTGATGGGCATGAGATTTTAAATGAGAATAGGCATGAGAAAATTGTGGAGGTGCCCCTACATACATTATAAATAGGGGTGCACTCCATAGTGTTAAGGAGATTTTGAGAACTCTTCTTTCTTTCGTACCACTCTCCATAGTTGTCCAATTTCTTTCTTCCTTCTATTGTTAAAACAAGTCCTAAATAGGGATAAAAGGTTTGTTTTAGGACAAGGGCATAGGAAGATTGCAAAAGAAGATAAGAAAAAAAAGTAAGATAGGAAAGGGTAGGAAAGATTGGTGACAGCAAAAGCTAAGAAAGGTTCGACCTAAATAATTAAAGTTCTTATCATAAGAATTTTAATTAAAATAAACAAAAGTGCTGGTATCTTGATCAAGTCCCCATATGGATCAACGTTGGAGGGTAAATATGTGGGCACCTGGTGGAACCCCTGACAAACTGTTACTGGTGATCAAGGTCAAGTTGGAGTTTAGCGATTAGAGGTATGTTCCAATACCTTCATTTATGTTATAACTACATATTATATGATTTAAATTCTAATAAAATGGTCCTAGGTTTTGGATTTGGTTATATAATTTCATAATTTTGTTTTAAAATCTATGCTTCTGCTCTACACACCAAACCCAACATCAAGCCCATAAAAGAAAAGGTGTTGTGCCCACAGAGCCTTCAAAAAAGGCAAGGGGTGGTGCCTCAAGCTCCGCCGTGCCTATCAATGTTGCTGCTGCCCCTGAAATCATGACTATCTCTGAGGCCGTGGCTCCTCCGACCTTCCCGAGCCTTCCAGACAAAGTCCCAACCTTGGAACCCCCTACTAAGAGGTTGATGGAGGTGGAGAAGAAGAAGAAGGAGAAGAAGAAACTAGCTACTGCAAAAATCCGACGCAGGATCGTTGCCAGGGGATCAAATAGTTCCAATGAGGACCTAGAGGAGAACCCCTTAAATAATAAAGATATCATCATGAAGTTGGTTGACGGATGTATTATGCCTAAAGTTGTAGATAGGATTGTTGAGGCCGACCTCGAGCAACGCACCTGGGATTCTTTGGGGTCTTTCCTTGAGGTAAGTTGATAAACACTTAATTTAAGCACCTGTAAGCACCAAATTATATTTAATTTATTTTATTTATAAAGAATTTGATGCTTTTTCTTTTATTTTATAGGAAAGATGATTGCCGATACAAAGAGCCTATTTCACAGATCAAAAGGACTCAAATTTGGAGTAAATTGGACTTAAAACAAAATTAAAATAAAAGATGGATGCATACGGTATTACAGAAAATGAAGATACTATGCAAGGAATCTAAAAAGGATGTATGCATCATTTTAAGAAACAAAAGTTTCTTTTAGTAAATTGGCAAAAGAGCAAGCGGCATGGTGGGTTCGTCGCAGGCCTTTGCAGACGGACGTAGTAATACAACTTAGAGCGGAAAGAAATAATATTTGAAAATATTCCAAAAGAAAATTTTATATTTTCTTTATCTATTTTGATCCTTCAATCTCATTCCTCCATCCTTTATGCTTTATTATTTTCTTTAGTCCCACATTTGAAAATCATGTAAAATCCTTTCCTCTCGTCATCTATAAAAAGGCTCCTGTACTCCCACTTAAGGATCATCCCAGAAATCCTTCTAGAGCCTTGCATAGAGGGAGAGGAAGGTACTACTCCATGAGGAGCTAGGCTAGCAATCTCAAGAGTGGAGACAAAATTTTGTAATGACACAGAGCGGATTCTGTTGTTCTAAACTTTTTGTATTCCTTCTTTTATGCAATAAAGATTATGCTTTTTATTGAATTATCATGAGTTCTTTATTTGCTTTCTTATATGCTTTCTTTTATGCTCTCTTGTTAGATTAAGTTTAGAAATAACTTTTACTTTTTGGAGACGCGCCATGATCTATGGGTACAAAACATGCGGAGGAAAGAAGAGTTGTTTATCTAGTACTTTTCGGAGATGCGCCATGATCTATGGGTACGGGACGTGTCGAGAAAAGATAGATATTTTTTCTAAAATTAATTACATCTATTTATTTTTTTAAAAAATAGAGATACAATTCTGCTAGTGCAAAATTAATTCAAAACTTTCGAGCTCTTTATTTATAATCACATCGATTTTAGGATAGTTTATTTTCTAAATCAATACAAATCTTCTTTCTTTTATTTTGCAATCTCAACTTAGCCCAAAGTTCTTGAGGATACGATCTCGACTCACCCTACCTATGTAGTGAGTAGAGTTATTTTTGGTGCTATCAATGACTATGCATCAAATTTTGGCACTATTGTCGGAGACCGTATTATGGTTGATTAAAAAACTAAATAATTTTAAAAAAACTTTTAGTTTTTATTTCTTGCTTTAATTTTTTTTTTGCTTTCTAGCTAGATTATCTTATTTTGCATAACTAATTTACTGCTTCTTAATCTTAAGAATTTTCTGCTTTCTATTATTTAGATTAATTTACTTTTTTTTATAGTCTAGTGATTTATTATTTTTTTTAACTTAATCACTTAAATTTTTTTCTTGCAAAATCAAAAAAAAATTAAGAAAAAATATAAAAAGATAAAACTATAAATCCTTTTAAAAAGCCACTGACATTTCATAACACTTAACTAAAATAGCATAACCTCAAATATAAAATTTTTTTAACTTGATTGGACATCTTATTTTTTTTGCATTGCATCTCCATAATTAACTTTAAGGGCACAATCCATTAACTAAGATAAGATGGAAATTTGATCATCCTTTCTTAGCCCACAAATCACTCTCTTGCATCCGCATAACCTAGATCTTAATCTAAAATTAATTAGACGTTGACCTCTAAGGATTTATAGCTCAATAGGACAAGTAACCTTGAGAGTTGGACCGGATTAGACTTGGTCAGCTAGCTGATGTCTAGGCAAGTGATTCATGAGATGACTAGGCCCCAAGGAAGGTGGTTTATAATTGGTTCCATTCACTAATCTGATCAATTTAATTGGTGTCTAAGAAAAGCAACCGGGAGACTCCCATCAACCTTACACTTATCTGGCCAGTTGGTTAGTCAAGCTCCGACTTGGAGGGCTTGAAGGCTAACATGGAATAGTTAGGAGCTGTCTAGAACTAGGATAACCTTAGGATAGAGAGTCCATTGTGTGCTAACTTGATTGTAATTAAAATCTAACCATAACTAATTCTTCTTTCCCTTCTTAGCTTCGGGACTCCTTAGGTTTTCTTCTTTAGAACTCTTTCTTTCCTTCTTATCTTCTTATTTTAAGAAAAAAAAAACTTCAAGGTTTGTTTTGAATTATAATTGTAAGGGTGTATGCTTGGTCGTAGATCATTACAACCTAAAATCTAACATTTAGACCTTGAAATAAAATGAACCATCAGAGCTATTCAAGCTAGAATCATGGATCGCTACCACGAGACTGATCCACTATGCCCATTGAGGGAGTACTTCACTCCTTCATCATATACTTGCTCTCCGTATATCTAAGTACCTCCTATAGAAGCAACTCAATATGAGATTAAGTCTAGCATCATTCAAATGTTACCATCTTTCTATGGACATAGTAATGAGGACCCATACAAATATCTGGATGAATTTCTTAAGATATGTTCTACCGTCAAAATTTAAAATCTCTCTGATGAAGCCCTTAGGTTGAAATTATTTTTCTTTTCACTTAAAGACAAGGCCAAATACTGGTTACATTCATTAGATTCTATGACTATTTCAACCTAGGACCAATTACAAAAAGAATTTCTCGAGAAATATTTTCCAATTGGAAAAACAAACCAAATTAGAAAAGCCATAACTAGCGTTTTCCAATTAGAAGGAGAGATGTTCCACAAAACTTAGGAAAGGCTTAAAGATCTCATTCACAAGTGTCCACATCATGCCATACCCAAATGGCAATTAGTCCAGTGCTTTTATGATGGATTATTAGAAAAACATAGGCCAATGATTGATTCTTCCTATGGTGGGACATTCATTCTTAAAAGTGAGTAGGAAGCTTGGCAGTTATTTGAGATCCTGAGCGAAAATTCTTTACATTATATGTTTGCCATGTCTAGAAAAGCTCCCAGTTAGGACCCAAAAGAGATAGAATGTATGAGGTAAGTCACTCCGTAGACATCCACAGTAAGGTGGATGCACTATCCTAGAAGCTCGATCGACTACTGCAAGTTGGTCACACCTCTTCTCCATCTGTACAGTCATAAGATGTTTGCATAATCTACTTGAGTCCTACTTATACTATTGGTGATTGCCTAGCAGTCCATCAGTTTTCTGAACTTATACAAGAGCAAGCCCACCAAGCCCAAACTCATACTGTTCCTAGATCAGAAAATGACCCACATTCCAACATGTATAATCCCGACTTGAGGAATCACCCAAATCTTTCTTGAAAACCACAACCTGTGGTCAACCCAACTTTCCATAGACCTAATCACTAGGGGATGCAGTTTAAGAACACATCATACCCTCAGTATCAGGATGCCCCTCAACCTTCTCTTAACAGCTATAGTTCTAATTTTGAGGAGAAGGTTCTACAAGCTTTAGCAAGGATAGAAACCCACTCTCAGACTCTTCATTCTCACACGCTATCCATTGCTAAGCTAGAGACCCAAATAGGTCAACTAGCAACTGCATTCAACAAGAGGGAGGAGGGAAAACTGCCTAGTCAACCTGAGATTAATCTTAGAGATCAACATAGGGTTGAAAATTTTAATGCCCATGAAGCTTTTTCCAAACAAGCCAAATCTATTATGACCCTTAGGAATGATAAGGTCATAGAACAACCTGGTGGAATTGAAAAGACCAAAACCAATGAAAAGTTGAGTCTAAACCAACCAAAAAGAATGAGGACCTTAGGGCAAGGGATGAACCAATATTTGTAGCATCACCTCAATTACCCAAAACTCTATTTTTGAGTGCATTAGAATCTCCTATGCCATTTAACAAGAAGGGTAAATTAGATGAAATGTTAGAGCTATTTAAATAAGTTCAAATCAATCTCCCCATTTTTGATGCAACAAAATAAGTCCCAACCTATGCTAAGATTTTGAAAGATTTGTGCACACAAAAATAAAAATCTAGAACACAAATTCCAAAAGAAGTTCATCATACCAAACATGCTAGTTCTATCTTCCAACATGCTACCCTTCCTAAACTTAAGGATCCAGGTGCCCCTATCATCTCTTGTGTCATAGGAAATCTACACATTGAGAAAGCTTTGCTTGATCTAGGGGCCAGTGTGAATATTCTTCCTAGTTTAGTATATGATCTCTTTGGATTTGGTAATTTAAAACCCACTTCGGTAACCTTGCAGTTAGCCGATAGATCTATTAAGGCACCATGTGGGATAATTGAGGATGTTTTAGTCAAGATTGAGGAATTTTACTTTTTTGTTGACTTTCTGATTTTAGAGATGGAGCATTTTGGTGATCCAAGATAGATTCTCATAATTTTAGGATGACCCTTCCTAGCTACAGCCAATGCATGTATTAATTATAGGACAGGAGTCATGGATGTCTCATTTAGGAATAGAATGTTCAGGTTGAATGTATTTCAGGCTCCTCACAGATCACAAACCACTACTTATTTCGAAGTAGATGTGGTAGAAGAGACAATAGAGGAAACTACCCCTAAAAGCATTTCTCAGGACTTAGTGCATACATGTTGGGATCCTTTTGGAGTGGATGATTTTAACCTAGATGGTTATATTGAAAATGTGAACACATTACTAGAGCTAGCCAATTTTAACACCACTCCTCCATGGGCTGAGAAATATGAGCCTATACCTATAATACTTGTTCCAATACCTCCTTTAGAATCACCATTAGTCCTAGAATTGATGTCATCCTTGATCTATTTGAATTCACAGGACCAAATGACGTGCTCACGATAATCAATGCATCAAACTCAATGCATAACCTAGAAACATAATTTAGAAGTATGTTAGAAGAACAAATAGAAGAAATCCTTGATAAACCAAGGATTGTGAGAGGAACTACAAACCATCTTCCTGAAATAGATAATAAAAAAATAATAAAATTTATGAATAATGGGGTTACAAGTTATTTTTTGAAATTTGGAGGTGAACGACCATGAGAATTTTTTAATATGGTATTTGATCCTGGATAGGTAAGAAAGTTGGTTCGTCTAGCTAAAGATGTAAAACTTAGCGCTTGTTGGGAGGCAACCCAATAACTTTATTTCTTTTGCAGCTATAGAAACTCAGAACAAGAGCCTGCTAATCAGTAAAGCTATCTTCAACTCCTAAAGCAAAATTACCTTGGTGCACTCCCTCCTTTACTTTTCTTTACTTAGTTTATTTTCCTACTGCATTAAGGACAATGTAGATTAAGTTGGGGGGTGGGAAGAAAACTAAGTTAATGAAGTCCTCGAGTATGGTCAGAAATAAGTAGTTTTGTGTAACTAAATTTATTTCGATTTGAAGTTAATCAGGCATCCTAATCAATAAGTGATTAACGGTCTAGATAATTTTAGAGAATACTGAGGAGTAAATTATTAAGAAAACCTAATGAATGGTATGGTTTAGATTAGATTAAATTTTAAGAGAGATTCTAGAACACTCTTCTTACTGATCTCAATAAAGAATCTACTTTATGGGAGAGTGGGTGGAAAGATCGAGGTATGCAAAAGTTCTCCTTAGATTATACTTAAGAAAAAAGAATTTAGCATTGCCTCACTGAGTAATCGGGCCCCTTCGCCTAAGTAAGTATTGTGGTTTGTGTCAAAAGATGGGGATGTAAGAAATCGATTTTAAGAATTATATTTTCTTGGACTCGAGTTAGTAAGCCCGAGGGATGTTTTACATCTAATGCCCTAAAGTCAACTAGTTTGGAAGTCATTAGCTAAATGATTGCTACAAGGGTCAGCAAGAAAATTCAAAAAAAAAAAAATGTAGATAATAAGGAGACTATACTGCTAGAAGATAATAAACCCCTTCACATTAAGTTAGATGACCTAAAGAGTAAAGTAGAAAGTTGGTGAAAGAAGATCTCCTGAAATTTTTATGGCTAATGCTCAGCCACTAATTGGGTCAAATTGATAATCCAATGAAGTATCTCTTTAACGGTCTGATCAGGTATCATCTTTTTTTTTGGATGCCTAACCAAACTTTTTATTCAAGATCGAGTTAGTGCACAATGCTAATGTATCTATTTTACTCGAGGATGAGTAAAGTTCAAGTTCAGGGTGTGATAAATACTTAATTTAAGCCACCTACAAGCACCAAATTATATTTAATTTATTTTATTTATAAAGAATTTGATGTTTTTTCTTATATTTTATAGGAAAGATGATTGTTAATACAAAGAGCCTGATTCATTGATCAAAAGAACTCCAATTTGGAGTAAATTAGACTTAAAATGAAATTAAAATAAAAGAAGGATGCATACGATATTACAGAAAATAAAGATACTATGCAAGGAATCCAAAAAGGATGTATGCATCATTTTAAGAAATAAAAGTTTTTTTTTAGTAAATTGCCAAAAGAGTAGGCGGCATGTCGGGTTCATGGTAGTCCTTTGTAGACGGACGCAGCAACACAGCTCACAGTGGAAAGAAATAATATTTAGAAATATTTTAAGAGAAAAATTTGTATTTTCTTTATCTATTTTGATCCTTCAATCTCATCCCTCCATCCTTTAGGCTTTATTATTTTTTTTAGTCCCACATCTGAAAACCATGTAAAATCCTTTCCGGTTGTCATCTATAAAAAGGCTCCTATATTCCCACTTAAGGATCATTCCAGAAATTTTTCTAGAGCCTTGCATAGAGGGAGAGGAAGGGACTACTCCATGAGCAGCTAGGCTAGTAGTCTCATGGGGGGAGAAAAAATTTTGTAACGACACAGAGCGGGTTCTATTGTTCTAAACCTTTTGTATTCCTTTTATATGCAATAAAGATTATGCTTTTTATTGAATTATCATGAGTTTTTTATTTGCTTTCTTATATACTTTCTTTTATTCTCTCTTGTTAGATTAAGTTTAGGAATAACTTTTACTTTCCGGAGACGTGCTGTGTTCTATGGGTATGGGACCTGCCGAGGAAAGAAGAGTTGTTTATCTAGTACTTTCTGGAGATGCACCATGATCTACGGGTATGGAGCATGCCGAGGAAAGGTAGGTATTTTTTCTAAAATTAATCATATCTATTTAATTTTAAAAAAAAGAGATACAACTTTGCTAGTGCAAAATTAATTCAAAACTCCCAAGCTCTTTATTTTATAATTACATCAATTTTAGGATAGTTTATTTTCTAAATCAAAATAAATCTTCTTTCTTTTATTTTGCAATCTCAACTTAGTCTAAGGTCCTTGAGGATATGATCTTGACTATGCATCATAAGTCGACCTATCTCTCTTTTTCCTTCATCCCTTCATTAGCTTATCAATTACCTCTTCGTTGACACAAGTCGCTTGGTCATTTTTTTATAGATAGGATACCAGTTGATTGCTAATATCAAGGTGATGAACCGCATAAAGTCAGAGGCCATGAAGGCTGAAAAAGTTCATTAAGCCAAAGTCGCACGCCTCCTTGAAGAGAAAGCTGTGGTCAATCTTCAAAGAGAGGTTAGCCAAGGTTGAAGGCCTACACCAGACTACACGAGATGCGAAACAAGCTTTAGCAAGGGCGAAGGAGGAGCTGGCCCTCAAGGTTGGAAAGGGAGGAAAGATGGAAATTGAAATGGCAGAGATGGAGCAGCGAACTTTGGATCAGATTGTGGAGGCTAAGGTCTAGGCCATGGAGGAATTCAAGGTCTCCTCTAAGATGAGGAACTTGAACGTCAAGTTCAGTCAGGAGGCTTTTATCAAGGGATTCGAGCTTTGCGAGGGTAGGATAACCAGCAAGTTTTTTGAGCTCGACCTCGACTTCTTTGTGGAAGGGGTTCCTAATGAAGGAGCGAGGCCACCTACTGCCGTCGCTGACCTTCCCCCCACCGAGCTTGTGACCAAAGAGTCAGGGTCGATCGATGCTTTATCAAATTCCTCAATTGCTCTCCTAGAGGTCTGAGACCTCTCAAGTTATATTTTTTGTTTTCATTTATTTTTTTTATGTATAAAAAATATTTTGATTAATGAAGATAAATTTATTTTGAGAATGAATTTCTTTCTTTTGTGAAATTTATGTGATGATGTTTTTATTCTCTAAGTGCAGTCTCCTATCGAAGCCAATCTCTTTTCTCAGGGTGTTTCCCTAAAGACCCACATAAAGAGCCTAAGGAGGGAGGTTCATCATCTTATGAAAAAGTTGAAGAAGATTGAGAACGAGCATAAGAAATTAGAGAAGAACTATGCCGACGCCACCACTAAAATTAATCACTTACATCAACCATCCAGACAACTAATCAAAGAATATAATACTAAGAAATTCCATCTAAATGAGGAGCTCGAGGATGTCAAGAAGTGTGCATGTGAGAAGTCCTGGACTTTAATAGCTAAAGCTTACTCTCTTAAAGTTGAACTCAATATGGCAAAAGAAAAAATCTGATTATTGGAGGGAAGCTCGGCATGGTGTACCAGTCGAGAGGAGTCTGATTGGGATTGGTCTAAGAGGTTTTTAGATCTCCAAAGTCAACTTCACACCGTCGAAGCTTCATACAGGAGTTATGAACTCGATTAGAGTAATGAAATTATTGATCTCCAGCAGCAACTTCGAAAAGCAGACAAAAAGATAGCTGGTCTTAAAAAGTAATTGATGGAGAGGTTGGAGGCTAGCTTGGATAGAGAATTAGATAAACTTCTATCCTTAAGGAACTCTTTGGAGACCCTATCAATGACATATGCAAAATAATCGATCGAGCTTCAATAACTGAAGATCCAACTGACTTATGAGCAACAAGCTATTTAGGACGTAGAGGCCAAGTCAGAGGTCTTAAGAAGATAATTGCGGGAGTCCAAAGAAAATTTTCGACAGGCTGCTAAGTTATTCATAGAGAGCCTATTGAAAAGAAAGGAACTTGAAGAAGAGATTACTAGCTTGAGGCAATCTTTGGCGATGGTAGAGGTTAGCAGTCTGGGGTCCGAAGAATCGGGTACTTCTTATGACTTCGTCCATTATACCCCTTTTCTTTGTACATGGTCTTGAAGACCATTATTTTGTAATGAACTTCAATTTTAATAGAATAATGTTTTCTCCAATTGTCACTTTATCTTGCATGGATTTGTTGTCTGTTGGTTTGTTCACTTCCTTCACCTCATCTTTTAACGAAGCGACCATCGAAAAATGCCATCTTCCTATCTTAGGTAGTCGTAGGTCTTTATCCACATTAGGATAAGGTTCCTCTCTTGTTCCCGGTATGGTTGGCATTTTCCCCTATCAAGATGAAGTCCTTCTCCTATTCCTAATAAGGTCTCTAGTGCATCAAATGGTCATTGAAAGAGCCTCTCCCCTCCTTCTATTTTAAATAATTAGAGGTCTTCATTCATGTCAAGATGAGGTTCTTCTCCTGTTTCTAACATGGTTGTCCTTTACCTTGTTCTCCTGTTAGGACGAGGTCCTCTTCTTATTTCTGACGAGGTTGGCCTTTATCTTTGTTAGGAAGAGATCTTCCTCCTACCCCTAATAAGGTCATTGGGGCACGAAAGAGTCGTTAAAGGGTCTCTCTCCTCCTATCTTAAATAACTGAACGCCTTCATCTGTATCAAGATGAGGTTCTCCTTCTGTTCCTGACATGATTGACCTTTACTTTGTCCTCCTATCAGGACAAGATCCTCCTCCTATTCCTGATGAGGATAATCTTTATCTTTGTTAGGGCGAGATCCTTTTTCTATCCCTAACAAGGTCATTAGAATATGAAAGGACCATTGAAAGGACCTCTCCCCTACTCCTATCTTAAATAATCAAAGATCTTCATCTATGTTAGGATGAGGTTATCCTTCTATTCCTAACATGGTTGGCCTTTATCCTATCCTCCAATCAGGATGAGGTCCCCCTCATTTTTCTGACAAGATTGGCCTTTATCTTTGTTAGGATGAGATCCTCCTTCTATCCCTAATAAGATCATTGGGGCATGAAAGGGCCATTGAAAAGGTCTTTCAACTCCTCCTATCTTAAATAACTAGAGGTCTTCATCCATATCAGGATAAGATTCTTCTCCTGTACATGGTTGGCCTTTATCTTGTCTTCCTATCAGGATGAGGTCCTTCTTCTATTTCTGATGGGATTAACCTTTACCTTTGTTAGGATGAGATTCTCCTCCTATCCTTAACAAGATCATTAGGGCATAGAAAGGCCGTTAAAAGAGCCTCTTCCCTCCTCCTATCTTAAGTAACCAAAGGTCTTTACCTATATCAGGATGAAAAATCATTGAAAGAGCCTGATGGGTTTATAATTTGGTATCAGAGCTAGGTGATGCCTAAAATGTTGTGGACGACAATATGGTATCAAAGCTAAGATTCAGAGCTTGATGGTACATGGAAGGGAAGGAAAAGTCGTATAAGATAAAATCAGAAATCTGCACAAAGATTTCATGGTATGTCTCAAATCTATCTTGTTATTACTGTGGTTCGGCCAACCGAGAGCAACGGATTGAAGGTGGAGGTTGAGAGGATTAACGAAAAGAGATTTTCTTGGGCTAGAAGAATTTGGTGCATGATTTATTGATCGATCTTGGTGGAAAGGTCAAGGTGTATGATGGTTATGTGACAGGCAGGGAGCGCTGGAGTGCTACAGTAGCATTCCCTGGAGATGCAGGGCTGAGAGAGGCTCGATGATGCAGCAGCCAAGGGAGGCATCTCAGTAGAGAGCATCATGATTCTTTAGGAAGATGGGCAGTATAGAGTTATTGAAGAGAGGTTTCCTAAGGGATAATGATCGAAGGAAGGCTGAAGAAGCAACTATACGTCCTTCGGTGTCAGGAAAGTGAGAAAGTAGTCGAAGATGTATTCAACGGTTCGACCAGAGCATGGATTTATGGAGTCTTAGAAGTGATAGAGATGGATGATCTATAGAGGTCCAGTAGGTCAGGGTTGGATGGCTGTAGAGTGGCACAGAGATGAGTCAGGAAGCGTTGGAGTGCTGCGGGAGCGCTACCCTAGAGGCACGGGATTGAAAGAGGCTCGATGGTGCAACAGTCGAGGAGTGTATCTCAGCAGATGGTGTCAGAGGCTTCTTAAGGAGATTGAGAGCAGGTGTCAGGGAGAGCCAGGAGGTCTCAGGGAGCGTCAGGAGGTCTCTAGCAGTCGAAAGTATCATGGATTAGATTTCTTCTATAGAAGCATTAGGAAGAGTTATGGTTCAGGTGGAGGATGGTTCTTCAGGCATAACTGAAGCGATGGCTGGTGTAGGGGTAGAAGAGAAAGACTAAGATGGAATTCCCTAGGGTTCAGTCATTGGATTTAGAAGAGTTGGATGAGCTCTTGGGTTTTGGAGGTGTTCACGGGTTATGGAGGTATCTGAGATGATTTCGAAGGGATCCACGGAGTGCGGAGGGTTCGAAGGGGCAGCAACAATATTTGAGATATAGTGGTAGGGACAGCAGTGCAGCATTGAGTAGTTGGCCTCGAGGGACTCAGTGACAGAGTCAACTTCTATGGTATCAGTTAGACTTTGAATATAAGTGGAGCTCCAGAGAGGTGGCTTCACAATTGGAGAGGAATTTGACATGAGTTTAGAGCACCGGTGATGCACAGTTTCAGGTGGAGTGGCATGTGCAGGAGGACAGGCGTAGTTCTGAGGAGACCTTGTTAGGGTTTGTAGCGAGTGCCAGTACAGGAATGTTACGGGTTCTCCAGGAAAGTCCAAAAAAAGTGATGCAACTACTAAGCAGAAGGGATCCTACAATTTCATGGTGGTGCAGAGGTGCAAGCCAAGATCTTCAGCGGTGGAGGCGGTCATCCCAAAGGCCTCAAGGATGCATAACAACTAAAGAAGATTGATGGAGGTGATGATTGCACAAAGGGTTGTCGAGTGCATAGGCATAGCGAAAACGTGCAGAAGGGCATTACCGAGAGGTTTGCCAAGGCTTGGGAGCACCAAGGTGGAGATTGTGAGGATTTATGGTGCTCCCAAGCCTTGGGAGGCCATGGATAGAGCTAGGGTGAGGGCTTCAGGGAGGCTAGGATAGGTGTGGTCCTAGGGCTAGGACAGAAGTTATCTAGGATGGAGGCAGCATGTAGCTCTTCACGGGCTTGAGGTTTAGGTATTGAGGGTCTCAGGGGGCTTGGTTGGTGCTTTGGAGACCTGGGATACAAGGTGAAGCAAGAAATCAAAGCCAAAGAATCAAGACTGCAGAAAGGAGATTTTCTGCAGGTTAGCTAGCTCAGTCCAAAACTAGGTCGGCTAAGTCTCAGTGCATAGGCAAAATAGAGAGCTGCACATTTAGGACTGCTGGCACGGCACAGGATTGGGCCGACTTAGTTTCAAAATGAGCCGACCTAATGGAACTTAGCCGACTCGTTGCTGAGACTGAGCTGGCTTAGTGCGCGGGCAGAGTTACGCAAGGGTCTATTTTGGGCTAGGTTCTGGGATGATCCTAGGGATCTTAAGGCTTAGTTTGAGAGGTCTTAAGGGGGCTAATTCATGTATGAATCGGATATAGATCCAAAGGATGAGAGCAAGGAAGATATGGGTGTATATGGGCTCGATGAGTGCTTTCATGTATTCGGTTAGTCGAGAGTTTTTCTGATCGGGCCTAATGGCTATGTATAAATACATAGGTTGTTTCAGGGTTTCATTATACTATGGAATACAGATCTTTTCTCCCTCAACTCTCTTCTCTCTTCTCTCTAGTTCTAATGCCAAAAATCCCAGCTTCTCTCATCTTTCTTAGATCTTCTTCAGTTTGTTGGATTAACACCCAGGTTCATGCAAGAGATCGGATCTACGGTTGTGGCTTCGAGCAGCCGTAGGAACAACACTTCACCCATATCAGGATGAGATTCTCCTTCTATTCTTGACATAGTTGACCTTCACCTTATCCTCCTATCAAGATGAGGTCCTCCTTCTATTCCTAACGGGGTTAGCCTTTACCTTTGTTAGGATGAGGTCCTCCTCCTATCCCTAACAAGGTCATTAGGGCACAGAAGGATCATTGAAAGAACCTCTCTCCTCCTCCTATCTTAAATAATCGAAGGTCTTCATCCATGTCAGGATGAAATTTTTCTCCTATTCCTGACATGGTTGGCCTTTACCTTATCCTTCTATCAGGATGAGATCCTCCTCCTATTCTTGATGGGATTGGCCTTTATCTTTGTTAGGATGAGATCCTCCTCCTGTCCCTAAGAAGATCATTAGGACATGAAAGGGCCATTGAAAGGGCCTCTCCCCTTCTCCTGTCTTAAATAACCGAAGGTCTTCTACTTTGTTTAAGGATGAAGTTTGGTTAAGTCGCTTCCTGCCATCATGTAACTTTGTGACAAAGAATAAGGGTATTGAAAATAAGGAAGTTTTATTAAGGCAAGATTATTGATATTACATTCTTAATTTCTTCGAGTTCTAAGGTCGCAGGTGTACTAGCCCTCCAAGCTCCTTCAAATAGTATATCCCCGATTGGATGATTTTCATGACTTTATAGGGTCCTTCTCAATTTGGATTGAGCTTTCTTTGATTTTGAGATTGCGAAACATCCGCTCACTGAAGCACTAAATCTCCTACTCTGAATGTCTTGCTTCTGACCCTGGAGTTGTAGTAGCGAGCTATTCTTTGCTTGTAAGCTGCCATTTGTATTTTAGCTCTCTCTCATTTTTCTTCTAATAGATTGAGATTTGCCCTAAGATCCTATGAGTTACTTCCTTCATTAAAGGCCTTAAACCATGCTGAAGAAAGCTGGAGTTCGACTAGGATAATTGCCTCTATCCCAAAGGCTAGTGCAAAGGGGATTTCTTTAGTAGGCAATCTTTGGATAGTTCGATAAGCCTAGAGCACATGATAGAGTTCATCTATCCATTTGCCCTTTGCCCTCTCAAGTCTTGCCTTTATATCTTGAAGCAAAGTTCTATTAGTTATTTCTACCTCATCATTTGCTTGCAAATGAGCTACTAATGTGAAGTGGTGAGATATATTCAAATCTTCGCAGAACCCAGCAAACTTTGCACCAGCGAACTGACGCCCATTATTAGTGATTAGTGTCTAAAGCAGACCAAATCTTCAAATAATTAACTTTTAGATGAATTCCTGTACTTTGGCTTCAATGATCTTCGTCAGAGATTCTGCCTCAACCCACTTAGTGAAATAGACTACTGCCACCAGCAGGAACTTTCATTTCCCACGTACCATAGGGAAAGGTCCAAGTATATTCATCTTCCATTGCATAAATGGCCAAGGGGCATCTAATGGTGTAAGCTATGAAGCTGGCTATCTCTGAATGTTTGCATTTCTCTGACACCTATCATATTTTCTCACATAATCCATCACATCTTGGTGCATTGTTGGCCAATAATATCCATGATGGAGTAACTTATGTGATAAGGACCTTACCCCATATGATTTCTGCAAATTCTTTCATGAACTTTCCTCAAGGCATAGTCGGCTTTCGAAGGTCAGAGATATTTGAGGAGTGGTAGAAAGTATGACATCTTATATATCTTATTTTCATATAAAATGTAGCGGAAAGCTTGATTTTTTAACTTTTGAGCTTCTTTATGGTCTCTAGAAAGAATTCCATCCCTGAGATAAGCAATTAATGGATCAATCCAATTGGGCTCATGATCAACTTGCATTATTGCCTGGGGCTCTTCTGAACTTGGGTTTTGCAGGACTTCTTTTGGTAGTTCATTTGGGGCTAAGATGGCTAGCTTAGAGAGGAAGTTAGCTCTAGTGTTCTCCACCCTAGAGATTTCCTGAATATCAAAATTTTTAAAGGTTGAGATCAAGCTCCTTACCTTTTTCAAGTACTTCTTCATGCTTTTCTCTCAAGCTTCATAATTATCACTAACTTGCCCCATAAATAGCTGAAAGTCACTGTAAATCTTTAGATGTTCTACTTTTAGCTCTTTGGCTATTCTTAGTCCTACAAATAGGGCTTCATACTTTGCTCCATTGTTGGTGGCGAAAAAGTCGAAGCGTAATGCATACTCCACTATTGATGAGAATCAACCCCACGCTTGCTCTAGAAGCATTAGATGAACCATCCATATGTAATGCCTAGAAGTTTTCTGGGAGATGAGCCTTCTCTTAGGTGGAGCCAGGGATAAGAACTTATTCGTGCTCTAGTTCGATTGCATCTGGAATGGTGCACTCTACTATAAAATCGGTCGGTATTTGAGCTTTGATGGCTAGTCGAGGTTGAAAATGAATATCAAATTTAGTCAACTCAATTGTCCATTTTACCACTCTTCCAGAGGTATCAGGTTGGTGAAGAACTGCCTTGATGGGTTGATCAGTAAGGAGAGTATTTATGTGCCCCTGAAGATAAGGTCGAAGCTTTCTGGCTATAATCAACAAGGCATAAGTTAGTTTTTCTAATTTGGTATAGCTCGTTTCTACATCTCTTAGGACCCTGCTTATGTAGTAAATCGATTTCTAGACTTTAGCTTCTTTCCTAACCAGTATGGCTCTAATAGCTATGGAGGAGATGGTGAGGTACAAGAATAGCTCTTCTCTGGGTTTTGGTTTGGATAGAAGTGGAGGCGAATAGAGGTAGTTCTTTAATTCTTCAAGGGCTTGTTGGCACTCATGAGTATAGTTAAAGTTCCAAGGCTGCTTGAGTACTTGGAAGAAGGACATGCAATGCTTCGCCAATCTTGAAATGAAGCGATTTAGGACTGCTACCTTGCCTATGAGGCGTTGGCCCTCTTTTATAGTTTTTGGGGCAGTCATTTTCTGGATGGCTTTAATCTTCTCTGGGTTGGCCTCGATACCATGGCTTGATACCACAAATCTTAAGAACTTTTTCGAGATTATTTCAAAAGCATATTTTGTAGGGTTTAGCTTCATCTTATACTTTCAAAGTATACTAAAGGTCTCTTCAAGATCGGCAATATGGTTTGGAGAAGATTAACTTTTGACCAGCATGTCATCTACATAGACCTCTATGTTGCGGTCGATCTGCTCCTTGAAGATCTTATTCACTAGGCGCTGATAAGTTGCTTCTGCATTTTTAAGCCAAAAGGCATGATCCTATAACAATAAAGACCACGGTCAATAATAAAAGCAGTCTTCTCCTCATCCTTTGATGCCATTCGGATTTGATTACACATGAAGAAGGCATCCAAGAAGGTAAGGAGTTCATGGTCCGAAGTTGCATCCACCAGTTGGTCAATCCTGGGCAAAGGATAGCTATCTTTTGAGCAAGTTGTGTTTAAGTCTGTGAAGTCTATGCACATTCTCCACTTGCCATTTACTTTTTAATAAGAATAACATTTGCAATCTAGTTTAGATAAAGCACTTCTCGAATGAATCCTACCTTAAGAAGCTTGTCAACCTCATCCATTATAGCCTTCTGCCTCTGTGGTGCAAAATTGCGCTTTTTCTGCTTTACTAGCTGACGCTTAAGGTCCACACCCAGGCAGTGTTCCATGACCTCTGCATCAATCTCGGGCATGTTTGCAAGCGCCTAGGCAAATACATCAGCATTTCTTTGCAAGAATGTGACAAGCTACTTTCTGACTTCTTCTTTCATATTTGATCCGATCTTCATAGTATGTTCTTTATTTTCATCATTCAAAGTGATCTCTATAAGGTTGTCAATGGATTCTTCCCTTTCTTCAGATAAATCATCATGGACATCAACTCCATCCACCGGACAATAGTCCGCTTGCCTTTCCCCTTATAAGACAATATTATAGCAGTGCCGAGCTAGTGCCTGATCTTCTCTAACCACCCCAACTCCATGCTTCATTGGAAACTTCATTTTTAGGTGGTAAGTCAAAACCATAGTCTAGAGTGTATTCAAACTAGGTCGGCCAACGATCGCATTATAAGCAGAAGGTGCTTTACCATCAAAAAATTGGCTTGAGCTCTAGATTGCATTGTGTATCGGCCTATTACCATAGGTAATGTTATTATTCCTTCCACTAGCACTGCATCACCTATGAATCCTGCTAGTGGGGAATTCATCGATCCTATTCTACTATCAGGTATAGATATTTTAGAAAATGAATCATAAAATAAGACGTCAGTAGAGCTTCCATTATCAATTAAAATGCGACATACATCATAATTAGCAATATTTAAAGTGACTATAACTACGTCATTATATAGAAACTGAACTCTCTAGGCATCTTCTCCAGTGAAAGGAATGGGCTCTTTAGTCTGCTGCTTCTTTGCTGGCTATGTTGATGCACTAGCCTCCCCTCACTGATGTCCCCTAGCAATGGTGTTGATGACTCCAAGGGAAGGTCGATCTCCTTGCGACTCATCCCGTCGAGATGGTTCAGGAGATGGCGGGGCTCTTGGACGATCTTTTTTTCTCTTCGATTGATGCCTGATAAATTGATCCAGCCGACCTCTTCTAATTAGTGCCTCGATCTCATTCTGAAGTTGGATGCATTCTTCAGTATCATGACCATGATCATGGTGGTAGAGGTAGTACTTATTAGGATTGCATTTGATCGGATGAGTCTGCATTCTCTTCAGTCCTGGCAGCTGCTCCCTTATCTCCATTAGCACTAGGGTTTTTAAGACGTTCAAGGGAGCATAGTTATTAAATCTTCTGGGAGGGGAGCTTGGTTGGGTCCTTCGATCCAGACTTCCCTATTGACAAGCTCGAGGAGGAGTTTAGGAGCACAACTGAGCTTTACTCAACTTTCTTTCAGATGTGAGCTTGCTGGATTCACCCACCTACTGCTCTCTTGAGGCCTTATCATCCTTCAAGTTGAAGGCCTCCTCTGCTCGGGCATAACCTTCAGCCCAAGCCAACATATCAACAAAATTCTTGGGGTACTTCCTTTCTAGGGAGGATAAAAGATTATTCTTTTAAAGACCATCTTTCAGTGTGGCCATGGCTATAGACTGGTCTAAGTTTCAGACCTCTAGCATGACAGCATTGAAGCAGCTGACGTAAGCTTTGATGGATTCTCCTTCTTTCTGCTTTATATTGATGAGGAAGTCCAAACCTCATCTTGGACGTCGGCTAGTTATGAAATGAGCCATAAACTGATGGCTCATTTGATCAAAAAAGAAGATCGTACCCGACTTAAGGCTCGAGTACCAATTTCTCACCACTCTCTTCAGGATAGATGGAAAAGCTTGGCACAGAATGGAGTTTGGTGTGCCATGGAGCAGCATCATCTTTCGAAAGACCTCAAGGTGGTCAACTGGACAGAGGTCCCATCATAACTCTTGAACTAGGGGGAGCTTAAAGTTCAATAAGATGGGTTCCTGCATGATCTTAGCAGAGAAGAGGGGACCAATACAGATGTCATCATGGTGGACCGGGATGGCATGGCAGAGCTCGTCAATCCATCAGTTCATATCCTGAAGCTTCTGATCGAGGGCATCATCTCGACCATGGATCTTAGAGAGCCACTAGCTATAGATGAGGAAGGTCTCCTTCAGGAAAGAATCATGATCGAAGCAGGGACTCCCTGCTCTTTACTTTTCTTTCCCGGGGGTAACGGGTCTATTGACCCAGGTTGCCCTTCTTGGTGGCAATTCTTGAAGCTCTGGCTAGGGATTTTCTGGCTGGGCTATTACCAAGGGCTGCTGCATGGCTTGCACCATTTTGGTGAAGCCTCGAACCTGCTGCATCAATAGGTTGAACTACTCCAGATCCACCATGGCCGTAGGTGGAGGAGGTTGAGATGCCGGTGATGGTGTTGGAGCAGACAGATTTGGCAGCAAAGGCGATGGATCATCGGGTGGTTATCTTCTTTGGAGAACTTTCTGGAGCAAAAAAAGACTAAATGGAAGCGGATTCAAGAGATTAGGAGAGAAAAAAGATAGATAAGATCGACTAGGCACTCCTTTTAGAACAAGGGCTCAAAATGACCCTTCCTCTAGTGCCAATCCTATTAGTGTGAAAATCTATGAGGATGCCAGAGATAGCTAGAGTGGAGAAGATGAGGCCGTCGATGAGATCTACAAAACAAAATCCTAACTGGAGGTGGGTGGCTCTAGTAGGACCCGCCAATGCTCAAGTCAATCTTTTGACCAACTAGAATGGAGTGATAAGGAAAATAGAGAAGCAGAGTGATAGGAAGGAGAAGAGAACTTTGAGAAAATGTATCTAGAGGGTCTCTTTTATAGATGGAGCATGTAACAAATCGATAATAATAGCCATAACCGTTTGGTAGTGAGCCGCTCAGACCACATGGAGTTTGTTATAGAGGATGATTTGTTATTTGACGCATCTTGTAGATGGTGGAAATCCCTTTGTTGGAGTTTGGATGCAGGTTGGAGACTTTGGTGTACCTAGTGGACTTATGATTGGTCGAGGTTTGTTGGGGATAATATCTAGTGGTTTTAAGAAGTTTGGAAGCTTCTTGGGCTACGCACAAGTAGGTGCCTCCTAAATAGAGATCTAAAGTTCTACACTCTATCCTTCGTGGAGAGGTTCTTATGTGTCAGCGATTTTGACGAGGTTCTTTTGGTTGGTTCCCTATGATAGGTGTGGTAGGGATTAACTAGGTCCGCGACTAGAGGAGTTCATCCGAAAGGAGCACGACTGGAGGAGTTCGTCACTAACCCTAGTTGGGAGGGTTGAATTTTGATCCTGTCATTCATTCTAGGTCAAGAAGCAAGGTTAATGGAATAATAGTTTTCCTTTACCGTTCAAGGTCGCTTGACTAGATTTTGATGTGCCTTCGATAAACTCCATGGTACGGACTTGTTGTTGAGAGGATCGGCAAGTTACTTCCACATGGGGGGCAGCGGCTAAGGACATCGATGGGGATTATTTTACATCCAATAATTAAGAGTTAGTTTGACTGATTTTAGTTAGTAAGACTTAATTAGGTGCCCATGGACCGAATTTGATCCTAGTCCTTATCTATTTACTTGGTGAAGTCAGTGGGAGGATTTGATTTGGTGAAGTTAGTGTGAGTAAATTGGTCCATGTCTTCTCTATCCTTAAGTCACTTATAATCTAAATCCTCTAAATTATTGGATCCTTAAAAATGATAAAGTTATGGAGATAACTAAGTCATAGCCTTCCATTAAGGTGAATAGTAATGAGTCCAATTTTCTAGGTGGACATTTGAGGTGCCTTACACCTGGTGTTCATATGGATGTTGAATTTACTATCCATCAAATGATAATTAGGTTGCACTCTCTAAACGGCAATCAGGTTAGCAAGAGCTTTCCTAAGGCCTGGTCTTCATTCGTTTGATGCACCAAACTCAATCATGTTAATGGTTGGACCTAACCAAGCCTTTTCAGTGGAGGCCATACCCTACTGAGTTGGCTTCTAGGGCAAAATCAAATTACTAAAAATTATTTAGAAAAATAATTAATTATGAACCTACCTATAGATATACACGAGTTGGCCAGAACTTTCCTCGGACCTGTTTGTAGTCTATGAGGATTTCAGTACCCACTAAGGAGTTAGTATAATTCCTCAAATTAGAGGTAGAGGCCATCAATTCATAAAGATAGTGGGAGGACCTTTAGACTAAAGTCCATGTCTTTATGATTAAATAATTTGAGTACTAATTTGATCTTATATTTTTCTTTTAGATAAATAGAATGGCTAGTTTTAGTACGCTCCATTCATTATTAGATGGTGACAAGCTTATAGGACTAGATCACAAGAAGTCTAGTGTTGATCCTAATAAGCCAAACCCAAAGAAAAATTATCCTCTAGACTTAAATAGGCTGAATAGGAGAAAGCAGCAAGAAGTTGCTGGGCAAGGATGTTATATGATAACACCTTGCAATTTCTTTATATGTGATACATCTACCTAGATATTAGATGTTGGAAATGCGTGCCCTTCCCACACAGATCGGCATGGCCATCGGTGATTAGCCAAGCAACAAGAAAGTACTTCTCAAAGATTTAATGCAGAAGCACGATCTAACAATTCAAGGAATAGAGAAGAAGAGAAGAAAAGATTTTCAGGAGAAAAGAGTTTTTATTCAGTATATTTCAGCACTCTTACAACCTTGACCTATTTCTAGTATATATAATTTACAAAGGGTCAAGTCCAAGATCATAAAAAAACTTTTCAAATCCAAACAACCCACCTATGTAAAATAATAACCCGCGAAAACTGAGCTAGCCTAATTTCAGACTAAGTCGGCTAACCTACGAGGCTCAGTCTCAGACTAAGCCGACCCAATTGTGTACCATGCCAATAGTCCAAAAATACTATTTTTTATCTAGATTTTTCTTTGAGACCTAGCTGATTCAGTCCTGAACTAAGCCAATCCAGTTTCCAACTTAGCTGGCTCAGTCTCAGGGTGAGTCAACCTAATTTCTAAACTTTGCTAGGAGTGCTGATTTTTCTTCCAGCTCGCTCTCGTCTTTCCATAACCTATTTTCTCATGTTTTTAAGACTTGGGAGTGCCGCTACTAAGCTCACATTCTCCACCTTGGTGCTTTCAATTTCTTGTGAACTCATCTTTTCTCAACAGATCCATCCATGCCACAAATCTCTGAAAGCTGTCACTGGAGAGTACCTTCATGAGCGCATCAGACTGATTCTCCTTGGTATGGGCCTTCATTAGTTCTACTTCACCTTCCTCCACTAGCTCTCTGATCCTGTGATACCTCACGTCTATATGCTTTGTGCGCGCATGATAGACTGGGTTCTGTGCTAACAGCAAAGCACTCTGACTATCACTGAACAGTATAACCTTGCTCTGCTCCACCCTCAACTCATTAATCAGCCTCCTAAGCCAAAAGGCTTCCTTTGCAGCCTTTGTTATCCCACTGTACTCAGCCTCTATGGTAGACAAGGCCATGATTGGCTGAAGGGTTGATCTCTAAGACACCGATCCACCATATAGCAGAAGAGGTATCCAATAGTAGACCTCCTTGTATTAAGATTACCGGCATAATTTGCATCAACAAATCCTTTTAGCGGATCTGAACCTTCACACATCTTCACAGATTGTTCTCCAAACCCTCCTGGCTGCCCACCAAACACCAAACCGTAATCTCTTGTTCCATGCAGATATCTCAATATCCATTTCAATGCTTTTCAGTGTTCCTTCCCAGGGTTAGCCATGTATCTAATAACCGTGCTCACTACATGTGCTATATCTAGTCTATAGCATACCTTAGTGTACATCACACTGCCTACAGCATTTGCATAAGAAACTCATTCCATGTACTCTCTTTTCTCTTCTGACTGGAGGCTCTATAACTTGGAGAGAGACATATGGCTCAGCAATGGCATCTCTACAGGTTTGACCTTCTCCATTCCAAACCTCTTAAGAACCTTTTGGACATACTTTCCTTGTGACAAATGGATCACTCCTTTGCACCTATCTCTGCAAATCTCCATTCCAAGAATTTTCTCAGCTGGACCCAAATCCTTTATCTCAAACTCAGATGATAATGTCCTTTTCAACCTTTACACAGCATCCATGCTTCTACTGACTATGAGCATATCATGTACATAGAATAATAGGTACAGGACATCCTCCTCATCTACATCCTTGACGTAGATACAACAATCATGTTCACATCTACTAAAACCCAGGCTCAAGACAAAGCTATCAAACCTTCAATACCACTGACGAGGGGATTGTTTCAAGCCATACAAAAACTTTCTGAGTAAACACACTTTTTCTTCCTATCCCATCTCCATGAAACCATCTGGCTGCTTCATGTAGATTCTTTCCTCCAAAGTTCCATGAAGGAAGGCCATCTTCACGTCCATCTATTCTAATTCCATGTTATACTGTGCCACCAGTGACAGCAAAACTCGAATAGATGTATGACGTACCATAAGAGAGAAAATTTTTATGTAGTCAATTTCTTTCCTTTGTGAGTATTCCTTTGCTACCAATCTTGCTTTGAATCTAACTCCATCTTATTCTAAAGGTGCTTCTTTCTTTGTGAAGACCTACTTTGAGCCAATAGGTCGAGCCCCCTTTGGAAGATCCACCAACTGTCATATCTAATTCTTTTCAACTGATTCCATCTCCTCCATCATGGCCTGTATCCATGAATCATGATCCTCACTCTCCATGGCTTCTGCATAATTCTCTGGATCTTCATTAGCAGTGATGAGTGCATAGGAGATAATCTCATTAATGCCATATCTGACTGATCTCCTAATAGTATGCTGGGGCTTGTGCAAAGCCAATCCCACTGATACATCTCTACCTGATGTCTATGGTTGCTCCTACACATCTGTCTGAACATCCGACCCTCCATGCTGATTTTCAATCTGAGATAATACTTTTCTACCTAGCTCCACCTCAATAGGAACACTCTTATTAGTGGATGTAACTTGCATGCCATCATTCTCTGACTGGCCATCGTTGTTCACCTCTATTTTTTCTGTTTCATTGATCCCAAACCTCCTCAAGATGCTCTTCTCATCAAAGATAACATCCCTACTGATCACTGACTTCTGTGCCTTAGAGTCCCAGAGTAGGTATCTCTTGACCCCTTGCGGATATCCTATGAATGTCATCTTTTAAGATTTTGGATCCAATTTACTCCTCTCGGTTGCCTCCATATTTGCATAAACTATGCAACCGAAGACTTTCAGATAACCAAGCTCTACCTTCTTCCCACTCTAGACCTCCTCTGGAATGCCTCCATTCAGCTTAAAATGAGGGGACCTATTCACAAGAAAATAAGAAAAAGTTAGAGCATCACCCCAAAAAAACTTTGGGAGTGATGTCTGCAGCCTCAAACTCCATGCCTTCTCGATCAGTGTTCGGTTCATCCTTTCCACGACATCATTCTGCTGGAGAGTTATCTTCACTGTGTAATGGCGTTTGATGCCATTTTTCTCACAGTACCTCCTGAACTCCAAGCTAGTATACTCCCCTCCATTGTCCAACCTTAGACACTTCACCTGTCTTCCTGGTTCCTTCTCTACTTCAGCTCTTTAGGCTCTGAATCGGGCAAACACTTCTAATTTTTTTCTGATCAAATAAACCCACACCTTCCTAGAGAAATCATCAATGAAAGTGATAAAGTATTTTGCCCCACCTCTTGCTGATATAGGAGCTAGTCCCCACACATCCGAGTACACTAAATCCAGCACTCCCTCACTGCGCTTGGTACTTCTAGCAAACTTTATCCTATGTTGTTTGCCAAAGATGCACGACTCATAAAGATCTGTGCCCTCCTTCTTAGGGCTGGGATCATACCACTTTTGCTAAGTTCAGTGAGTCCACGATCACTCATATGACCCATCTGATAGTGCCATAGTTCATATAAAATCTACTTATCCTGTGCTGCTGCTGGCACCTCTGCACTATCATTTACCACTGAGCCTTCCATTTTGTAAAGATTATTGCTCAGTTTTCTATCTCTCATCACTACCAAAGCTTTCTTGAAAATTTTCAGACATCCACTCCCAGCCTGGCTACTAAAAGCATAACCCTGCTCTTCTAAGTAGCCCAAAGAAATCAAATTCTTTTTCAACTCTGATACATTCCTGATATTTGATAATATACGAATGATCCTGTTATACATCCTCACCTTGATAGAGCCAATTTCAGCTACTTTGCATGGATGATCATCTCCAAGGCTGACACTTCCACCATCGGCCTTTTGGTAGATAGCAAACCACTTTCGATAAGAAGTATAGTGGTGCGAGCATGTTAAATCTAATATCCACATAGTATCATACTCTATGGATCCATCTGATATAACTAGTAGATCTTCTCCACTGCTCACAGAAGCTATATCATCTCCCTTGCTGGCCTTTTTTTTCTAATCTCAAAAGGGGACAATCTCTCCTTAGGTATCCAGGCTGATGATATTTATAACATTTCAATGTCATCTTCCTCCGATCGCGAGATTTTGACCTGCCCTTAGATTTTTCTCTTGTCATCTCCTTTGACCTTCCCCATCTTTCGTTAGTAGCCAAGATCTCAGACTTAGGGTTTTCCTTGTAGATCTTTTTTCTTTGATCATTTGATCCGAGCATACTAACAACCTCTTCATAGTTTAGGGTCTCCTTCCCATAAACTAAAGTTGTTATGAGACCATGATACAAACCTGGGAGAGAACATAATAGCAGTAATGCCCGATCCTCCTCATCGATCTTCACATCCAAACTCATCGGCTCAGAACACACCTGATCGAATCTTTGGATATGTGCAACAAGCTCTCTACCTTTGGGCATCCTCAGACTATATAGCTATTTCTTCAACCACAGCTTATTCGTCATGTTCTTCTCCATGTATGTGTTCTCCAGTCTCTCCCAGAGCCCCTTTGTCGTAGTTTCTATGCAAACCTCGGGCAAAATCTTATTGGCTATGCACATCCAAATTGTGTTAAAAGCAATTTCCTTCAACTCTTTCCAATCCTCAGCACTGATCTTTTTCGATCTTTCTTTTGTCAAGACCTTATAGATCCTCTGCTGAACCAACGAGTTCTTTACTCTTTGCTGCCATAGAGTAAAGTTTCCTTTGCCATCGAACTTCTTAAAATCCATCTTGAATCCACTTGATCCTAAGACATCAAACAAGTCAAGAACAAATCCCTAACACCCTTTATGATCTCACACACTAGTAAAACTATCCTTCAAAGAAGATCTAACTAGTCCTAGATCCTCTTTCCAAACTTCTATATCACCATTCCACCGTGTAGACAATCTCTACCTCAATCTAGAGATGACCACAAAGCAAACTAGAAGTTTTAGGATAAAACTTAGTGCAACAGATCCTAGATGTAGTAAACCCTAGGTGTCCAATGTTAGATATATGTGCCCTAGAAGTCAGATTAGCTGACACTTATAATACACTTCTAAGGATAAAATTATAATTTTAATTATAAATAATAAAATAAATTATTTTCTATCATAGTGTGTATTTGAAAGTATCTATGATACATTCCTTAAGTTAATGGTAATAATTGTTCATATTTTCAAAAGTTAAAAATTTAAGACATGAATTTTCATTATTAACTCATAAAATGCTCCCAACCGTAGGATCATCATGAGGATGGTGATTGATCCAAAAGGTTGGTGTACGATCGCTTCTTTTGGATAGATGAGTCTTGAATCTATGATGTAGAGACATCAGAGCGAGAGTACAGATACTCGTTAGAGAATGAGGGCACTGAGTGTGACCACCTCAAGCAGTCATGAGTAAGTCTACCATCTCGTCAATGATTGGCTCGAAGCTATAGTAGGGTGTCTGGTTCTTTGATCTAAGGTGCATCGATAGTTCACCTTGAGGGTGTTATAGTTTGACTATACCATAACTCGATCTCCTAGCCATTCAAAATCCTGAGGTGTATATTGGGTATAGCATATTCATTATAGAAATTGGATTGTACCAATAGGAGATCTATCTACCTCGGTAGATGAGAAGTAGCCCTATGATGATCATGAGAATCAAGTCCATAAGCCCATGGCCATGGTAGAGTGAAATAATAGAAAGAATTTCTATTAAGATTTTTCACATTGGACTTGAATCAAATGATTAATTCATATGACGAAAATTAGGATTTGACAAGATCATCTTAATCCTAATCTGGTTGGGGCTCAAGATAGAGGAACTTAATCACATAGGTAACTGCACCGAGAGGTTCACTTTCAGTTCTGATGGGTTGCCACCATATGTTGCTAGATGTCACTAGTAGATTTTGGGAGCAATTAGAATGATTTGGATGATCGATCATACTAGTTGTCCAAATCAAAAAAGTTATGATCCATCGAAAGGTGTTTCGATGATGTCAATGATAGAGATCGTGATATATCCCATTACCATATGGAACTAAGCCTAACTGAGTCACACAAATAAAAATTTGGATCTGGATATCATCAATTTGACTAATCCAGTTCAATTGATTTGAATAAGATTCAATTAGGTTCAAGAAAGTCAAGCTAGCACACGATTGATCCTAATGTTCTCGTTTAACAATCATTAAAGCTTGTCTCGACTGAGCCAAATATGTTTGGACTCACTCAGAAATCTTTATTTGGTCTAACTGGAGCTTGTTCAGGTTAGAAAAGGGTTGTCTTAATGTATGAGATAAATTTAAAACAACACCTACCATTTTTTATCACCTGCTAATTCCTATTTTCGAACATTGGTCAAATATTGATCCTAGACACTTGGACATTTGCCCATGTATCATGCACCCATAGGAAAGTACCTGGGGACTTGTCCCCTTGCTAAAAAGTAGATAGGAAGGGGGCACATGCCTAGGGAGGCATGCACCTTATGAGCATAAAAAATGGAGTCCCATACAGATGGGACTCTAGATTGCTTTAGGAGATTAAATTATGTAGTGCCAAGAAGTCTTGTTTGACCCAGTCTTGGCACCACCTTAAGAGGGTTTTGAGGGTCTCTCATTTGATTGGATCAAATGATGTCATTCCACTAATCAGATTTAGATCTGCTTGCACAAAGGGCCATGATTTGCCAGGATGATGTGGCACAGCATGGCGCAGCAGGGTCTATGTAAACCCTGTCTGCGCCTAGAATTTAATGCTTCTATCATTAGCCCATGCCACATAGCCTCTCTCCCTCCTTCTCCATGCCACCCTTTGGTCCTATCTCTCCTCTCCATGCCCAAGGGCTTTTGGGCATGAACAAGGTGCGATCCAAGCAAGTCAAAGGTGCTAGAAAAGAAAGAAGGCAGCACTACTGCAAGAGACAATAGCTGTTCTTCAAAAGCAGTTTTGAAGACCTTCAAGATCAGATCTAGATCTAATTTTTGGAGGATTGATTAAGAAGGAGAAGATCTCTAGATCCTATCCAAGTGAATACCAGTAGAGGCTAGGCGCTTGCATGGCTACATCTAGAACCTCAGGCAAACATCGGGATCATCACAGGATAATTGGATTATTCAAAACAAAGATATAATTAAATTAGATTTAATTTTAATTTTTATTTTAATTATTAGATTAATAAGATTAGATATGAGGAGTCTCAAATTTAATTAGGATCTTAGAAAATTTTTTTTTGAAATATTCCTCCTGATCCAATCAGATCGGAATGAATCTGATCTAGAAAATAAGTTTTTTTCTTCAACTAGTATCAGAGCTAGGTTCCATAATTCATTAGATCTTATTTTAATTTATTTTAATTTAATAATTAGATAATTTTAGATGTCACATTAGATATGATTATATTTAAAATTAAAAAATTAAAAATTAAATAATCTAGATCTAAGATGTATGAGATGCATGACTAGACTAGGAATAGAATTATTCTACGTGTAGTCTTGCATGATCATAATTTTAATTTAATTTATTATAATTTTTAGATCTATTTATTTACTATTTTCTAATATTATAAATATTATAATTAAATTTAAAAAATAAAAAATAAATTTATTTAATTTATTCATATGAGATATGATAGATGCATGTTTAGACTAGTTATAGAATAGTTCTACAAAATTATCTAGAATAAATTTTAATTTGATATGATCAAATTTAAATCTTATTTTTTAGATATTTGTGAGATAATTTAGATCTAAAAATATGCATGATATGATACATGAGATGTATGCAAAATATATTTTTAGTTAGATTAATTTATATATATATGATATATGATGTAGATCTAACTAGTTTTGTCGATTTATCATATTTTTGATTAAGGCATTCTCCTTGGCCATCCGATCATAAGAATGAAGTAGTGTTTAAAGGCCCTCTCCTTTCATTCGATGGGGTGTTCTTATGGTGTGTAGATCAAAAATCAAAAACTTATTTTTTGCAAAATTCTAGATCCTGAAACCCTAAGATTTTTTTATATATTTTTTATTTATGAATCCTAAACTTAATTAAGAATTAATATTATAAAATATATTAGGTCTAAAATTGAGAATCTTCAGATCTAAGACATATTCATAAAATTGGGTCCGAGCTTGGGTAGCTTAATTAGGTCTAGCAGTTGATCAAACTGAATCAAGAGTTGGTTAGGTGGGATCAAGAGTACTTAAATTGACCAGCCTAATAGGATTAAATCTGGGTCAAGATCGAGTCACATGAGTGATCAATCAAGTTAAGATCTAATTAGTCTCAGTAGTTAGAGACAGGATTGTAGGCTAACCTAATTGGTTCTAGCTCAACAATTTAGTATCTAAGGTAAGTTTGGCAGATACGACTGACTGATTTTTAATTAGGAGCTACTCGACTTGAATATGTTCTTATCAAGTCAATAGCATATCCCTTCGATCGATCTCACTTATCTAGCCATATTTGTCGGCACAGTCCTGATCTAAGGTGGCTAACAATACAAGCTAACCCATGCCACTAGGTTAGTCATAATGGTTATGGCTATGTCAAGTAATGTTTAAAGAGACCTAAATCAAATCTTCCTAAGAAAAGATTAAGTCTAAGGTCTTCCACCATTGTAGATGTGCGGGGCCTTCCTGGGGTTGGTTGTTCTCGGCTGGTCACAGTGGTTCAGTTGCATCGAAAAGACGCAACCATGTCTATTAGGCATTGGATGCTATGGGCTGGAGGTTGGATTAGGCTTAATATTTTGGATATGGTGAGAGACCCAATTAGAAATCCAATCTGTGCAAATGGTAGGTCTGACTTAACTAAGGAGTGGATCAATATTCTCGGCATGGTGAGATTCATGAATTAGAGATCAAGTCTGGGTGCACCATGATTAGTGAATCATTGGACAAGAGTTGTTCACTCATTGCCTAACCCATCACCAATAATCATTAGGTGAGGTGATGAGTCAGTTGGTGTGACTGCACCACCCACTAGAAATCAGTAATCATGAAGATTTTCACCATCTCTATAGAGAAAATGTAGGGATCCAAGAAAATAGTTGGAGCTAATTTATTTAAAAATCAAACCCCTAAACAAATTGGTCAAGTCTTAATTATAAAAACTAACTAGAAACTTTGACTCTCTATAGGAAAAATGAAATTGTCTGCATCCAACTCATTAGCCCGTATCTTGGACACCCATAGACTGATCGGACCCAATTACAAGGATTGACTCCAAAACATCAAAATTATTTTGGATTTTGAGAAGTTGACTCATGTGTTGGACTAGGATCCCCCCACCTTACTAGCTCGTCTGTCCGCTGAAAAGAGAGCATCTCTTGACAAATGGATGGATGAAGATAATAAGGCCAGAACTACATATTGGGCTCGATGTCTAATGAGTTTCAGCACCAACATGAAGATATCAAGATTGTCTACCAAATATTAGCTTATCTGCAAGAGTTGTTTGGTGAATAGAGTCACACAACCAAATATTAGGTCACTAAATGACTATTTAAGGCTAAAATATATGATGGGCAATTCAAAATCATTGTCTGATGATGATCAAGAACTTGAAAGAGCTTGAGAAGCTCAGAATGAAGTTAGACTAAGATCTACAGAACGATATAATTCTACAATCCTTGATTGATGCATATGGGCAGTTCATCATGAACTACCATATGCATAAACTTCAGAATACTCTGGCCGAGCTTATGAATATGCTGGTTATTGAGCTTTCTATGAAAGGTTCTAAAGGCTTAGTACTTGATATGGAATGGACTTCTTTCAAAAGAAAATCTTTTGGAAAGAAGAAGTCTGTGAAAAGACAGAAGGTGGAAGGTGGAAAGAAAAAGAAGGTAGAGCTAAAGAAGAAGGCTGCTGACAAAGAAAAGTATTTCTATTATAATACTGATGGCCGCTAGAAGTAGAACTGCCCTACATATCTGGCCAGCCTGAAGAATAAGAAGGAGATAGGTCCTTCTAAAGGTATGCTCGTTATTGAATCTAACCTTATGGTTTCTTCTGCATCCAGTTGGGTGCTTGACTCTAGTTTTAATGCTTATTTGTGCACTTCCATGCTGGGTCTTGAGAATTGCAGGAGGCTGAGGGATGGTGAGATGATCCTACGCATCAAAAATGAAGCAAGGGTTGCTGCTGTGGTCGTGGGAACCTATCCTCTTCGACTACCATATGGCTTAGATTTAGTATTTAAGGATTGTTATTATGTGCCTGCTGCAAGCAGGAATTTGATTTTTGCTTCATATTTAGCACAAGAAAGCTGTATAATTAGTTTTCTTAAGGACCATTGTAATATTCTTTATGAAAGAAATAAAATTGTAAGTGGTTTTCTTATTAACGGTCTCTACCAGTTACATATTGATGTATTTGTCTTTAGTATCAAGCAAAATGTGAATGCCATAAAATCAAAATGACCCAGGGATAGTCCAAATGATAGGTATCTATGGCACCTAAGGCTAGGTCGTATAGCAGAAAATAGGATTAACAAATTAGAGAAAATTGGGCTATTGAGTTCGTTGACTTTCGAGTCATATCCAATTTGTGAATCATGTCTTCATGGCAAAATGACTAAGCTTCCTTTTGTAGGATATGGGAAAAGGGCCATGGAACTACTTGCCCTAGTACATACTGATGTGTGTGGCTCATTTGATTTGTCAGCTAGAGGTAACTTTGTCTACTTCATAATCTTTACCAATGATTTATCTCGGTATGGGTATGTGTATCTTACAAGATATAAGTCTGAAGCCTTTGAAAAGTTTAAGAAATTCAGACATGAAGTGGAAAAGTAAACTAAAAAATCCATTAAGATTCTTCGATCAGATCGAGGAGGTGAATACCTTAGTCGAAAATTTTTGGACTATCTCAAACAATATGGCATTGTCTCTCAATGGACACTACTTGGAACACCTCAACTCAATGGAGTTTCAGAATGGAGGAACTGGATCCTATTAGATATGGTCCGATCCATGATGAGCTTCACAGACCTTCCTAATTTTCTTTGGGGGCATAGTTTGTTAACTAATATATATTTACTGAATAGGGTTTCCTCTAAAACTATTCTCACCATACCATATGAAATATGGCATAGTAAGAAACCAAGTTTAAGTCATCTCAGAATTTGGGGTTGTCCGACTTATGTCAAAAAATAACAAGCGGATAGGTTAGACTATAGGTCCTTTAGAGCGCGATTCATAGGATATCCTAAAGAGTCATTAGGATATTATTTCTATATTCCAGAAGACCACAATGTGATTATGAGTCGACATGCCATCTTTCTTGAAAAATAGTTTATTCAAGATGGTGGCACTGAAAAATAGATCAAGCTCGAGGAGAAAAACTCACTAGAGCAATGAGCTAAGGATCCTATGGAACCAAATCAGGTTGAGCCAATACAATCACTACCTCCTCCACCTCATAGATCGGAAAGGATTTTCCATCCCCCTGAGAGGTACTTAGGTACTATTTCAGAGGAAGTAGAGAAAATGTTCCTTGTAGGTAATGGGGTTCATGGTGATGATCCCAAAACCTATGATGAGGCGATATCGAATATCGACTTCAAGAAATGGTTAGAGGCAATGAAGTCAGAAATTGACTCGATGCACTCAAACCAAATCTGGACCTTAGTAGATCCACCTGAAGGTATAGTACCTATTAGGTGTAAATAGATCTACTAGAGAAAGATTGGTGTAGATGGGAATGTGGAGATATTCAAAGCTAGATTAGTGGCAAAAGAATATAGTCAACATGAAGGAATTAATTATTAGGATATCTTTTCACCAGTAACCATGCTAAAATCTATCCGCATATTGCTTGCTATTATAGCCAATTTTGATTATGAAATATGGCAAATGGACGTGAAAATGGTGTTCTTAAATGGATACCTTAAGGAAGTTATCTATATGGAACAGCCACTAGGTTTCACATCCAGTGATGTTGATCACAAAGTATGCAAGCGGCAAAAGGTCCATATATGGACTTAAGCAAGCATCTCAAAGCTGGAATACTCATTTTAATGATGTGATCAAATTATTTGATTTCATCAAGAATGAGGAGAAACCATGTATTTTCAAAAAGATCAGTGGGAGTGTTATTGTCTTTCTCATACTGTACGTAGATTATATCCTTCTTATTAAAAATGATATTTTCATGTTAACCATAGTTAAAATATGGTTATCTAAAGAATTCTCCATGAAAGACCTAGGAGAAGCATCCTTCATTCTAGAAATTATGGTCTATAGAGATAGATCGAATAGGATGCTAGGCCTTTCACAGAAGATGTACATAGAGAAAGTGCTAAAGAGGTTTAGCATGGAAAACTCCAAAAGGGAATTGATACCCTTCAGACATGGCATTCATCTCTCCAAGAAAATGTATCCCAACACACCTGAGAAGATTGAACGCATGAGCAAGATCCCTTATGCTTCACCAATAAAGAGCCTTATGTATGCCATGTTATGTATACGACCTGATATAGCCCATGTTGTGAGTGTCACGAGCAGATATCAGTCGAATCTAGATGAAGAACACTGGACTTCTGTGAAATGTATGCTTAAGTACTTGAGAAGAACTAGGGATATGATGTTGGTTTTTGGTAATGGAGAACTCCAAGTCCAGGGATATATAGACTCGAATTTTATATCCGATATAGATGATCAAAAGTCGACATCTGAAAGTCTGTTTGTGTGTAATGGTGGTGCTGTCAGTTGGAAGAGTTCTAAGCAGACAGTGATAGTAGATTCCACCATGGAAGCAGAGTACATTGCTGCGTCAGAAGCTACAAAGGAGGCATTCTGGTACAAGAAGTTCACCACAGAGATCGGAGTGATGCCATCGGATGTCATTCCTCTATACTGTAATAATAATGGTGCCATAGTCCTTGCTAAGGAGCCGAGGTCTCATAAAAAATTCAAGCACATCGAGCGGCAATACTACCTCATCTGCGATTACCATAAGAAAGATTACATCGAGGTCAAGAGAGTCGACTCAGCAGACAATATGGCAGATCCACTTACAAAGTCGTTGGGCCAGCAGAAGATCAAAGCCCACCTTGAGAAGATGGGACCTAGATTTGTAGCCAATTAGCTTTAGATCAAGTGGGAGTTTGTTAGATATGTGTGTCCTAGAAGCTAGATTGGCTGACACTTGTAATACACTTCTAAGGGCAAAATTATAATTTTAACTATAAATAATAAAATGAATTATTTTATATCATAGTGTGTATTTGAAAGTATCTGTGATACATCCCTTGAGTTAATGGTAATGATAGTTCATATTTTCAAGAGTTGAAAATTTAAGACATGAATTTTCATTATTAACTCATAAAATGCTTTCGATCGTAGGATCATCATGAGGATGGTGATTGATCTAGAAGGTTGGTGTACGATCACTTCTTTTGGATAGATGAGTCTTAAATCTACGACGTAGAGATACTGAAGTGAGAGTACAGATACTCATTAGAGAATGAGGGCACGGAGCGTGACCACCTCGAGTAGTCATACAAAAGTCTACCTTCTCGTCGATGACTGGCTCGAAGCTATAGTGGTGTGTCTGGTTCTTTAATCTGAGGTGCATCGGTAGTTCACTATGAGGGTGTTATAGTTTGACTACATCATAACTCGATCTTCTAGCCATTCAGAATCCTGAGGTGTATGTTGGCTATAGCATGTTCATTGTAGGAATCGGATTGCACTAATAAGGGATCTATCTACCTCGGTAGATGAGGAGCATCCCTATGATGATCATGAGAATCAAGTCCATAAGCCCATGGCCATGGTAGAGTGAAATAATAGTAACAGTTTCTATTAAGGTTTTTCACATTGGACTTGAATCGAATGATTAATTCATATGATGAAAATTAGGGTTTGATGAGATCACCTTAATCTTAATCCGGTCGGGGCTGAAGATAGAGAAACTTAATCACACAGGTAACTACACCAAGAGATTTGCTTTCAATTCTGATGGATTGCCGCCATATACTGCTAGGTATCACTGGTGGATTTTGTGAGCAATTAGAATGATTTGGATGATCGATCATACTAGTTGTTTGAATCAAAAAAGTTCTGATCCATCGAAAGATATTTCGATGATGTCGATGATAGAGATCATGACATATCCTATTACCATACGAAACTGAACCTAACTGGGTCACACAAACAAGGGTTTGAATTTGGATATCATCAACTGAACTAACCTAGTTCAATTAATTTGAATAAGATTCAATTAAGTTCAGGAAAATCGTGTTAGCACATGATTGAGCCTAATATTCTTCTTTAACAATCATTAAAGCTTGTCTCGACTGAGCCAAACGTATTTGGGCTCACTCAGGAATCTTTACTTGGTCTAACTGAAGCTTTTTGAGGTCAGAAAAGGGTTGTCTTAATTTATGAGATAAATTTAAAACAATACCTATCATTTTTGATCATCTGCTAATTCTTATTTTCGGACATTGGTCAAATGTTGACCCTGGATACTTAGACATCTATCCATGTGTCATGCACCCATAGGAGAGTACCTGGGGACTTGTCCTCCTACTAAAAATCAAATAGGAAGGGGGTGCATGCCTAGGGAAGCTTGCACCCCATGAGGATAAAAGATGGAGTCCCATATTGATGGGACTCCAGGTTACTTCAGGGGATTAAACTGTGTGGCACCAAGAAGTCTTGTTTGACCCAATCTTGGTGCCACCTTAGAAGGATTTTGAGGGTCTCTCATCTGATTGGATCAGATGATGTCAGCTCACCAGTCAGATTTAGATCTGATTGCATAAAGGGTCATGATTGGCTAGGATGATGTGGCACTGCATGGCGCAACAGGGTCTATATAAATCCTATTTGCACCTAGAATTTAATGCTTCTACCTTTAGCCCATGCCAAATAGCCTCTCTCCCTCCTTCTCTATGCCACCCTCTGGTTCTCTCTCATCTCCATGCCCAAGGGCTTTTGGGAACGAACAAGGTGCGATCCAAGCAAGTGAAAGGCACCAGGGAAGGAAGAAGGTAGCACTGCTGTAAGAGACAATGACTGTTTTTCAAAATCAGTTTTGAAGATCTTCAAGATCAAATCTAGATCTAATTTTTAGAGGATTGATTGAGAAGGAGAAGATATCCAGATCCTATCTGAGTGGATATCGGTAGAGTCCAGGCGCTTGCATGGCTACATCTAGAACCTTAGGCAAACATCGAAATCATCATAGGATAATTAGATTATCCAAAATAAAGGTATAATTAAATTAGATTTAATTTTTATTTTTATTTTTATCATCAAATCAATAAGATAAAATCTAAGGAGTCTTAGATCTGATTAAGATCTCAGAGAAAATTTTTTTGAAATATCCGTCATGATCTAATCAAATCTGAACGAACCTGACCTAGAAAATAGGTTTTTTCCCTCATCCAAATGTTGGGAATGCGTGCTCTTCCCATACGAATCGATGTGGCCATCGGTGATTAGCCAAGCAATAAGAAAGTACTTCTCAAATATTTAATATAGAAGCATGATCAAATAATTCAAGAAATAGAGAAGAAGAGATTTTCAGAAGAAAAGAGCTTTTATTTAGTATATTTCAGCACTCTTACAATCTTGACCTATTTTCATTATATAAACTTTACAAAGGGTCAAGTCCAAGCTCATAGCAAAACTTTCCAAATCCAAACAACCCATGTACATAAAATAATAACCCATGAAAACTGAGCGGACCCAGTTTTAGACTTAGCTGGCTAACCTGCGACTGGGTCGGCTCAATCATACCCTGTCAATAGTCCAAAAATGCTGCTTTCTATCTAGATTTTTTTCTAATATCTAGCCAACCTAGTCCTAAACTGAGTCAGCCTAGTTCTCAACTTAGCTGGCTCAGTCTCAAGGTGAGCCGACCCAATTTCTGAACTTTGCTAGGAGAGCTGATTTCTCTTCTGGCTCACTCCCGTCTTTCCATGACCTATCTTCTCATGCTTTCGAGATTTAGGAGTGCCACTTCTGAGCTCATATTAGATACCAAGAGTCCAGTTCACATATGCAATTCATTGCATGGACTTCAAATTGTTTGAATGTTGGAGGATGGTAATAAATTCTTGAATGTTGGAGATGGAAGAAATGTTCTAGTCTTAGCATTAGAAACTCTTAAGCTAGTTTTCAAAATAAGTAATATCATTTTAAGTCATTGTCACTATTGTCCAACCTTTATGATGAATATAATATCTGTAGGGCTTTTGGCTTGGGATGATTATAGTTTATCAATAAAGAAAAATTATTATGATATCATTATTAATGATGTTACAATAATGCAAGGATAATTGAGAAATGGTATTTATATTTTTATCATAATCTATTAGTATAATGTACATGTCAAATAAACACTCAAAACTAGATAATATCATTGATGTCTATTTTTGGCATTGTCGGCTTGGTCATATAAATAAGAATAGGATCAATAAGTTAGTTAAGGAGCATATCCTTGACATTGATGACTGTGAATCATTGATTACATGTAAGTCCTACCTTCTTGGTAAGATGACCAAATCATCTTTTACTGGAAAGGGTGAACAGGCTACTAAATTTCTAGGTCTAGTATATACTAATATATGCGGACTTATGAACATAAGTGCCCGAGATGGGTATTACTACTTCATTATATTTATTAACGACCTATCTATGGGTATGTCTATCTTATGAAGAGTAAATCTAATTTGTTTGAAATGTTTAAATGATATCACAATGAGATAGAAAAATAATTTAGAAAGAGTATTAAAACTCTTCGATCAGATCGAGGAGGTGAATACCTTTCCAATGAGTTTTTGATATATCTAGAAGAGAATAGGATTCTCTCACAATGGACCCCTCCTGAAATAGCATAGCATAATGGTAAGCTGAAAGGAGGAATTGAACCTTGTTGGATACGGTTCGGTCTATGATGGGGTTTGCGAGTCTATTAATTTTTTTTGGGGTTATGCACTTAAGACTGCTTGTTATATCTTAAATAATATTCCAAGCAAGTTTGCTGCAAACACTCCATATGAGATATGGACTGGGCATAGGCCAACACTCTCTCATCTTAGGGTTTGGGATTGTCCGGCTTATGTCAAATATTTGTAGGAAGAAAAGCTTGAACCTAGGTAAGATAAATATTTGTTGATATGATACCCCAAGGAAACTAGGAGTTATTACTTCTACCTTACTGAAGAGCAAAAGGTGTTCGTCAGTAATAGGATAGCCTTTTTAGAAAAAGAGTTCCTTAGGGAAGGAACAACTGCCTCTAATATTGAGCTTAGTGAAGTTCGACGGGTGAAAAAATCGACACATTCCGGTGAACCTGCAAAATTGGATTTGATAAGATCAAACCCAAAGCCCATTGTAGAGACATTCTTGAGGAGATCTGATAGAGTACTGCATTAGTCGAATAGATACTATGGTTTCTTAGTCCGATATGGTGATCCTATTAAACTCAATAAGAATGATGAGGATCCGATCACCTACATGGATGTCATGCAAAGGCCCAACTTTGATAAGTGACTGGAAGCCATAAGGTCAGAAATGGAGTTCATGAAAATCAACAGTGTATGAAAACTGGTTGATCCACTTGAAGGGATAAAAATGAGTGAATTTTTAAAAGGAAAAGAGGCACAGATGGAAATGTGGAGACCTATAAAGCCTGTTTAGTTGCCAAGAGGTATCATCAGCATTATGGTATTGATTATGACATGATATTTTCCTGGTGGCAATGCTCAAGTCCATTAGGATTATGCTTGTGATAGCAGCATGTCTGGACTATGAGATCTAGCAGATGGATGTAAAGACAACTTCCTAAATGGAGAGCTAGAAGAAGAGGTGTATATGATACAGCCTAAGGGATTCACATATACAGATGAGTCCAAATTGTGCAAGCTTTAAAGATCCATCTATGGATTGAAGCTGGCATCTTGGAGTTGGAACATGCATTTTGATAAGGTGATTAGAATGTATGGTTTCATTAAGAATGGAGAGGAACCTTGCATGTATAAATGGGCTAATGGTTCTATAGTCATATTTCTTGTATTATATGTGGATGATATTCTCTTAATAAAAAATGACATCCCTGTATTACGAGGAATAAAGGTTTGACTATCATCTCAATTTTCCATGAAGAACTTGGGAGAAGCTTCCTACATCCTTGGGATGAAGATCTATATAAATAGATCTAACAAACTCCAAAGCCAATTATCAATCTGTTAATGGTTGAGCTATATTGTATATGTAATTGAGTCATTAATAAATAAAATATATTTTTAGCATTTTTCATCATAAAGTATTCATTTTCTAACGTACTCCATTATTCTGATGAAGTTCTTAGGACTATTTAGCTTCGATAAAGAGAGAATTTATTGATTAGTCCTTAAATTTGTTCACGACCAAATGATAGGCTATTAATTAGAACGACCGCATCTATCGAGCATAGGTCGCTGAATGCCATATGGGTTGGTTGTCCTCTTAAGCAAGGAGTATAAAGACACTGGTATGGCATACAGGTTAGATGTATGGATACATCATCATTGAACATGACTAACTCCAGAGCATTCTATTATCGAGAATGTCTCTGATGGGATATAGGTATAAGTGTCTCTTAGACCTGAGATCATCTCAGTGACTTGCAAGTAACTCACTATGCTTTGGTATTGGACTAACTGAATTTTTAATTTAGTAATGAAAGGCTTCTAGGCATAGTCAAGTACTTGCAAAGTCGGTGTATGATCAAGATGGAATTGACCACTCCAAGAATTGGAGAAGAATGTATCACTGTATCTCAATATAGCAAAACCTTGGCCAGGATAATCCATCAAATAGATTTGATATTTTGAAATATAATGTGGACAATCTGATTAGAGTTGATAGTTAAACTCTGAGGTATCCTACGAATATTTTGGTCAAGAAAATGAATTATATAGAAACTATATCCGCATGGATTCTAAGGATGTTGTTCTACATATTCGACCTATCTGACCGTCGGATACCATTACTTGATGATTACTCTGATTAGTATAAAAATCTATTCCTTCGCTACTGGCTTAGATTCAGACCTATGAGGTCACACACATTAGAGCTCATGATCTGATTGGATGGTTGATCAATGATTGAGAATTATACTAGGGTTAAATAATCAATACAATTGATGTTTAACCTAGTGCAAGAGTTGCAAGAGAATCAATTAGCAATTAGATTGCTAATTGGCTTAATTTGATTAAGTCGGATGGCTAAGATTAAGTCTAATTAAATATGATTTAATTAGATTTAGTTTGGTCTTGATTGGAATAAGTTCAATTGGTTTATTATGTAAGCCAAGTGCAAGAAAGAACTAGTCCAAGTTCAACTAGGACTCCGATCAATCCAATTTTCTAATTTTATTAAAAAATTAAATCAAAATTAATTCTAATTTAATCTAATTTAATTAAGTCCTTAATTGGGTTAGAACTTAATTTAATTTGGTTGATTGGGTTTTGATTTAATTTGGTTTGAGAAATGATGAATATATTAAAAATAATATAAAAAGTATTAAAATCTATACTATTTTATCTTTTTTATTTATATTTGATACTTTTTATGATCTATTTTAGGAATAATTAATTTTAAAGTCTTAATCATAAAACAACTAGAAATGGCCCTTCAACACATGTAGATGAAGCTCGAGTCCAAATTTAGGTTTATTCTGTGCACGACAGACGAAAATATACAAATGCAGAGAAGGAACCCAATGGATAAAAAAAGAAAACAAGAAGGAAAAAATATTAAAAATGGAAGAAGAAAGGCTAGACACATGAAGCTTTTGGTGGTATTTGATCTTTGGAGTGGGGCCCATGTAATGGATTTAAAGCAACAGTTTTTTTTTCTTCTTACATGGTATAGGAGAACAAGTAGATCTTCATGTTGGGAGCTGGTGCGACCTGGTGCGGTGAGCAACAATTTCTAGAGAAAGTGGGTCCAACGGTAAACAAAGGTTTTTCACATGTATGCGGTTCATGTACACAATATTTGGATGCAGGTACGATCATGAGTGCATGAGCGCAGAAAGGCAGCCATCTGCAAATCTGAGCGCATGGAGCAAAAGCAGCAAGAAAGTTGCATGAAAAAAAAAAGGAAAAAAAATATTTTAGAAATTTTTAGAAAATGATTGAATGGCAACTCTCCTTTTTCCTTATCTTTCCTACTCTTCATCTTATCCATCCAAGCCTCCTTATCATTTAATCTCATCCATCCATTTCTTAATTCTTATTTTTTTCATTAGTCCCACATCTAAAAAATACAAAATCTTCTCGTCTCTTACACCTATAAATAAAATCCATTGCCTTTACCTTAAAGATAACTCTCTACACCACAATTCTTGTAGGGGCCTATGTGATAGGTGGGAATACCTACCCATAAAATTTTTGTCCACCTTGTTCCCACTTTCTTCCTCCCTTCCAATACATGAGAAGGAGAGTTAGCCAGGGGAAGGTTAGCCAGGAGAGATCTTTTTTGTGTTTTTATTTTCTTGTTTCAACTCCAAGCCCTGTTAATGGCTTGGGAGTTAAAAATCATCTTTTTATTTTAGAAACTTTTATCAGCAATAAAAATTAGTTCCTTTCTCTTTAATTTTTATTTTTCACAAATAGGATTGTTTAAATTCCTACAATTTAATTCTTGCAATTTTTAATTTCTGCATATAGGATAGTTTAATTTTCATGCTTATTTACTTTCTGCAAATCTTTAATTTCTATAATTTAAATTCTAGCAAGTAGTATAGAATTTAATTTTTTATAATTTAAAAGTTTTAATTTAAATCATGTCTATATAGGCAATCATCTGGGATTTACGATGAAGCTAAACCATGATTAGGAGCTCTTCTTAGGATTTCTCCTCAGCTTTTATTTTTTTTAGAGTTCTTCTTCCATCAAGCGTCTTGCCAAGAGACTTGATGGACTACATTGGGTTTCAATCCATTTATAGTTCATGCTTGATTCGGTGCAAGAAGGATAATAAAAAGAAGACCTATAATTTTATTAATTACTTTTCTCTTCTTTTTTGTAGAAAACTTTGATGAATTATTGTTGGGTCATGGTCCCTTCATAATCCATACTTGGGTAACACAAGAAAAGTAATTGAAAGGAGAGTTCTTTAATTAGGATGAATGCTTGTCCATGCATTACACTTTAATCAAGGACATCATAAGAGAAATCTTTAAAAAGCTTTCTAAGTCATTGGTCTAGTGGATTCGAAAGCTCTAGATTTTTAGACTATTATTTTCTAAAATTAATTTATTATTTAGTAGTAAGTATCAATCAATTTTTTAAAACTCTTTATTAAAGCTCGCCTGAGCAAGGATTTAAACATAATTTAAATGCAATTCCTCATGGGATCAACCCATACTCATTGGACATGCTACTTTGCACACCGTGTGCTTGCAGTTAATTTTAAGATACATCAAATTTTTGGCACCATTGCTGGAGAGCTGGCGTGTTTTAAATGATGTTCTAAATTCTTGTTTTTCATGCTTTTAGTTTAATTTTAGTCTGACCTTTCTAATTTTTTTCTTTTTATCTTGCATTGTAGAAAATTGGTGAGTGCTGGAAACTTGGTATATAATCTAATCTTTTTCTTTTCTTTTAGCTTACTAATTTAATCTTAGTTTAGTATTAATTTCTTTTTATTAAAACTTATTTATTCTTATTGGTCATGCATAAGCATATCTAAACTACTTTAAGGGTACAAACCTAAACAAGATAAGGTGAAAATTTCATCACCCTTTCTTATCTCATAAATAAGTTTCCTCATTTGCATTCATCCTAACCTAAAATAAAATCAATTAGACATCAACCCTAGGGACATCCGAGCTCATTAGGATAAGAAAACCCAAGAGTTGGACCAGATTTAAGTTGGTTTGCCTGTGGGTGTCTAGGAAAGTGGTTTGTGGGACGACTGAGCCCGAAGAAAGATGGTTTTTAATTGATTCCATTCGCTTATCCGGCCAATCTAATTGATGTCTAAGGAAAGCAATGGGAGAACTCCCATCGACATTTCACTTACTTGGTCAATTCGGTTAGTCAATTTTGAACTTGGAGGGCTCAAAGGCAACCTTGGCAGTTAGAAGCTGTCTTGAATTAGGATAACCTAGGATAGATAATTGCTTGATAAGTGTTTGAAAAATCATAAAAAAAAGAAAAATTTTAACTAATTCTTCTTCCTTTTCTCTTTTCTTTAAAAAAAATTAAAAAATAATAAAACAAATATATAAAATAAAGTGAATTCTCCTTTTTCTTTGTGGAAAAGAATTTCAGGTCGACTAGTTAGAATTGACTCGATTTCTATGTCAAGCCTTAAGATCCCTAAAATGGAAGAAATCAATCAGCCCCAAACCCTTAAGGATTTATGTTACCCAGTTGGGTTTGTCCAGCCTTCTTGCATTAGGTTGCCCCAACCTACTATAAATAATTTTAAAATTAAACCCCAAATGATTAATTTGCTTCCAAAGTTCATTGGAATAGAGGATGCATATATATTCATTAGGAAATTTGAAGAGATTTGTGCAATTATGAGGCTACAACAACTTTCTAGGGATGAGATCAAGCTGAGACTAATCAATTTTACCTTTAAGGATAACGTCAAAAAGTGGCTATAAAACCTGCCAAATCAATCTATCACAACCTAGGAGGGCCTTGTAAGAGTGTTCCTTAAAAAAATACTTTTCCCATCATAAGATAGCTAGAATTAGAAATGAGATAAACCAATTTTACCAACTAGCTGGCGAGTCATTCTAGATGTATTTCGACCATTTTAAGAACTTCTTGACCTAATGCCCACACCATGGAATAGAAACCTGGAGACTATGCCAAATAGTTTATGAGGGACTATATTCGAATTTTAGAACCATGCTAGAATCCATGTGCCAAGGTTAATTTATGTATAAAGAACCTAATGAGGCATGACAATTTCTAGAAGACGTAGCCGAGAAGAGTCTACAATGGAAAATAACTAGGAAATAAGAAAGACCAACACCTTCAAAAGGTGGAATGTACCAAGTTCAAACTTTTCTAATTGCAGAGGCTAAAATTGCAACCCTAACACGTAGGTTAGAGGCCTTAGAACTACAAAGACTAGCCAGTGTGAACCATGTGTCTTCACCCATGTGCAGTAGGTGCAGTGCACCAAACCATATCCTTGAAGACTATCCTCTCCTGATAAACCCAATAAAGAATGGGTGTGCATAGGTAAATGTCGCATACCATAAACCAATGAACAATCCTTATACACCCATATATAACCCAGGATGGAGGAATCATCCAAACTTCTTATGATCACAGAACCTAAATATAGGCGATCCTAATTTCAACCAGCAAAACCCAAGGCCCAACCCTATATTAAACAACCCATCAAGCTTCAATAATCTTGAAAAGAAACTTAGTATTTTAGAGAAAAGCCTGGAAGTCCTAGCCGAATCCAATACTGACACTAATGCTACATTGAGTAATTTCATGCAAACCATGGGCCAACTCTTAAATGCTAACACTCAGGCCATAGCTTGTCTAGAAATGTAGGTAGGTCAGCTAGCCTCTACTATGAATGAATGAGAATGAGGTAGGCTGCCTATCCAACCCGAGCCTAACCCGAGAAACCAAAATGGTCTACGACCCCAACAAGAAAATCAAGTCAATAAAGTGAATGCCATTCATACTTTAAGATTGGAGAAATAAGTTGATAACAAGATAGGTACATCTGACAATAGAGAGAACTCATCTGCCAAACAACTTTACGAACAACCTACCTTACAAACTTAAGCTCCTAAAATTGATAGTACATCCCATCTTGTACCCATAACTCCTAGAGCTCTTTTTACGAACCGACTAAGGTCCAATAAACAATCAAAATACATGAATAAAATGTTAGAGGCATTTAAAAAAGTTCAAGTAAATATCCCTCTACTAGACATGATCTAGCAAGTACCGACCTATGCTAAAGTTTTAAAAGATCTTTGCACCAAGAAAAGAACCACTAATATACCCGAGAGAGCCTTTCTGGCAGCAAGTGTGAGTTCTTATCTATTGAGTCAAATGCCAATTAAGTACAAAGATCCGGGGTCTCCTACAATTTCATGCACTATTGGAGAGACCAATATTGACAAAGCTTTATTACACTTAGGGGCCAGCGTAAACATTTTGCCATACTCTGTATATAAGTAATTAGAGTTGGGAGAACTGAAACCTAAAGGGATTACCTTGCAACTAGCAGATCAATCTTCTAAGATCCCTAAAAGAGTGATAGAGGATGTGTTAATTAAGGTTGATAATTTTCTTTTTCCCATAGATTTTATAAATTTAAAGACTGTACCCATTCCAAACCCAAAGGATCATATCTCGATTATTTTAGAAAGACCATTTTTAGCGACTGCCAATGCCATAATCAATTGCCAAAATGGACTCATGAAGCTCTCATTTGGAAATATGACCATTGAACTAAATGTTTTTAACTTAGAACAGAAATTGAACCAACTAGATGAAAAAAACTTGACCCAAGAGGACGTCTATGAACCCAATGATTTAAGCTATGAGGACATCAAAATTAATCCCAAGATTAACCAAGAATTTAAAAATAAAATTGGATAATTGTTAATCATAGAAATATTCGATCGAAACTAGAATCATCAATTGTATCAATTATTGAAGAAACACTACTACTAGATCGGAAAACACTACTTGAACACCAAAAGTATGAATATCTAGGTCCATCTAAAACTCTGCTAGTAATTGTTGAATTAGACCTAGATCCAATCCAGAAGATGTTAAATCTATTAAGAAAGATTCATAATAAAATTGGTTATGTGGAAAAAGACCATCTCTCTGGAAATGGTGGTGAAGGATCGGACAAATTTTTCAACCTTGTATATGATCCGGGTTAAAATAACATTTGAAGGTCCGAGTTTAGTCTGGCTAAAGACTATAAACTTAGCACTCCTAGGAGGCAATCTAGATCTTTGCATTTTAAATTTCTCTTTTTAGTTTATCTAGGTTCTACTTTAGTAAAGTTAATAACGAATAAGTTAGAGGGAAGAACCAAAAAGAATATATGAAGACACCTGCTGAACCAAGGATACATCAAATCAGGTGTATTCCTTCCTTTTTACCTATTGAATTTTTATTTTTCTTACCTCATTGAAGTCACTATAGAATAAGTTAGAGGGTGAGGGATGAACTTTGAACTTTACTTTGATCCTTTGTATGTACAAATTTATTGATATTCATATACCTACTATGCTTCAGACTTGAGTAACATTAGACATTTTAGCAGCATATGATGCACACTTTAGATAAATTGAGAAGTATCGAGGGACTGCATATTGATACAATTCAATAGAAGATCGAGTCTAGAATAAAACTTTATTTTTAAGCATTTCTAGCCTTCCCTACTAATATCTAAAGAAAATTGACCTTTTATGGGTATAAGTGGGATATGTTGATGTATATACTTTCATCAAAAAAAAAAATGATTTCCCACTGAGTAATCGGGTCTCGTTAAATAAGTAAGCAATGATATTTGCATCAAAAAGTGGGCCATGTTAAAAAAAAAAAATTGGCTTTTCACTGAGTAATTGGATCTCGTTGCCTAAGCAATGATAATTGCATCAAAAAATGGGCAATTTTTTTAAAAAAAATCATACAGCCAAATCCCAACCCATAGCCTGTTTGACTCGAGTTAGTAAGCTCGAGAGATGTTTTACACCTAATGCCCTAAAGCCAACTGATTTGGAAGTCATTGGCCTAACACTTGCTACAAAGGTTTAATAGAAAGCTTAAGTAGTTAAGACATTGTATGGACTATATTTTATCAAAAAAAAAATGGAATGGATGTGCGAATGCAAAACCACTAGCCCATCTTAGAGTTAGACGATCCAAGGATAAAGGTAGGAGTAGGTTTAGAAAAAGCTTTTATAAATTTTATATTCTTTTCTCAACTATTCTATTAGATAGCCTTAATATCCTAATAACATGCTTTGATCATTTTCTAAATGGATATAATTTATTTTTAAAATTTTTAAATGAACACTCATGTTGAAGAAAGTCAATATTGTATATCAATATTTTTTTTACTTGAGGATCAGCAAAGTTCAAGTTGGGGGGTGTGATGAATATATTAAAAATAATATAAAAAGTATTAAAATCTATACCATTTTATCTTTTTAATTTACATTTGATACTTTTTATGATCCTTTTCAGAAATAATTAATTTTAAAGTCTTAATCACAAACTAACTAGAAACGGCCCTCCAACACATGTAGATGAAGCTCGAGTCCAAATTCAGGCTTGTTTCGTGCACGACATACGAAAATATACAGATGAAGCTTTTGGTGGTATTTGACCTTTGGAGTGTGGCCCATGCAAGGGATTTAAAGCAATAGTTTTTTTTTTCTTCTTACATGGTATAGGAGAACAAGTGGATCTTCATGCTGGGAGCTGGTGCGGCCTGGTGTGGTGAGCAATAATTTCTAGAGAAAATGGGTCCAATGATAAATAGAGGTTTTTCACATGTGTGCGGTTCACGCACACGATATTTGGATGCAACTACGATCATGAGTGCAGGAAGGCAGCCATCTGCAAATTTGAGTGCTTGGAGCAAAAGCAGCAAGAAAGCTGCATGAAAAAAAAAAGGAAAAAATACATTTTAGGAATTTTTAGAAAATAATTGAATGGCAACTCTCCTTTTTTCTTATCTTTCGTACTCTTCATCTTGTCCATCCAAGCCTCCTTATCATTTAATCTCATCCATCCATTTCTTAATCCGTATTTTTTTTCATTTGTCCCACATCTGAAAAATACAAAATCTTTCCCTCTCTTGCACCTATAAAAAAAACCCAATGCCTTTACCTTGAAGATAACTCTCCACACTACAACTCTTGTAGGGGCCTGTGTGATAGGTGGGAATACCTACGCATAAAATTTTTGTCCACCTTGTTCCCACTTTCTTCCACCTTTACAACATATGAGAAGGAGAGTTAGCTAGGAGAACATTGGCCAGGAGAGGTTTTTTTTATGTTTTTATTTTCTTGTTTCAACTCCAAGCCTTGTTAATGACTTGAGAGTTAAACATCTTCTTTTTATTTTAGAAACTTTTATCAACAATAAAAATTAGTTTTTTTCTCTTTAATTTTTAATTTTAGCAAATAGGACAGTTTAAATTCCCGCAATTTAATTCTTGCAATTTTTAGTTTCTGCATATAGGATAGTTTAATTTTTATGCTTATTTACTTTCTGTAAATCTTTAATTTTTGTAATTTAAATTCTAGCAAGTAGTATAGAATTTAATTTTAAATAATTTTAAAGTTTTAATTTAAATCATATCTAGCTAAGCAATTCTCTGGGGTTTGCGATGAAGCTAAACCATGATTAGGAGCTCTTCTTAGGATTTCTCCTCGGTTTATATTTTTTTAGAGTTCTTCTTCCTTCAAGCACTTGCCAAGAGACTTGATGGACTATCATTGGGTTTCAATCTTTTTATAGTTCATGCTTGATTCGGTGCATGAAGGATAATAGAAAGAAGGCCTATAATTTTATTAATTCCTTTTCACTTCTTTCTTGTGGAAAATTTTGATGAATTATTGTTGGGTCGCAGTCCCTTTATAATCCATACTTGGGTAACATAAGAGAAGTAATTGAAAGGAGAGTTCTTTAATTCAGATGAATGTTTGTCCATGCATTACACCTTAATCAAGGAACATCATAAAAGAAATCTTAAAAAAGCTTTCTACGTCATTGGTCTAGTGGATTCAAAAGCCCTAGAACTTTAGATTATTATTTTCTAAAATTAATTTACTATTTAGTAGTAAGTATCAATCAATTTTTCAAAACTCTTTGTTAAAGCTCATTTTAGCAAGGATTTGAACATAATTTAAATACAATTTCTCATGGGATCGATCCGTACTCGCTAGATGTGCTACTTTGCACACCGTGTGCTTACGGTTAATTTTAAGATACATTAAGAAATCATGTTTGACCAGGAATCCTAGTAAGACTAGGATTCCACCTTGTGCCACCTTACCCCTCCACGCCCCACGCCCTATTTCTTCTCTTATTTTGTGCGACAAATCCCCTTCTCCCAAGTCTTCATGCACGCCCACTCTCTCTCTCTCTTTCTCATATGGTAATTGGATGGAGGACTAAGTCAAAGGAGTTTATTTTAATTTTGGATTCTATGAGATAGAATCCTAACAAACCTAAACTCTTCCCAATAGGTGCCGTCCCCTCTTCCTATTATTTTCTCTCTTATTCCACATGAGAAAGGCCCTTGTTTGTGCACCCCTCCTTGCTGGTACATGCCAAAAATATTGGAGAGGGGCGCCCAAGAGTTGGGCACCCCTTGACTTGCCCTGTTTGACCATTTCTTGTCTAGTATTTGACCTAGACAAGGACTCTTCTTTTCATATATATTTTGGATGAATTTTAGCTTGAAATTTTGGTAAAACACAAAACCTTAGGAGAGTTTTGGGGTGTGCAGAAATCAAAGGGAGAGGATCCTTGGGCATTGGGGTTCCATAGACAACAAACTATATATCTAGGTGAGAGAAAAGAGAAGAAGAAGAGGATCTTCTTCTAGGGCTATTTTGATTTTCTCTTCTCCTCCTCCTTTTGAGATTTTTTTGAGAGAGTCTCAAATTTGAAATCTCTTCTCTTTCTTATAATATTTTGGAGAGTTCAAGTCTTGAAGAAGAAAGCATCAAATCGACCATCGAAGAGAGATTAGCATAATACTAGCACACTGTACTAATTTCCTACATCAGAATCTCAGATCGTGTTTGTAGTATTGTGTGGACGACTCCTAGAGGATGGATGCATGTGCAGCTCATTACTTCATCCTCAAGTCTAGATCAGCAAGTTAGAACATTTAACTTGCTTAGAAATCAGATCTAATCTATTATTTTGTAGCTACATTAGATGTAGTATTGTAGCATGTTGATGAGACAACATGTTAATCTTTTCTTTAGGTTTTTAATTTTTAATTTAATATCATGCCTTGATCATGTAGTAAATCTTAGATCTAGGATATTTTCATGTTTATTTAAATAAATATTTAACTCATTTAAGTCTTCCATTGTAAGTCTTGAAAAAGTTTCAAGATCTACCCATGAAACTTTAGATCTGGTTCCTTCATCTGGTATCAGAGTCAAGTTGTTATTACATGATTTTCTTAAAGTTGTTATTACATGATTTTCTTGAGCATGTTTAGATTATTTATTAGATTAAATTTAATTTATAATCTAATTATTAAATCTAAAATTAAAAATTTAGATCTCACAAATTGCTATAAGGTTGTCCTATTGTAAGGTTTACTCCTTATAGTGAAGAGGTTGTCCTAGTGTAAGCACACCAACTGGCATCACCTCTCCTTGATACCAATTGATGTTCCATGATATTGCTTGAATGCCAATCATCTTTGGCATCACATGCCCTAATACCATGTTGCGGAAGCTCCTGATCTTTAGCACGGATCTGAAGGAATCTGTGACGTTCTTTATGGGCAGCACGGGCAGCACACCATCGATCCTCCACCTAGATCTATGATAGGGCGCCTCCCTCCTTGGGCTTGAGGGAGATGCTCCCCCTCTTTAGGCCTTCTTCAAGAACCCTAGGACGGCAACTCTAGAGAGAAGAGAAGAAGAGAGTTGAGGGAGAAGAGGTCAGTATTGATTCCAACCTTGAAAACCCTAATACAACCCATGTATTTATACGTAGCCATTAGGCCCGACCAAAAAACTCCTCGGCTAACCCAATACATAAAAGCACTCATCGAGCCCATGTACACCCATGTCTCCCATGCTCTCATCCTCTGGATCTAGACCTGATCCATACATGAATTAGCCACCTTGAGACCTCTCAAACCAGGCCTTAAGACCCCTAGGATCAACTCAGACCTTAGCGCAAAATAGATCCTCATGTAACTCTACCCACGCAGTCTTAGCACTGAGCCGGCTCAGTCTCAGCACTGAGCCAGCTTAGTTCTATTGGGTCGGCTTAGTTTAAAACTAAGCCAACCTAATTTTTTACCATGCTAGTAGTTTCGAACGTGCAGCTCTCTGTTTTGCCTATGCACTGAGACTTAGCCGATCCGATTTTGGACTGAGCCAGCTAACCTACAAAAAATTCTTTTTTCTGCAGCCTTCAACCTTCAACTTTGGTTCCTTGCTCTACCTTGTGTCCTAGATCTCTGAAGCACCAACCAAGCCCCTTGAGGCTCTCAATACCTGAACCTCAAGCCCGTGAAGAGCTACATGCCGCCTCTATCCTAGGATAACTCCTATCCTAACCTAGGACCACACCTATACTAACCTCCTTGGAGCCCTCACCCTAGCTCCGGTCATGGCCCCCCAAGGCTTAGGAGCATCATAAATCCTCACAATCTCCACCTTGGTGCTCCCAAGCCTTGGCATATCCCTCGATAATGATCTCCTGCACGATCTCGCTGTCCCTACACACTCGATAACCCCTTGTGCAATCATTGCCTCCGCCAATCCTCTTCAGCTATTGTGTACCCTTAAGATCTTTGGGATGATCGCCTCCACCTCTGAAGATCTTGGCTTAAACCTCTGCACCACCCTGGAATTGTAGAATTCCTTCTATTTAGTAGCTGCATCACTTTTTCTTGACTTTCCTGGAGAACCTACAATGTTCCTATATCAGCACTCACTGCAAACCCTGACATGGTCTCCTTAGAACTATGCCTGTCCTCCTGCACATGCTGCTCTACCTAAAACTATGCATCACCGATGCTGGTGCTAGGATATCGATCCTGCCGCACTCCTCTGCTCCAAACTCATGTCAAATTTCTCTCCAATTATGAAAATACCTCTCGAGAGCTCCACCTATATTTGAAGTCCATTTGATGCTGCAGAAGTCAACTCTATCATCAAGTCCCTCAAGGCCAACTACTCAATGCTGCACTACTAAGCCTACCACTATACCTCGAACACTATCGCTGCCCCTTCGAACCTTCCGCACTCCATGGAACCCTTTGAAGCTGTCTCGAATACCTCCACAATCTATAGGCACCTCCAAAACCCAAGAGGTCATCCAACTCTTCTGAATCCAGCGATTAAACCCTAGAAAATTCCACCCTAATCCTTCTCTTCTGCCCCTACACCAGCCATCACTTTAGTTGTATCTGGAGAACCATCCTCCTCCTGAACCATGACTCTCCCTGGTGCTCCTATCGAAGAAACCTGATCCATGATACTTTCGACTGTCTGAGACCTCCTGACGCTCCCTAAGACCTCCTGGCTCTCCCTGAGACCTGCTCTAAATCTTCCTGAGTAGCCTCTAACACCATCTACTGAGATACACTCCTCAACTACTGCACTATCAAGCCTCTCTCAGCCCCTGTGCCTCTAGGGTAGCACTTCTGCAGCACTCCAGTGCTTCCTAACTCATCTCTACGCTGCTCTACAGCCCCCCAGCCCTAACCTACTAGACCTCCATGGATCATCCATCTCCATCACTTCCAAGGCTTCCCAAATCCATGCTCTGGTCGAACTGCTGTATACATCTCCGACTACTTTCCTACCTTCCTAACATCGATGGATGTATAGTCATTTCTTTAGCCTTCCTTCGATCATTACCCTTTGGAAAACCTCTCTTCAATAGCCCTACACTATCCATCCTCCTACGGAACCCTAATGCTCTCTACTGAGATACCTCCCTCAACTGCTGCATCGCCAAGCCTCGATCAGCCCTGCATCTCTAGAAAAATGCTACTGCAGCACTCCAGCACTCCCTACCTATCACATAACCGTCATACACCCCGACCTTTCCATCAAGATCGATTAGCAAATCATGCACAAAATTCTTTCATCCTGAGAAAATTCTTTTCTGTTAATCCTCTCAACCTCCACCTTCAACCCATTGCTCTCGATTGGCCAAACCATAGCAATTACAAAGATAGATTTGAGACATACTGTGGAATTCTTGTGCAAATTTCTAATTTTACATTGTACAATTTCTTCTTCCCTTCCATGCACCATCAGGCTCTGATACTAGATGTAGGCACACCAACTGGCATCACCTCTCCCTGATACAAATTGATGTTCCATGATATCGCTCGAACGCCAATCATCCTTGGCATCACAAGCCCCGATACCATATTGCAGAAGTCCCTAATCTTTAGCACGGACCTGAAGGAACCTGTGATGTTCTCTATGGGCAGCACACCATCGATCCTCCACCTGGATCTGTGATGGGGTGCCTCCCTCCTTGGGCTTGAGGGAGATGCCCCCCTTCTCTAAGCCTTCTTTAAGAACCCTAGGGTGGCAACTCTAGAGACAAGAGAAGAGAGTTGAGGAAGAAAATGTCTATATTAATTTCAAACTTGAAAATCCTAATACAAGCTATGTATTTATACATAGCCATTAGGCCCGACTAAAAAACTTTCCAGCTATCCAAATACAAGAAAGCACTCAGCGAGCCCATGTACACCCATGTCTTCCATTCTCTCATCCTCTGGATCTAGACCCGATCCATACATGAATTAGCCACCTTAAGACCTCTCAAACTAGGCCTTAAGACCCCTAGGATCAACCCAGACCTTAGCCCAAAATAGACCCTTGCATAACTCTGCCCGCGCACTGAGCCAACTCAATCTCAACACTGAGCCGACTAAGTTCTACTGGGTCAGCTCAGTTTGAAACTGAGCCAACCTAGTTTTGTGTCGTGCCAGAAGTTTCGAACGTGCAGCTCTCTATTTTGCCTTTACACTGAGATTTAGCCGATCCAGTTTTGGACTGAGCTGGCTAACCTACAGAAAATCCTTTTTCTATAGCCTTCAAGCTTCAGCTTTGGTTCCATGCTCCACCTTATGTCCCAGATCTCCGAAGCACCAACCAAGCCCCTTGAGGCCCTTAATACCTGAACCTCAAGACCATGAAGAGCTACATGCTGCCTCCACCCTAGGATAATTCTTGTCCTAGCCTTAGGACCATACCTATCCTAGCCTTCCCAAAGCCATCACCCTGGCTCCACTCATGGCCTCCCCAGGCTTGGGAGCACCACAAATCCTCACACCTAGTTCATGATGATCTATTTCTAATCATAAATTTATTATATTTGATTTGATTTTATTTATGATTTAATAAATTTAAAATAGTTTTAGATCTAAAAATAAAACTTTTAGATTGCACGAACTGATCCTATAAGATTGTCCTACTGTAAGATTTATCCCTTATAGTGAAAAGGTTGTCCTAGTACGTGTCAATCTAAAATATTGATCAGAAAAATTTTAGATTAAATTTAAAAAATTTTATGATCTTATTAAAAATATTTTAATATAATTTTAATCATCATAAATATGTTAGATTTGATGTAAGTTGATTTATGATTGATTGGTGTTGAAACTATTTTAATTACATGAACCTGTTTAGATTAGATTAGATCTAAAGTAGATTCATATTTATGTTACTTGCATTTTGATTATGAATCAAACATGCAACTTGGTTCATAGAACTATGTTGTAAAAATATTTTATAAATATAAAAATTATTTTTGAAAAGCCGAACCCCAACCCTCAGTCCAAAACTGAATTAAGAATTAAGAAGTTGTTTGATTAGGATCTAGGATTATAAATTGAAGATCTAAAGACACAAATCATAATATATTGGGTTAAATGGGTTAGTGGAGATTAGGTCCATTAATTGGGTTAGACCTAGGGTTAGATTAAAGAATGGACTTAATTAGAGAATTGACTAAATCTAATATATTGTTGTCTTAGATTAGGTCAAGGATTTTCTAGATCAATTACAATAGTTGTAGTTGGTCAAGTCTATGTCTTTAAAGAGACCCAAGATGGACTTGATTCTTGGCTACGTGGTCTAGCACAAACTATTAGGTTGATCTAATTGAAACTAATTATATCAGTTGGTATCTAAGGTAAATTATCGGTGGTCTTTAATTAGTAGCCTACTTACTTGACCATTTTTTATGGTGTCTAAGGCAAGCTTTGGCAGACTATCCCACTGATTGAACTTACCTGATCTCTTGGTGAGATTATATTTTGATCAGATCACTTGATAATTCGAGTTGACCCATGTCAGCTAGGTAAATTAGTGCGACTGATTTAGGTGCTCCTAGACCAACCTATTAATGGTCTCCCTTAATCTAACTTAGTGAAGCTAGTGGGAGGATCATGATAAGCTGGTTCATCTGATCTTCCTCCTCTAAATCAAATCAATTAAATCCTCTAAAATTATTAGGTCTATAAAATGAAATAGTTATGGTGATAACTAGATCATAGCCTCCCATTAAGTAGATGATAATGTGTCCATTAGTTGGATAATCATTGGAGGCCCATAGGCCTGGTGCTTATCCGCTAATGAAATTATCATTCATAATATGATTTCTTGGATGTGTCTCTCTAAATGATGGTTAGGTTGATCAACCATAGTTGGGCTTAATCATTCATTAGTTAGATGGACCAAGTATGATCATGTTAATGGTTGAACCTAATCAGGACTTTCAGTGGAGTCCCTAGCCTACTGAAAGGATACCTAGGGCAAAGTTAATTTACTAAAAATTATTTGGAGAAATAATTGATTATGAACCTATCCTTAGATGTACATGGGTTGACCAACCATAGTTATGCTTGTGTGCAGTCTATATGGATTCTAGTACCCACTAAGAAATTAGGATAATTTTTCGAATTGGAGGTAGAGACTACCAATTCGAACAAAATAGTGGGAGAAACCTTTTGATTAATGTCCAAATCTTTAGATTTAATGAATCAATTAAAAATTAGGCTTTTGGTTCTCCTTTGTGCAGTTAGACCCTAACCATAATTGCTCCATTCATTATTAGATAGTGATTAACTTATGAAACCCAACTTCGATAATAAGTATCGAAAGTTGAATATTGTTCAGTAGCACGAAGTGGTTTGGTTGAGGCCACCATGCCCAATTTAAACATAAGATCCAAGAATAACCTAGATCAGGCAAAATGCTTTCACTATAAGAAGCAGAGGAATTGGAAGAGAAATTGTCCTCAATATCATGATTTTCATGACCCCAATAGGCTGAATAAGAGAGATAAGCAAGTAGTTGCTGATCAAAGATGTTATATGATAACACCTTATAATTTCTCTATTTGTGATATTTCTACTTGGGTATTGGATACCGAAAGTCCAGTTCATATTTGCAATATGTTGCAAAGACTTCAAATTAGTAGAAAATTTAAAAATAATGAGTGATTCCTAAATGTTGGAGATGGAAGGTCTATTCCAATTCTAGCTATGAGAATAGTTCAACTCATTTTTAATACTAATATCATTTCTTTAAATGAATGTCATTATTGTCCTTCCTTTCTGATGAATATAATCTCTATTGGCCTTTTCACCAAAGATGATTATCATTTGTCAATAAAAGAAGATTATTGTGATATTATTATGAATAATGTTACAATAATATAAGAACAACGAAGAAATGGTATTTACATTTTATCACAGCTTGTGAGTATAATGTATACTTCTAGAAAATACCCTAGATTAGATAATATCTCTGATATTTATCTAGGGTACTATAAGCTAGATCATAAAAACAAGAATAGGATAAATAGATTGACTCAAGAGAAAATCCTTAAAGTTAGTGATTATGAATCACTTTCAATCTATGAATCATATCTTCTCGGTAAAATTTCCAAGTCATCTTTTACTGAAAAAGATGAGAGAGCTACTAAGCTCTTAGGTCTAATTCATACTAATGTATGTGGACTAATGAGCACTAGTACCAAAGGTGGATATTTCTACTTCATCACTTTTATAGATGATCTGTCCAGGTATGGATATGTTTATCTAATGAAACATAAGTCAGATTCATTTGAAATGTTCAAAAGATTTCAAAGTAAAGTAGAAAAATAAATTGGAAAGAGTATTAAAACTCTTCGATTGAATCAAGAAGGTTAATATCTATTTAGTGAGTTCCTAACATATCTAGGAGAGAATGAGATTCTCTCATAGTAGACTCCTCCTGACATACCACAGCATAATGGTGTATCAAAAAGGAGAAATCGAATCTTGTTAGACATAGTTTGATCCATGATGGAGTTTGCTAGTCTACCTATTTCATTTTGGAGTTATGCTCTTAAGACTGCATATTATATATTGAACAATGTACCAAGTAAATCTATCATGAAGACTTCATATGAGATATGGACTAGGCATAGGCCTACACTCTCTGACCTGCGGGTTTGGGGTTGTCCAGCCTATGTCAAATTTTGCATACAGATAAGCTTGGATCCCGGTCTGATAAGTATGTATTTATAGGGTATCCCAAAGAATGTAAGGGTTACTATTTCTACCATGCTGAAGAACAAAAGATGTTCGTTAGCTTTAAGGCAATTCTTTTAGAAAAGAAGTTCTTTGGTGAAGGAACTATTACCTCTAAGATTGAACTTGATGAAGTTCAACAGGTAAAAAAATCAACAGTTGTTGCTGAACATGATCAAATTTGATTAGATCAGATCTGAAACTTAATGTACCTACACCATTAAGGCGATCCAATAGAGTATTGCACCTGCTGGACAGATACTATGATTTCTTGATCCAGGACGGTGATCTCATTGAACTCGATGAGAACGATGAGGATCCGTTCACCTATATGGATGCTATGCAGTGACCTGATTTTAAGAAATGGCTTGAGGCCATGAAATTCGAAATGAAGTCCATGAAGGTCAATGATGTGTAGACATTAGTTGACCCACTCGAAAGGGTTAAACCCATTAGGTGTAAATGGGTTTTCAAAAGAAAAAGGAGCGCAGATGGAAAGATGGAGATCTATAAAGCCTGTTTCATTGCCAAGGGATATCATCAACGTTATGGTATTGACTATGATGAGATGTTTTTTCCTATGGTAATGCTCAAATCCATTCATATTATACTTGGATTGCTGCCCATCTAGACTATGAGATTTGGCAGATGATGTAAAGATAGCTTTCCTGAATGGGGAGTTAATCGAAGAGGTGTATATGATACAACCTGAGGCATTCACATCTATAGATGAGTGCAAGGAGTGCAGGCTTCAGAGATCCATTTATAGACTGAAGCGGGCATCTCAAAGTTAAGACATGCATTTTGATAAAGTAATCAAAACGTATGGCTTTCTTAAGAATGGAGAAGAATCCTACATTTGAAAATGGGCAAATGGTCCAGCAGTAGGATTTCTTGTCTTGTACGTGGATGACATTCTCTTAATCGAGAATGACATCCTTGCACTACAGAGAATAAAAGCCTGGTTGTCATCATAGTTCTCCATGAAGAACTTGGAAGAAGCATCCTACATCCTAGGGATGAAGATCTATAGGAATAGATCTAAGAGGATGCTTGGGTTATCCCAGTCCACGTACATAGATACTATGCTGAAGAGGTTCAGCATGGAGAATTCTAAAAAGAGCTATCTTTCGATAGGCCATGAAATTTCTCTCTCTAAGAAGGATTGTCCGACAACTCTTAAAGATAGAGAGCATATGAGTAGAGTCCCATATACTTCGGTAGTGGGATCTATCATATATGCCATGATATGTACGAGACCAGATGTGGCATACTCATTAGGAGTAGTGAGCAGATACCAGTCTGATCCTGGAGAAAACCACTGAAAAGTGGTTAAAATCATCCTTAAGTATTTAAGAAATACGAAGGGCCAATGGTTGGTTTATGGTGAGTCAGATCTGAAACTTGTGGAATTTATCGACTCTAGCTTTCAATCTGACCATGATGATAGCAGAAGCGTGTCGAGATATATTTTTATTCTAAATGGGGGAGCCATCTACTGGAAGAGTTCCAAGCAGAATATTGTGGCAGACTCTATTTGCAAAGCAGAGTACATCGCAACATCAGACACCACGAAGGAAGCTATGTGGCTAAGAAAGTTTATCACTGAGCTCAGAGTAGCACCCTACATTGATGGTCTGGTTCGGCTCTACTGTGATAGCACTGGTGCCATTGCTCAGGTGAAAGAATCGAAGGCACACCAGCAAATAAAGCACATTCTATGCCGCTTCCACCTAGTCCAGGAGATCGTGGATAAAGATGATGTCGATCTTCAGAAGATCGATAGAAAGGAGAATCTGACCGATCCCTTCACTAAAGCCCTGGCGATTAAGGAGTTCAACAATCATAAGTCAAAGATGGATATTTGATACTATGCTGAGTGGCTTTAGGACAAGTGAGAGTTGTTGAAAAATGTGATCCAAAGCCAATCGTCAGTCTATTGACGGTTGAGCTACATTGTATCTATAATTGATTCATTAATAAATAAAATATATTTTTAATATTTTTCATCATAATGTATTTATCTTCTAACAAACTCCATTATTGTGATGAAGTCTTTAGGACTATTTATCTTCGATAAAGAGAAGATTTATCAATTAGTCCTTAAATTTGTTCATGACTAAATGATAGGTTATTAATTAGGATGACAGCATCTATCGAAAATAAGTCACCGTATGCCATATAGGTTGGTTGTCCTCTTAACCAAGGAGTATAAAGACACAAGTATGGAATACAGGTGGAATATATAGGTACATCATCATTGAACGTGACCAACTCTAGAGCATTTTGTTGTCGAGAATATCTCTGATGGGATATAGGTATAAGTATCCCTTAGACCTGAGATCATCTCAGTGACTTGCAAGCAACTCACTTTGCTTTGGTATCGGACTAACTAAATTTTTAATTTAATAATGAAAGGCTTCTGGGCATAGTCAAGTACTTGCGAAGTTAGTGTGTGATCAAGATGGAATTGACCACTCTAAGAGTTGGAGAAGAATGTATCACCGTATTTCAATATAGCAAAACCTTAGCCAGGATAATCCATCAGATAGATTTGATATTTTAAAATATAATGTGGACAATCTGATCAGAGTTGATAATTGAACTCTGAGGTGTCCTACGAGTATTTTAGTTAAGGAGATGAATTATATAGAAACTATATCCGTATGGGTTCTAAGGATGTTACTTTACACATTTGACCAATCCGACCATTGGGTACCATTGCTAGATGGTAACTTTGATTAGTATAGGAATCTATTCCTATGCTACCGACTTAGGTTCAGACCTATGAGGTTACACATATTAGATCTCACAATCTAATCAGATGGTTAATCAATGATTGAGAATCGTTCTAGTGTTAAACAATCAATATGATTGATGTTTAACCTAGTGCAAGCATTGCAGAAGGATTGATTAGTAATTAGATTGCTAATTAGCTTAATTTGATTAAACCAAAGGATTGAGATTAAGTCTAATTAAATATGATTTAATTAGATTTAGTTTGGGCTTGATTGGATCAAGTCTAATTGGCTTATTGGATAAGCCAAGTGTAGGGAAGAACTAGTCCTAGTTCAACTAGGACTCCGATCAACCCAAATTTTTAATTTAATTAAAAAATTAAATCAAAATAAAATTTAATTTAATCTAATTTAATTAAGTTCTTAATTAAATTTAAACCTAATTTAATTTGGTTGATTTAGTTTTGATTTAATTTAGTTTGAGAAATAATGTTTGACCAAGTCATAGATGGAATTCTAGTAAGACCAGGATTCCATCTTGCGCCACCTTACCCTTCCGCACCCCATGCCCTATTTCTTCTCTTATTTTGTGCAACAAATCTCTTTCTCCCTAGTCTTCATGCATTCCCCCTCTCCGTCTCTCTTTCTCATATGGTAATTGGGTGGAGGACCAAGTCAAAGAAGGAGTTTGTTTTGATTTTGGATTCTATAAGATAGAATCCTAACAAACTTAAACACTTCCCAATAGGTGCCACCCCCTCTCCCTATTATTTTCTCTCTTGTTCCACATGAGAAAGGCCCTTTCTTGTGTGCCCCTCCTTACTGGTACATGCCAAAAATATTAGAGAGGGGCATCCAATGGCGCCCAAGAGTTGGGCGCCCCTTGACTTGCCCTGTTTGACCTTTCCTTGTCTAGTATTTGACCTAGACAAGGACTCTTCTTTTCATATATATTTTGGATGAATTTTGGATTAAAATTTTGGTAGAACATAGACCTTTATGAGAGTTTTAGGGTATGAAAAAATTAGAGGAAGAGGGTCCTTGGGCATTGGGGTTCCATAGATACCAAATTAGGTGTCTAGGTGAGAGAAAAGAGAAGAAGAAGAGGGTCTTCTTCTAGGGCTATTTTGATTTTCTCTTCTCCTCCTCCTTTTGAGATTTTTCTAAGAGAGTCTCAGATCTAAAATCTCTCCTCTTTCTTTTGATATTTTGGAGAGTCTAAGTCTCGAAGAAGAAAGCATTGAATCGACCGTCGAAGAGAGATCAGTACAGTACTAGCATACTATGCTGATTTTCGGCATCAGAATCTCAGATCATGTTCGTAGGCTCGTGTGGATGACTCCTAGAGGCCAGACACATGTGCATCTCATGACTTCATCCTCAAGCTCGGATCAGAAAGTTAGAATGTCTAACTTGCTTAGGTATCAGATCTAATATGTTATTCTATAGCTACATTCGATGTAGTATTTGATGGAAAAGTCCTATTTCCTGGGTCAGGTTCGTTCAGATCTTGATTTGATCAAGAGAGATATTTCAAAGATTTTTCTCTTAAATCTAAATTAAATATGACATTCTTTAGATTTGATTTTATTAATCTGATAAAATTAAATTAAATTAAATTAAATTAAATCTAATTTAATTGTACTTTGTTTTGGCTAATCCTATTACCCTATGATGATCCTGATGTTTGCCTAAAGTTCTGGATGTAGCCACGCAAGCACCTGACCTCTATCGGTATCCACTCGGATAGGATCTGGAGATCTTCTCCTTCTTAATCTTTGCTTCAAAAATTAGATCTGAATCTGATCTTGAGGATCTTCAAAATATCTTTCGAAGATCAACTATTATCTCTTGCAGCAATGCTGCCTTCTTCCTTTTTTGTCGCCTTTCTCTTTCTTAGATCACACCAAACTAGAGCCCAAAACCTCTTGGGCATGGAGAAGAGAGAGAAGTAGAGGGTGGCATGTAGAAGGAGGGAGAGGGGCTATGTGGCATGGGCAAAGGGAGAGAACTCTAAATCCTAAGTGCAGATAGGGTTTATATAGACCCTACTACGCCATGCAGTGCCACATCATCTCGACCAATCATGGCTCTTTGTGCAATCAGATCTAAATCTGATTGGGGGGATGACATCATCAAATCTAATCAGATTAGAGTCCCTCACAAACCTCCTTAAGTGGCATCAAGACTGGTCAAAGAAGAGTCTTTGGTGCCACCCAAGTAGAGAGCATGAAGCAACCTAGAGTCCCATCTATATGGGACTCCAAGCATCATCCTCCTTGGGTGCATGCCTCCCTAGACGTGTGCCCCCTCTTTTTCTTCATTTTAACAGGGGAACAGAGCCCCATCTCCTATGGGTGTTTGATACATGGGCAGATGTTTAAGTGTCAAAGGTCAACGTTTGACCAAAGTCAAAAAATAAGATTTAGCAGGTGACAGAAAATGGCAAGTATTGTCTCAAATTTATCTCATAAATTAAGACAATCCTTTTTTGACCTGAACAAGCTCCAGTCAGACCAAGTAAAGGTTCTCGAGTGAGTCCAAACACATTTGGCTCATTCGAGACAACTTTTAGTGATTATTGAAGAAGAACATTAGGCTCAATCGTATGCAAACACGATTTTCTTGAACCTAATTGAATCTTATTCAAATCAATTGAACTAGATTAGTCCAATTGATGATATCCAGATATAAACCCTTATTTGTGTGATCTAGTTAGGTTCAGTTCTGTATGGTAATGGGATATGTCATGATCTCTATGATCGACATCATCGAAACACCTTTCGATGGATCAGAACTTTTTTGATTCAGACAACTAGTATGATCGATCATCCAGATCATTCTAATTGCTCCCAAAATCCAGCAGTGACACCTAGTAGCATATGGTGCCAACCCATCAAAACTAAAAATGAACCTCTCAATATAGTTACCTGTGTGATTAAGTTTCTCTATCTTGATCATCGATCGGATTAAGGTTAAGGTGATCTCATCAAATCCTAATTTTCGTCATATGAATTAATTATTCGATTCAAGTCAGATGTAAAAATCCTAATAGAAACCTTTTCTATTATTTCACTCTGCCATGGCCATGAGCTTATGGACTTGATTCTCATGATCATCATAGGGCTGCTCCTCATCTACCAAGGTAGATAGATCCCCTATTGGTGCAATCTAATTTCTACAATGAACATGCTATAGCCAACATACACTTCAAGATTCTGAATGGCTAGGATACCAAGTTATGGTATAGTCAAACTATAACACCTTCAATGTGAACTGTCGATGCATCTCAGGTCAAAGAACCAGACACACCACTGCAGCTTCGAGCCAGTCATTGATGAGAAGGTAGACTTCCTCATGATTGCTCGAGGTGGTCACGCTCAGTGCTCTCGTTCTCTAGTGAGTACCTATACTCTCACTCCGGTGTCTCTACACCATAGACTCAAGATTTATCTAACCTAAAGAAGTGATCGTACATCAACCATCCAGATCAATCACCATCCTCATGATGATCCTACGGTCGGGAGCATTTTATGAGTTAATAATAAAAATTCATGTCTTAAATTTTTAACTCTTGAAAATATGAACTATCATTACCATTAACTCAAGAGATGTATCATAGACACTTTCAAATACACATCATGATAGAATCATCCATTTTATTATTTGTAGTCAAAATTATAATTTTGCCCTTAGATGTGTATTATAAGTGTTAGCCAATTTTGGCTTCTAGGGCACACATACCTAACAAACTCTCACTTGACCTAAAGCCAATTGGCTGCAAATCTAGGTCCCATCTTCTTAAGGTAGGTTTCGATCTTCTACTAGCCCAATGGCTTTGTGAGTGGGTTTGCCACATTGTCTATGGAGTTGACTCTCTTAACCTCGACATAATCTTTCTCGAGGTAATCGTGGATGATGTGGTATCGCCGCTTGATATGTTTGAATTTTTTATGAGACCTCGACTCCTTAGCAAGGGCTATGGCACTATTATTGTCGCAGTACAAAGGAATGGCATCTGATGGCATCACTTCGATCTCTACGGTGAATTTCTTATACCAAAATGCCTTCTTCATAGCTTCTGATGCAGCGATATATTCTATTTCCATGATGGAATCTACCATCACTGTCTGCTTGGAACTCTTCCAACTGACAGCACCACCATTACACACAAATAGACTCCTAGATATCAACTTTCGATCATCTGTATCGGAGATAATATTTGAGTCTGTATACTCCTGGACTTGGAGTTCTCCATTACCAAAAACCAATAACATATCCTTAGTTCTTCTCAAGTACTTAAGGATACATTTTATAGAAGTCTAGTGTTCTTTATCTGGATTTGACTGATATCTGCTTGTGACACTCACAGCATAGGCTATATCAGGTCATGTACATAACATGGCATACATGAGGCTCCCTATTGCTGAAGCATAAGGGATCTTGCTCATGCGTTCAATCATCTCTGGTGTATTGAGACACATTTTCTTAGAGAGATGAATGCCATGTCTGAAGGGTACCAATACCCTCTTGAAGTTTTCTATGCTAAACCTCTTTAGCACTTCCTCTATATACATCTTCTATGAAAGATCTTAATTTCTAGAATGAAAGATGCTTCTCCTAAGTCTTTTATGGAGAATTCTTTGGACAACCACATTTTAACTATGGTCAACATGGGAATATCATTCCCAATAAGGAAGATATCATCCACATATAGTACGAGAAAGATAATAGCGCTCCCACTGACCTTTTTGAAAACACATGGTTCCTCCTCATTTTTGATGAAACCAAATAATTTGATCACATCATTAAATTGAGTATTCCAACTCTGAGATGCTTGCTTAAGTCCATATATGGACCTTTGCAGCTTGCATACTTTGTGATCAGCGTCACTGGATGTGAAACCTAGCGGCTATTCCATATAGATATCTTCTTCAAGGTATCCATTTAAGAATGCCATTTTCACATCCATTTAATATATTTCATAATCAAAATAAGCTGCAACAGCAAGCAATGTGCGGATGGATTTTAGCATAGCTACTGACGAAAAGATATCCTGATAGTCAATGCCTTCGTGCTAACTATAACCTTTTGCCACTAATCTAGCTTTGAATGTCTCCACATTTTCATCTGCACCAATCTTTCTCTTACAGATCTATTTACACCCAATAGGTACTATACCTTTTGGTGGATCTACCAAGGTCCATACTTGGTTTGAGTGCATCGAATCAATTTCTGGCTTCATTACCTCTAACCATTTCTCGGAGTCGATATCTAATATCGCCTCGTCATAGATTTTGGGATCATCACCACAAACCCCATTACCTATGAGGAACATTTTCTCTACTTCTTCTGAGATGGTACCTAAGTACCTCTCAGGAGGATGGAAAATTCTTTTCGATCTATGAGGTGGAGGAGGTAGTGATTGTATTGGCTCAACCTGATTTGGTTCCATAGGGTCCTTAGCTCGTTGCTCTTATGAGATTTTCTCCTCGAGTTTGATCTTCTTTCCATTGCCGCTATCTTGAATTAACTATTTTTCAAGAAAGATGGCATGCCAACTCACAATCATATTGTGGTCTTCTAGATGTAGAAATAATATCCTAATGACTCTTTAGGATATTTTATAAATCGAGCTCTAAAGGAACTAAAGTCTAACTTATCCACTTGTTGTCTTTTGACATGAGCTGGACAACCCCAAATTCTGAGATGACTCAGACTTGGTTTCTTACCATGCTCTATTTCATATGATTTGGTAGGAACTATTTTAGAAGGAACCCTATTTAGTAAATATATTGCAGTTAACATACTATGTTCCCAAAGAAAATTAGAAAGGTCTATGAAGCTTATCATGGATCGAACCATATCTAATAGGATCCGGTTCCTCCATTCTGAAATTTCGTTGAGTTGAGATCTTTTAGGTGGAGTCTATTGAGAGACTATGCCATTTTGCTTGAGATAGTCCAGAAATTCTCAATTGAGGTATTCACCTCCTCGATCTGATCGAAGAACCTTAATGGATTTTTCACTTTGCTTTTCTATTTCATATCTGAATTTCTTGAACTTTTGAAAAGCTTCAGACTTATGTCCCATAAGATACACGTACCCATATCGACATAAATCATCGGTAAAGGTTATGAAGTAGACAAAGTTGCCTCTAGTTGGCACATCAAATAGGCTGCACACATCAGTATGTACTAGGGCAAGTAGATCTGTGACCCTTCCCTATGTCCCATAAAGTGGAGCTTAGTCATTTTGCCATGAAGACATGATTCACAAATTGGATATGACTCGAAAGTCAATGGACTCAATAGCCCGATTTTTTTTAATTTGTTAACCCTATCTTCTGCTATATGACCTAGCCTTAGGTACCATAGATATCTATCGTTCGGACTATCCCTCAGTTGTTTTATAGCATTCACATTTTGCTCGATATTAAAGATAGATACATCAATATGTAACTGATAGAGACCGTTAATGAGGAAACCACTTGCAATTTTATTTCTTTCATAAATAATATTACAGTGGTCCTTAAGAAAACTAATTACATAGCCTTCTTGTGCTAAACATGAAATAGAAATCAAATTCCTACTTGCAGCAGGCACATAATAATAATCCCTAAGTACTAAATCTAGGCCAGATAGTAGTCGAAGAGGGTAGGTTTCTATGGCCACAATAGCAACTCTTGCTCCATTTCCGATGCATAGGATCATCTCACCATCCCTCAGCCTCCTGCTATCCTCAAGACCCAGCATAGAAGTGCATAAATGAGCACTAGAACCAAAGTCAAGCATCCAATTGGACGTAGAAGAAATCGTAATGTTAGATTCAATAACGAGCATACCTCCAGAAGGACATGTCTCCTTTTTATTCTTTAGGGTGGCTAGGTATATATGACAGTTCCGCTTTCAGTGACTGTCAGTATTATAATGAAAATACTTTTCTTTGTCAGCGACCTTCTTCTTCAGCTCTGCCTTTTTTTTCTTTCCACCTTCCATCTTCTACCTTTTTATTGACTTTTTCTTCTTTTCGAAAGACTTTCTCTTGAAATCAGTCCATTCCATGGCAAGTACTGAGCCTTTAGAATCTTTCATAGAAAGCTCAGCAATAACCAGCATGTTCATAAGCTCGACCAAAGTACTCTAAAGTTTATACATATGGTAGTTCATGATGAACTATCCATATGGATCAATCAAGGATTACAAAATTATGTCATTCTGTAGATCCTAATCTAACTTCACCTCGAGCTTCTCAAGCTCTTCTAAGTCCTTGATCATCATCAGACAATGATCCTAGACTGACTGTCCATCATGCATTTTAGCCTTAAACAGTCATTTAGTGACCTGATATTTGGCTACGTGACTCTGTTTATCAAACAACTCTTACAGATGAGCCAACATTTGATGGGCAGTCTTGATATCTTCATGTTGGTGCTGAAGCTTCTTAAACATCGAGCCTAACATGTAGTATCTGACCTTATTATCTTCATCCATCTATTTGTCAAGAGACTTTTTCTATTCAATGGATGGATGGACTGGTAAGGTGGGAAGATCCTGATCCAATATATAAGTTAACTTCTCGAAACTTAAAATAATTTTGAAGTTCTAGAGCCAATCCTTGTAATTAGATTCGGTCAGTCTGTGGGTGTCTGGGATACAGGCTAGTTGGTTGGATGCAGATATTTTTCTTTTCTTGTAGAGAGTCAAAGTTTTTAGTTAGATTTTATAACTAATACTTGAATAATTTATTTAAAAATTTAATTTTTAAATAAATTAGCTTTTGCTATTTTCTTGAATCCCTACACTCCCTCTATAGAGATGCAAAAATCTCCATGATTAATGATTTCTAGTGGGTGGTGCAGTCCCACCAACTAACTCATCACCTCACCTAATAGTTATTGGTGATGGATTAGCTAATGAGTGAACAAGTCTTGTCCAATGATTCTCTAATCATGGTACACCTAAGCTTGGTCTCTAATTCATGAATCTCACCATGCCCAAAATATTGATCCACTCCTTGGTTAAGTCAAACCTACCATTTTCACAGATTGAATTTCTAATTGGGTCTCTCTCTATATCCAGAATATTGAGCTCAATCCATCCTCCAGCCTGTAGCATCCAATGCCTCATAGACATGGTTGCATCTTTTTGATGCAACCGAACCATTGTGATTAGCCAAGAATAATCAACCTTGGAAAGAGCCCGCACATCTACAATGGTGGAAGACCTTAGACTTAATCTTTTCTTAGGAAGATTTGATTTAAGTCTCTTTAAACTTGACTTGACATAGTCATAATCATTATGACTAACCTAGTGGCATTGGTTAGCTCGGATTATTAGCCACCTCAAATCAGGACTGAGCCAATAAATATGGCCAGGTAAGTGAGACCAGTGGAAAGGATATGCCATTAACTCGACAAGAATGCATTCGAGTCGAGTAGCTCCCAATTAAAAACCAATCGGTCATATCTGCCAAACTTACCTTAGACACCAAATTGTTAAGCCAGAACCAATTGGGTTAGCCTACAATTCAGACTGTAACCACTGAGCCTAATTAAGTCTTAACTTGATCGATCACTCATGTGACTTGACCTTGACCCTGACTTAATCCTATTAGGCTGGTCAATTTAAGCACACTTGATCCCATCTAACTAACTTTTGATTCGATTTGATCAACCGCTAGACCTAATTGAGCTACCCAAGTCCAAACCCAACTTTATGAATATGTCTTACATCTAAAAATTCTTAATTTTAGATCTAATATATTTCATAATCTTAATTCTTAATTAAGTATAGGGCTCATAAACAAAATATGTAAATAAAACACTAGAGTTTTAGGATCTAGGATTTTGTAGAAAATAAGTTTTTGATTTTTGATTAAGAATGAACATGCAGCACCCCTACACATCATAAGAACACCCCATCGAATGGAAGGGAAGGGCCTTTAAACCCTTCTTTGTTCTTATGATCGAACGACCAAGGGGAACGCCTTAATCAGAAACATGATGAATCTACAAAACTAGTTAGATCTACATCAAATATCACATAAAAATTTGATCTAACTTAAAAATATATTTTGCATACATCTCATGTATCATATCATGCATGTTTTCAGATCTAAATTATCTCATAAATATCTAAAAAATAAAATTTAAATTTGATCATATCAAATTAAATTTATTCAAGATAACTTTGTAGAACTATTCTACAACTAATCTAAACATGCATCTGTCATATCTCATATGAACAAAATTAAATAAATTTATTTTTTAATTTTTAGATCTAATTATAATATTTATAATATTAAAAAATAATAAATAAATATATCTAAAATTATAATTAATTAAATTAAAATTATGATCATCCTAGACTATGCATAGAATAATTCTATTCCTAGTCTAGTCATGCATCTCATACATCTTAGATCTAGATTATTTAATTTTTTTAATTTCTAATTTTAGATCTAATCACATCTAATGTGACATCTAAAATCATCTAATTATTAAATTAAAATTATATTAAAATTAGATCTAAATAATTATGAAATCTGGCTCTGATACCAATTGAAGGAAAAATCTATTTCTCGGGTCAGATTTGTTCAGATCTTCATTTGATCAAGAGAGATATTTCAAAGATTTTTCTCTTAAATCCAAATCAGATCTAAGATTTTTTAGATCTAATTTTATTGATCTAATAAAATAAAAATAAATTAAATTAAATTAAATATAATTTAATTATACCTTGTTATGGATAATCCTATTATCCTGTGATGATCCTGATATTTGCCTGAGGTTTTGGATGTAGCCAAGCAAGCGCCTGGCCTCTATCAGTATTCACTCAGACAGGATCTAGAAATCTTCTTCTTCTCAATCTATGCTCCAAAAATCAAATCTGGATCTGATCTTGAAGGTCTTCAAAACACCTTTTGAAGATCAACTATTGTCTCTTGCAGCAGTGCTGCCTTCTTCCTTTTCTGTTGCCTTTCTCTTGCTTGGATTGCACCAAACTGGAGCCCAAAACCTCTTGGGCATGGAGAGGAGAGTGAAAAGTAGAGGGTGCCATGGAGAAGGAGGGAGATGGGCTATGTGGCATGGGCAAAGGGCAGAAAACTCTAATACCTAGGTGCAAATAAGGTTTATATAGATCCTGCTGCGCCATGCAGTGCCACATCATCTCGGCCAATCATGGCTCTTTATGCAATCAGATCTAAATTTGATTGGTGGGATGACATCATCTGATCCAATCAAATTAGAGTGCCTCACAAACGTCCTTAGGTGGTGCCAAGATTGGTCAAAGAAGTATCTTTGGCACCACCCAAGTAGAGAGCATGAAGCAACCTGGAGTCCCATCTATATGGAACTCCAAGCATCATCCTCTTTGGGTGCATGCCTCCCTAGGCGTGCACCCCCTTCCTTTCTTCTTTTTAGCATGGGGATAAAGCCCCATCTTTTCTCCTATGGGTGTTTGACACATGGGCAGATGTCTAAGTGTCAAAGGTCAATATTTGACCAAAGTCAACAGACAAGATTTAGCAAGTGATGAAAAATGGCAGATATTATCTCAAATTTATCTCATAAATTAAGATAATCTTTTTCTGATCTGGACAAGCTTCAGTCAGACCAAGTAAAGATTTTTGAATGAGCCCAAACACATTTATTTCATTCGAGATAACTTTTAGTGATTGTTGAAGAAAAACATTAGGCTCAATCATGTCCCAGCACGATTTCTTTGAACCTAATTGAATCTTATTCAAATCAATTGAACTAGATAAGTCCAATTGATGATATCCAGATCCAAACCCTTATTTGTGTGATCTAGTTAGGTTCAGTTCTATATGGTAATGGGATATGTCATTATCACTATCATCGACATCATCAAAATACCTTTCGATGGATCAGAACTTTTCTGATTTAGACAACTAGTATGATCGATCATCGAGATCATTCTAATTGCTCCTAAAATCCATCAGTGACATCTAATAGCATATGGTGGCAACCCATCAAAATTAAAAATGAAACTCTCGATGCTATTACCTGTGTGATTAAGTTCCTCTATCTTGAGCCCCGATCGGATTAGGGTTAAGGTGATCTCATCAAATCCTAAGTTCCATCAAATGAATTAATCATTCGATTCAAGTCTGATGTAAAAATTCTAATAGAAACTTTTTCTATTATTTCACTCTACCATGGCCATGAGCTTATGAACTTGATTCTCATGATCATTATAGGGCTACTCCTCATCTATCGAGATAGATAGATCTCCTATTGGTGCAATCCAATTCCTACAATGAACATGCTATAGCCAACATATACCTCAAGGTGTTGAATAGCTAGGAGATCGAGTTATGGTGTAGTCAAACTATAACACCCTCAGTGTGAACTATCGATGCACCTCAGGTCAAAGAATCAGACACACCACTATAGCTTCGAGCCAGTCATTGACGAGAAGGTAGACTTCCTCATGACTGCTCAAGGTGGTCACACTCAGTGCCTCATTCTCTAGCGAGTACCGGTACTCTCGCTTCGGTGTCTCTACATTGTAAACTCAAGACTTATCTATTTTAAAGAAGTGATCGTACACCAATCTTCTAGATCAATCACCATCCTCATGATGATCCTACGGTCGGAAGCATTTTATGAGTTAATAATGAAAATTCATGTCATAAATTTTCAACTCTTGAAAATATGAACTATCATTACCATTAACTCAAGGGATGTATCACAAACACTTTCAAATACACATTATGATAGAAAATAATCCATTTTATTATTTATAGTCAAAATTATAATTTTACCCTTAGATGTGTATTACAAGTGTTAGCCAATTTTGGCTTCTAGGGCACACATATCTAACAGTATTGTAGCATATTGGTGAGATCAACATGTTAATCTTTTCTTTATATTTTTATTTTTTTATTTAATATCATATCATGATCATGTAATAAATCTTAGATCTAGGATATTTTCATATTTATTTAAATAAATATTTGATTTATTTAAGTTTTTTGCTATAAGATCTTGAAAAAGTTTTGAGATCTACTTATGAAACCCTAGATCTGGTTCCTTCAATTCCTGCATTACAAGGAATAAAGGTTTGACTATCATCTCAATTCTCCATGAAGGACTTGGGAGAAGCTTCCTACATCCTTGGGATTAAGATCTATACAAATAGATCTAAAAGGTTGCTTGGATTATTCCAGTCCACGTACATCAATACTATGTTGAAGCAATTAAGCATGGCAAATTCCAAGAAAGGCTATCTCCCGATAGGCCATGGAATTACTCTCTCAAAGAGGGATTGTCTGACAGCTCCTCAAGAGAGAGAGCATATGAGTAAAATATCATATGCTTCGATAGTGGATTCATTTATGTACGCTATGATGTGTACGGGATCGAATGTGGCATACTGACTAGGGGTGGTGAGTAAGTACCAATTTGATTCAGAAGAGAATCATGGGAATGCTGTAAAGACAATCCTGAAGTATTTAAGAAACATAAGGAGCAGTGGCTCATCTATAGAGATGCTGACTTGAAACTTATGGGATATACTGATTCGAGTTTTTAATCAGATCATGATGACAGTAAGAGTATGTCAGGTTATATGTTTACCTTGAACGGTGGAGCGGTCTGTTGAAAGAGTTTCAAGCAATATACTATGGACGATTTTATGTGCGAGGTGGAGTATATCACGACATCCGATGCTGTAAAGAAAGTTGTATGGCTGTGAAAGTTTATCGATGAGCTGGGAGTGGCATCCTCCTTGGATGGTTTGGTTCTACTTTATTATGATAGCACTAGAGCCATAGCTCAAGCAAAGTAGCCGAAGGTACATCAGCGCACCAAGCACATTCTGCATCACCACCACCTTGTACGAGAGATCGTGGAATGAGGTGACATCAATCTTCAAAAGATCGATAAGAAGGAGAACATGGCTGATCCATTAACTAAAGCTCTTGAGGTCAAAAAGTTTGACAATCATAAATAGAACATGGGTGTTCAATACTATTCTGATTGGCTTTAGTCTAAGTGGGAGTTTGTTGGGTATTGTATCTTAAAGCCAGTCGTCTAGGTTGTAGATGATGGAGTTAATTGTAAAAATATACTTCAATTATTAATGAATAAAATTATTATTCTAACTTTTCATTACACTTGTATATCTTCCTATAATGAACTCTTCTGTGATGAAGTTCTTAGGACTATTTAGATTCGATAAAGGAGGATTTATCATTTAGTACTTAAACTTATTCATGATTAAATGATACATTGTTACCTAGGATGACAACGTTAATGAGTATAGATCATTGCATGCCATATGGATTGGTTGTCCTCTTAATCATGGAGTATAGAGATACCGATATGGTATGCAGGTGAAGTATAAATTATACTGAATGTGATCTAACTGTAGAGCTCTCTGCTGCCAAAAGTTGCTCATAAAGGATATAGGTATAAGTGTCCCTTAGACTTGAGTGAAAAAAAATTGGCATTTTTCGTCACAGGATCGTTCAGATTTGATTTGATCTGAAAGGATATTTCAAAAATTTTTCTAACAAATTCTAATTAGATCTAGGAGTTTTTAGATTTGATTCTATAGATCTGATATTGAAAACTAATATAAAATAAAATGGGAACAATAATTATTACCTTTAGGGTAAAATGCTTTTACCCTATCGATGATCTACTGAAGCCTGGGGTTCTGGATCTAGCCACGCAAGTGCTTGGCCTCTACTAGAGTCCACTTAGGCAGGATTTGGATGCAATCTTCTTTTGGATCTGATTTTCAAAAATTAGATCTAGATCTAATTCTTAGAGCCTTCAAAATGATCGATGAAGGCAACATGCTCGTCTCACAAACTTGTTGACTATCTTCTTGATCTTTATGCCAGCACTTGGTTCTTCCTTGCTAGGTTCAAACCTCTTGGGCATGGAGAGGTGAGAGAGAGGACTAGAGGGAGGAATGGAGGAGAGGATAAGTAGCCTTGCAGCATGGTTGATGGGCACAATAAAAAAATCCTAGGCTCAAATAGGGTTTAAATTGATCCTACTGCACCATGCAATGCCACATCACTTCGACCAATCACATTGCTTGATTCAATCATATCTTAATTTGATTAGTGGAATGACATCACCTGATCCAATCTGGTTAGAGTCCCTCAGAATCCTCCATAGGTGGCACCATAGATGGATAAGGATGAATCAATTGGCGCCCAAGTGTCCATCTTCATCAAACAACCCTGGAGTCCCATATGTATGGGACTCCTCCCTTTTCCCCATGTGCGCATGCCAACTAGGGATGCGTGCACATATTTGTGCATGAAAACCAAGTGGGTGTGCACCCCAAGAAGATGTCCAAAGGAGGCGCACGCCCCTACCCCTTCTTTCCTGCATTGGGATATCTCATGTCCCGACAGCGATAAGAAATGGCAGGTTGTGATAGAAATTAGCAGGTATTATCTTATTTCCATCTGATGGATTAAGATAACCCTTTTCTGACCTAGACAAGTTCTAGTTAGTTAAGAACAAATCCATATAGGATTTTTTGGTGAGCCCAAATCAATTTGGCTTAGTCGAGACGAACCAAAAAGACTACAAAAGAAAAATGTTAGGCTCAATCATATGCTAGCACGATTTTGTTGAACCTAATTGGATCTAATTTAAATCAATCGAACTAGATTAGCTTGATTGATCACATCCAAATCCAAATCCTTGTTTGTGTGACCTAGTTAGATTTAGTTCCATATGGTAATGAGACATGATCTTTATCATCAACATCATCGAAACACCTTTCAATGGACCAAAATTTTCTGATTCATATAATTAGAATGATCGATCATCAAGATCATTCTAATTACTCTTAAAATTCACTAGTCACACCTAGCAGTATACGGTGGCAAGCCATCAGAACTGAAAGTGAATCTCTTGGTGCAGCTACCTATGCGATTGGGTTCTCCTATCTTGAGCCCCGATAGGATTGTGGTTAAGGTGAACTTGTCAAATCCAATATCCATCATATGAATTAATCATTTGTTTTGAGTTCGATGTGAAATCTTAATAGAAACTCTTTCTATCATCTTCACACTACCATGGCCATGAACTTATGGACTCAATCTTATAATCATCATAGGGCTACTCCTCATCTACTGAGATAGATAGATCCCCTATTGCTACAATCCAATTTTCATAATGAACATGCTATAGCCAACATATACATCAGGATTTTGAATGGTTACGAGATCGAGTTATGGTGTAAAAACTATAATACCCTCAAGATGAGCTGTCGATGTATCTCAGGTCAAAGAATTAGACACACCACTATAGCATCGAATCAATCATCGATGAGAAGGTAGACTACCTTATGACTGTTCGAAGTGTTCATGTTCAGTGCCCTCATTCTCTAACGAGTATCTGTACTCTCACTCTGGTGTCTTCACATCATAGACTTAAGACTCATCTATCCTAAAGAAGCAATCATACACAAACCTTCTGGATCGATTGTCATCCTCGTGATGATCCTACGGTCAGGAGTAATTTATAAGTTAATTATGAAAATTAATAGCTTAAATTTTTAACTCTTGAAAATATGAATTATCATTATCATTAACTCAAAGAATGTATCATAGATACTTTAAATACATACTTTGGTAGAAAATAATTTTTTATTAATTTATAGTTAAAATTATAAAATTATTCTTAGAAGTATATTATAATGTGTCAACCAATCTGGCTTCTAGGGCACATATCTAACACTGAGATCACCATGGTGACTTGCAAGCAACTCACTACACTTTAGCACTGGACTATTTGAATTTCTAATTCAGTGATGGAAGGCTACTGGTTGTAGTCAAGTACTTGTTTAGTCGGTGTGTGAGTCAAGATAGGATTGACCCCTCCAAGTGTTGGAGCAAGTGCATCACTATATTTTATTTAGCGAAACCTCAATCGAGGTAGTCCATACGATGGATGCTGAAATTTTGAAATACAATGTGGATGATTTTTAGGGTTGGCTATAAATCCTAGGACATCCTTTGAGCATTAAGGTCAAGAGGATGAATTATATGATTACCATATGCCACAGGTTCATGGATGTTGCATTGTGACTATTCGACCTATTCGGAGGTCGGATACCATTGCTAGATGGTCACATCGATCAGTATAGAAATTGATTCCTATGCTACTAGCTTAAGATTTGAACCTATGGGATTATACATAATAGGAGTTCCTACCTAATCTAATGGTTGATCAAGAGTCCCAATGGTCTGAAACTCTGAGGTCAAGAGTTCCACTGGACTAGGACTCTATGACTTGGAGTCCCACTAAACTAGGACTCTGCCTTCATAGATTTCATTGGACTAAAACTCTAATATTTTTGGAGAACTAATTAGAAATTTGATTATTGATTAGCTTAATTTGATTAAGTGATGAAGATTCAATCAAATTTGATTGAATTTGAGTCAATTGGATTTGACTTGATCAGGTCATAAGATGACCTAATTGCGATGGGAGATTGGACCCTAATTTGATCAGGACCTGGATCTAATTAATTTCTAATTTAATTAAAAATTTATTGAATTGGGTTAAGCCTAATTTGTTTGGATTTATCCTAGTCTAATTAGATCTGGATAAATTTATTTGGTTGAAACCGATTTGGACTAATTCAAAGTCAGTTTGAATTTCAAAACTCTCTGCTCCACCTTTGACTTTTCCACTCCTATTCTCGACGTCCCTCTAGATTTTACGTGAGTTTTTCTCATGCAGAAAAAAGTTTGCCAGCCCCTCCTCTTTCTGCCTTTGACCTGGTCTATGAGTTGGACTGGTTCAAAGTAAATTGAATTTTGAATTCAACTTTGAATGGTTTTTGGTTAAAACTAATCCTCTTATCCATCCCCATGCCCCCTATGGGTTTGTCACCCAATTTTTAGATATTTTTGATGTGGGCATGCAGTATGAGAGTCCTTCTATGCATCACATACCAACGATGGGTGCCTAACATGGATAAGAGGCTCACTTGATTTTTGAAATCATGTGAGTGGTTGAAACCTTCTAACCATCCAACCTAATCCAAAACTCACATGCTATTCCCATCGAAACATCACCAATAAAATGGGACTTTTCCCTAGGCATGCTTGAGGTCTAAGAGAGGGTTTCTTGGAGAGAAAAAAATAGTGGGGAGTGCACCTTTTTAGGTGAGAGAAAATTCAAATAGTGTGACCCCTTTGCACCATATTCATTCTTTCCTATATCATGCCATCTTTTAAATTATTTTAAATAGTGTGCATATAAAAAAAAATCTGAGAAAATGTTTCACAATGGAAAACAAATGGCGTGAGGGTCACCTGGGGTGTGAAGACATTAGTTGGTCATAAAAACTCTGAGAGAGGGGTCTCTCAGGTTTTCGGGTGTGGGAGGTCTTAGGATTTTGATCCAAGGATCGGGTGGTGAGTTCAAGTGCTGTGAGCATCGGATAGCCACCAAATTTGCTACACCACCTCATCATCCTCCAAAGAATATCCTCTAATATTCTAGAGCATCTGGATAATTGATAGAAGATCATTGATTGGATCGACAAAGATCAACGGTCAATGGCTCCAGCGAGGAGCTAGCACTCTGATAGGTTGGTCGGGATCAAGAGCTCTATGTTGACTCACCATAGAAGTTGGATGACTGTGCGGCTGCATCGTGATGCGAGGAGCCTACTTTTCAGTGGATTTAGATTATGGAGTTTGGCTATCCATGCTCAAGTATCGTATTCTGAACACAAATCAATTAGCAAATATAATTTACTGATTGCATGTATTTAATTTTTTATTGCATATATATATGTCTAGATCATAGTTTAGGATTTTTTATTAGATCAATGCATATGTAAAATTAATATTAGATTAATTTTGCTTCCACTACACATAAAATTTGAAAAAAAATTTGAAATGCAAGCTTTCAATCCTACATGATTTTCATCTGCTGCAGTTTCACTGATTGGCTCACCACCTCACCTAATAGTTATTGGTGATGAGTCAGCCGATAAGTAGACAACTCTTATCTAATATTTTTTTAAATAAATTACAGTCAACTATGGTCTCTAATTCATGAAGCTCACCATGTCTGAAATATTGCTCCACTCCTTAGTTAAGTCAGACCAACTATTTGCATGAAATGGATTCATGATTGGGACCCTCACTATATCCAAAATATTGAGCCCAACCCTTCCTCTAATCCTTAGCATCCCATGCCTAATAGTTATGGTTGCTTCTTTTCGGTGCACTGTATCCAATCAAGAATAATCAACCCCAGGATGGGCCCATACAACTACAATGGTGGAAGATCGCTTGACTTAATATTTTATAGAAAGATTTTAATTTAGATCTCAATTTTAATTAGTCATAACTATTATGACTAACCTAGTGGCTTGGGTTAGCTTGAATCATTTGCAACCCAATATAGAACTAAATTGATCCAATTGGCCAAGTAAGTGAGATCGATGGAAGGGATATGCTATTAAATTATGACAAATGAATCATGGGCAAGTAGCTCCTAATTATAGATCACCAATCAAATCTGCTAGACTTACCTTAGACACTAATTTATTAATTCAAAACTGATCGGGTTTGCTTATAATATAGGCTTGAACTACTGAGCCAGATTAGATCTTGAGGTGATAGACAATATATGGTTGTTAATTAATCTTGACCAAACTTACAACTATTGGACTAGTCAATTTGAGTACTCTTTATGCAATCCTAACCAACTCCTGATTCGATTTGATCAACTGCTCAAGCGATACCTAATCAAGCTACCCACATCCTGAACTCATGTATTGTGAAAGTGTCTTAGATCTTTAATTCTTTATTTTAGATGTAGTCAATTTCATAACTTAATTCTCAATTAAGTGTCACATGGTTCAACATAACAAAGCATGAAAAAGATCCTGGAATTTTTGGATCTAGAGTTTAGCAGAAAGTAAGTTTTGATTTCTTTTTCATGAGGACCATGTTAGAATTTAACTCATCGAATTCTATCCACAGTAAGAAGAGAATAATTTTTTAGCACAGTAGTCGGACCGATTCTGATACGCGATCGAGCCGACTCAGATTGAGATCAAGTCGGCTCGAACCATAGCTGAGCTGGCTCTCTCAGGCAGACAGATAGCAGGAGTTCGAGTGAGATGCAGTTGAGCCAGCTCCACCCTTGATCGAGCTAGCTCGATGGAGGTGAATAAAACACGATGGGATTTTTTCTATTTGAACTTGGATTGTAATTAATCCAAGAGGTCTATGGGAGTTGCACGTGGACCATAGGATCCAGTGGTCATGGAGGATTGTAATCATGATCTAAAGGTCAGAAAATATTTTAAGATTCCATCAAGGACATGTTTGACTCATATTAGAAGAATGGGCTATGTTAGGACTCTTGTGAACTGCTGAGAAGAGGATTCTCATCCTATTTAAAGGGCTAAGGTGCTGTGGAGTAGAATAGGTGGCATGTGTGCCATGAGAGGCATGTAGAGAGGGTCAAGCAGCCACCGAGAGAAGCTTGGTAGAGCATCAAGTACGTGCAGCCCATAAGAGAGAGAAGCAATTGGTGTATAGCATCCGACAAGGAGGCTGTGAGGGCAAAGCATCTTGTAGCTTCTCTGGGTCTTCTTGAAATTCTGAGAGAGCTTTCATAAGGATAGCTTCTAGTTGAGAGAGATTTATGTATGGTGAGTTGAGAGTGGATGTTCTCCTCTTGTACCTATTTTTCTCTTTCATAGTGAAGCTTTGCATGCCCCATGGAGGCGAGCCTTTAGGCTGATCCACGTACTTGATTATTTTTTTATTTTATTTTTTTATTTTTTCTACCATAATAATTTGGTACTAGATCCTTAACAAGCGGTATTAGAGTAGCTAATATTGTAATAGTTTGGTATCAGAGAAAGTTGATACCATAATAATTGGTATCTGAATCAAATAGAACCAGAGCGCAGATTATAGCAGTGGATAAAGATTGAAGAATATGGAGAAGACAAGCATAATCAAGATGGAGATCAACAGATTCAATGGAAAGGATAATTTCTCCTTGTGGTAAGCAAGGATAAAGGATGTCCTCATCCAACATGGGTTGATCGATGCTCTTTTGTATTACGAGATGCTAGCTACCATAGAGATGAAGGATTGAAAGTAGATCCATATGTAGGAAGTGAGCATGATCCACTTATACCTAGCAGATGATGTGGTGATCCATATACTTGATGAGAATTTATTGATGGTGCTGTGGTTGAAGCTTGAGGAGTTGTACATGGCAAAGTCACTCACCAACACGCTATTTCTTTAGAGGTAGTTCTACTAGCTACAGATGGACGAAAGCTAGAGCATGCGGGAGCATCTATCCAACTTTCAGAAGATCCTCACCGACCTCCTCAACGTTGCTGAAAAGGTTGAGGAGAAGACTAGGATGTTGGTCTTGCTAGCATCACTCCCTCCTTCATATGAGTCCTTGGTGACTGCTCTTCTTATGAAAAAGAGCACCATCAAGATGGATGAGGTCACTGCAGCAATACTCTAGAATGAGATTCTTAGGAGGGAGAACCCAGCTTCGCACTTAGATGGCGGTAGCTCAGCTTTGATGATTTCTTGAGGAGCAAGAGATAGTAGATAAAGTGACAGAGGATCGCGAGGAGGATGATCCAGGTCCAAGATTAGGGATCCTAGCAAGATTAGATGCTACAAGTGCGACGAATTGGGGCATCGAGTCAAGAATTGCCTACAACTCAATGATCGGACAAGGGCTATTGCAGCAACGGCCAGTAGTGAGTCAAAGGATGATGTTTTGGAAATATCTGATGAGGTATCTAGTTCTTCTCAATAGTAAATTTTAGATTCTGTATGCACATATCATGTTTGTTACCGAAAGGAGTAGTTTGACTCCCTAGAGAGCAGTAATGGCACTATTTATCTAGCGGATGGATCGAGCTGTGTGATCAGAGGCATTGAAACAGTCAGCTGAAAGATACATGATGGTATAGTAAGGAGATTGAGGAAGATCTAATACTTACCTAATTTTAGACAGAATCTTATCTCACTGAGTAGACTAGATTTAAATGGCTATAGGTGGATAGCTGGTGATGGAATCCTGAAGGTTATGCACAGCGATAGGATGATATTGGAGGGAAAGAAGAAGACAAGAGGACATTACTATCTGATAGGATGTTTAGTGTGAGGTGGACCTTCAAGTGCCAGAGGAAGCCTAGTGCAAGGTGGAGCTCTAGGTGGAGATGGATCAAGCACGAGATAGAAGACTCAAGAGGATGAGAGACAACATCGTAGAGTGAATTTTCTATTACCACAGAAAAATTTCTCAAGCAGGTCTTTGGTCAAAGTAGACACAGTCCATGATAGAGGTGGGATTGAGCAGCCTTGCTTGACTCCCACATTTGCCCATCCATGATTAGCAGGCATGCCTCAGGGCATGGGGTGAGATGGATCACAAGCTCTCAACGTCAGGTGGAGGCCGAATGTCGAGTCGAGGTAGAGATTGTTATGATTGGTGCCTCGAATTTGATCCACAGCAAGAAGAGAATCAATTTTTAGCACAACAGTCAGATCAGCTCTGATATATGATCAAGCCAACTTGGATTGAGATCGAGTTGGCTCCAACCATAGTCGAGTAGGTTCTTTTAGGCAAACAGACAATAGGAGTCCAAATGAGATGTAGTCGAGCCAGCTCAACCTCTGATCGAGCTAGCTTGGTGGAGGTGAACAGAACTTGATGGGATCTTTTTTGTTTGGACTCGGATTGTGATTAATCCAAGAGATCTATGGGAGTTACGTATGGACCACAAGATCCAGTAGTCATGGAAGGTTGCGATCATGATCTGAAGGTCGAAAATATTTTAAGACTCCATCAAGAACATGTTCGACTCATATTAGGAGAACAAGCCTTGTTAAGACTCCAATGAACTGCAGAGAAGAGGATTCTCATCCTATTTAAAGGGCTATGATGTTGTGGAGTAAAATAGGTGATGCGTAAGATGTGAGAGGCACGTAGAGAGGCTCAAGTAGCCATCAAGAGGAGCTGGACAGAGCATCGAGTACGTGCAGTTTACAAGAGAGAGAAGCAATAGGTGCATAGCATTCGATGAGGAGGCTATGAGGGTAGAGCATCTTGTAACTTCTGTAGGTCTCCTTAGAATTCTGAGAGAACTTTTGTAACGATAGCTTCTAGTTGAGAGAGATTTATATACGGTGAGTTGAGAGTGGGTGTTCTTCTCTTATACCTAATTTTCTCTTTCATAGTGAAGCTTTGCAGGCTCCGTGAAAGTGAGCCTTTAGGTTGATCCACATACTTGATTATTTTCTTATTTTATTTTTTTCTTCTTTCTATCACAATAATTTGTTACTAGATCTTTAACAAGTAGTATTAGAGTAGCTGATATCCTAATAGTTTGGTATCAGAGTGAGTTGATACCACAATAGATTATCACGCAGCATCCCTACATGCCATAAGAGCACCCCATTGAATAGAAAGTGAGAGTCTTTAAAGCCCTTCTTACTCTTATGATCGGATGGCCAAGAGGACTACCTCAATCAGAATACTATTACTACTACTAATAGATCTAGATCTACAACATATATCATATATATGAGATAAGATCTAATCTAATCATGCCTTGTATACATCTCATGTATCAATTTAAATTACATCTTATGTAATTTAAAATTTATAATATTTTGATCTAATCAAAAATCAAATCTAAATCTATGCAATCTAGATCTATGAACCTAAAATCTTGCTCTGATACCAATTGAAGGATCTTTTAGATTGGCCTGATCGAATCAGATTTGAAGTAGCAAAATTTTTTTTAAAAAAATATCACCAATCTGATCTAATCTAAGGGTTCTTAGATGTGATTGTATAAACCTAGAAATAAACATGCAATGGGTATTAGAAATACCACATATTGAGGGTAGACAATCTTCCCACAATGATGATCTGAATTTCAATTCCGAGGTTCGCCTTCAAGCTATGCACGTATCCAACCTCTATCGATATCCACTCGAGTCAAATCTAGAGGTCTTCTTCTTTCTTGATCCAAATTTATATCTGGACTTTCTTCTTCTGCCTTTGATCAGATCGTTGATAGCACCTCGATTGACTTTCGATCGTCTCCTTCTTCTTCTTCTTCTTGCGCGAACAGCACTTCAACTCTCCAAGTCTGGATCAGCCCAACACTTGGGCATGGGAGAGAAAGAGAGAGACTGGAGAAGGGAGGAGGCATGGAGAGCGAGGAGTAGAGCTTCATAGTGGGGTGATTGGGATGGTCAAACCCTTTGTTCTAGTCTCCTATTTATAGAAAAATAGGAGACCCAAGGTCCTAGGGCTTCTAGACTTTGGTCGGATCAAAATTTTAGAAGTAGAAGGACTACTCAACCATGCTTGGCACCCCCTCTAAATTTTTGTAGCTTTTTGTCAAACAAAAGCCCCTCTGGCGTGCACCACCATATCCAGATAAGGTGGTGGGTGCCCAGATAAAATTTTCGATGAGTTTGATTTCAATTTGAACTCTATTGAGCAAGTCAAATGAGTTCAAATTAAATCAAACTCCAACCTTCCTAACCTTCTCACTCTCTATCCTAATCTCTAAGGGGTGCATGTCAGGAATGGGTGTGCACCCTTCTCTCTCTAAGAAGGACATCTTGGTTGCATGCCCCCTAGAGAAATTCTAGGGGGCATGCACCCTTTCTCCTCATGCACAAGAAGACTGGGTCAAAGTAGTTGGTGCCCCTTATCCTTATCCCTTTTACAATATTAGGAAATGTCCTAATCTAATTAGGACAAACCCAAAGGAAGATTTCTAGACAAGTCAAATCCAATTTGACTGAATTCAAACCAATCAGGGAATCTAATGCTCGAGAAAATTAGGTCCAATTATGTACTAGCATGATTTTATCGAACCTAATTGGATTAAATCTAAATCAATCAGACTATGTAAGTCTAACTAAAAATATCCAAATCCAAATCATTTTTTGTGTGACCCCATAGGTTCAATTCTATATGGTAATAGGATATATCGTGATCTCTATCATTGATATCATCGAAACTACTTTTGATGGACCAGAACTCTTTTTGATTCATCCAATTAGAATTATTGATCATTGAAATAATTCTAATTGATCCAAGAATCCACCAGTGATGCCTAACAGTATATGGTGGCAACCCATCAAAATTGAATAAAAATCTCTTGGTGCAGTTATCGTGTAATTTGATTTTTCTATCATGAGTCTTGATAGGATCAAGGTTAAGTATCAAATCCAATACCCATTAAATGAATGAATCATTTAATTCGAGTTCGATATGAAACACTAATGCAAACTTCTTTCTATTATTTTATACTGCCATGGCCATGTGCTTTAGGACTCAATCTCATTATCACCATAGAACTACTCCTCTACCAAGGTTAATAGATCCCATCTTGTTGCAATCCAATTCCTATAATGAAGATGCTATAGCCAACATACACCTCAGGATTTCAAATGGCTAGAAAATCGAGTTATGGTGCAGTCAAACTATAACACCCTCAAATTGAACTATCGATATACCTTAGATTAATGAATCAGATACACAACTACAGTAATGAATGAGTCATCGATGAGAAGGTGACTTTCTTATGACTGCTCGAAGTATCATGCTCGGTACTTTTATTCTTAACAAGCATCTATACTTTCACTCTAGTATCTTTATACTATAGATTCAAGACTCATCTATCTTAAGAAAATAATTGTATATCAATCTTTTGGATTGACCACCATCCTTATGATGATCCTACAATCGGATGTAGTTTATGAGTTAATTATGATAACACATATCTCAAATTCTCAACTCTTGAGAATATGTGTTATCATAACCATTAACCTAATGGATGAATCATAGACATATAATACACAGATGTGATTGAAAGAATAATCTAAATTTTATTAATAATAAATCAAAATTATAAATTATACCCTTAGAATATATCATAAGTGTCGGCCAATCTAGCTTCTAGGGCATATATTTAACGTGCCCCATCTTAGGTAAACGTATATTATTAAATATATATTTTTGTATAAATTTAATGATTAATATATTTTTATATATAGATTTATAAATCAAGCTTTTTATAGATTTTCTATAGGCTCTCGGCACATCAAGTACTCATGGAGATGGCAGCACGTCAAGCATTCGTGGAGATAGCGATGACCATCCACCTATAGATGATTGACATCTTTTTATTTTTGTTGTTTCTCCATGTTTTCTGTATAATTTTAGTTTATTGAACTTTTGATTGTAATGGACCAACATTAGTACTTTGTTTTTATTTGTATAAAAGAATATCTTTTAGCCTAAATTTGATATTGGTGTTTGCTTTTGTCTTGGATGGTGGTATTTGTATAGGTTTATATTTTTTAATTGATATAATTTTGGACATAAATTTTTGTATTCATATTTCTATACAAATTTTGTTAAAAAAAATTGATGATGCTTTTAAGCATCGTTAATGAGTTTGTTAACAATGCTTATAAGCATCACTAGTCAATTATAACAATGCTTAGAATCTTCGTAGTTCTCTTGCTTATCAATTCTTTTAAAAAGCATCTTGATACACCGCAACTAGTGTTGTCATTAATAATGCTAAAAAGCACCCGAAAATTTTACATTTTCAATGCTTTAAAGCATTGGTAGAAAAGCTTCCAATGCTTTTTAAAAGCATCAGCACATTTTGTCCCCACCATTACATATGTGATGCTTTTTCAATACTTTTTTAAGCATCATGAGTCCTTTTCTAATGCTTATTAGCATTGGAAAAAGCCTTTTTTAGCATCGCCTATTATCCTTTTCACTATGCTGCCAATTCTTAAATAGGGGGTGAAGCTCGTTTTTAAACAAGATTGAAAGCTTCCGGTTCTTAAATAGAAGATGAAGCTCATTCTTAAGCAAAGTTGAGGACTCTTGTTCTTAAACAAGGAGGACATTAAGCCAAAACTTATTCTTAAATAAGCTTGAAGGCCTCCGATTATTAAACAGGAGATGAACCTCGTTCTTAAGCAATGTTGAAGACTCTTGTTATTAAACAAGGGAAATATCAAGCCGAACCTCATTCTTAAATGAGGTTGAAGGCCCCCGGTTCTTAAACAAGGGGTGAAGCTCGTTACTAAATAAGGTTGAAGGCCCTTTGTTCTTAAACAGGGGATGAGGCTCATTCTCAAATGAGGTCGAAGGCCCTTGGTTCTCAAATAGAGTATGAACCACATTCTTAAATGAGGGTGAAGGCCCCTGCTCTTTAGCATGGGTGATAACAATCAGGTCAAACCTTGTTTTTAAACAAGGTCGAAGCCCTATTCTTAATTTGGAGAAATGATTGAGCCTAGTTTTCAAATGAGATTGGAAGACCCTTATTTTTAAATAAGGGGGATAGATTTAAACAAGGTTGGCCGAAGGTCTTTATTTCCAAATAATGTCGGCTAAAAATCCAAGGCAATAAAAAAGAATTTAGCAAGCACAAATCATGACAAATGAGATAGAACATAATGAATTGAAAATGAGATCATTTCATTAAAGGAGATAGTTACAAAGGCTGCTAAGACTGATTACCAAAAAAATGGGAGAAAAAATTTTTGCAAGCACAAAAGTTTGATCTTCAGAAGTCGGCCCTAGCCATCATCAGGAAATTCTTCAAATCCGTTATCTGGTCTTCATATCACTTCTTTGTTTCTAGACTTTCTTTTAGCATAGTCAAAGCCCTCTCTGAGTCAGCTTTCGATTCTTTTAATTTTGTTCAAAGTATAGCTGATTTAGCTTTTGCATATTTAATGGCTTTCTCTTGATACTTTACCTAGATTTGGAGTTGAAGAAGCTTGGATTTGTCTTTGTTATGGGCTTCAAAAAGGCTTATGAGGGTATTTTTAATTAACTTGAGCTCATCCGAATCTCCTTGTACGCCACTCTGGGCCATCCTTGCAAGCTCCTTTCTAAGCCAAACTATTTTTTTCTTGATTGTATGAAGTTGGCTTTGAATGTATGAAATTCTTGGACTAGCCCTATCTAGATTCTTCATCCCTCATGGACCGGTATATGTCTTGCTCCAGGTGCTAGATCTCTTCCTAGACATTTCTAAGTTCACCCTCAGGGAAAGTAACCTTTGCAGTTAAGCACCAAACCTTTTTGCTGGCATGCTTCGATACCCGCTAGAGCTTGTCAGATATTTGAGATTTCTTCACTAAATATTTCCTATAGGCCTACTTGACAACTTGATGCGGATGGTTAACTTCGATCGAGGCTACTTTATAGTATCTTCTTAATTTCTGAAGCTCTTTCTTAGCCTTAATCTGCTTATTATTAGCTTGACGAATCTCTTTCTTTAGAGTTTGTATCCAAGCCTTGAGAGGAATGGCTTGAGGCAAAGGAGTGGCTATAGCCCATGTATGAGCTCGGTTGCAATATCTACAAACATTAGTCTACTTGATAAACAGGCCATAACACATAGGACAAGGCATGACGAAATAAAATTTTATTGCTAAAAAATTTAATTACATAAGCAATAAAAAGAAAAAGGTACAGTAAAGGATTGTCCCTGACCTTGGGCTGGGGGATGATGGAGGAGCTTAGCTAGGCCCCAATGGATTGATAGGCTTCAGCTTTAGAAGTTGGAGGCACCTCGACAAGCTCCCTGCCTTCAACAAAAGGATCAACGATTGGAAGATCGGCTTTGGCTAAGAGGGCACCTAGTTTCTCTTTCAGAAAAACAAGGTTTAGTTTGGGATGACATCTCGCAACCTTCTGCTAACAGGTCTCGAAATTGGCTTCGAAGGCTTTCCCGATGAACTACACCATAATTGTAGTGAATTTCTTAGAAGACTCGAATTCTTTCACTGCCTGGTGCCTAGCCTCCACTGCTTTCTTCTCCTCCTCTTTAATTTTGGTAGCCTCGGACTCTGCAGTCTTCCTCTTCTCCTTCTCCAAGGCCAAACTGAACTTTGCTTTTTCCAAAGCATTTTTTGACATGGCCAGTTCTTCCTTCGCATATGCTAAGATTTTTTCTATTTTTTTGAGTGCCTCTTTAGGGTGCTCAACCTTGGCTTTTTGATTAGAGGCCTCGGCCTTGGCAACCGTGGCTTCCTTCTTGGTCTCAGTGACTTCAGCCTTATTGTTGGCAGCTGACTCAATGATGACATATAAAAAATGACTCACCTAAAAATACCATAATTAGCTTCATCACCCACTACAAGAAATTCCATATTTTATGATGAAATTATTTACGATGAAAAAATTTTTATTATAAATAAAGTTATTTATGATGAAACTAATTTTTCATCACAAATAATCGATTGTTTGCAATGAAAAATTAGTTTCATTACAGATAATTGAATATTTATGATGAAAAATTATTTTCATCATAAATAATCTATTATTCAAAATAAAAAATTTTTATCATAAATAATCTATCATAAATAAAATATTAAAAAATAAAAAGGTTAGATTATTTATGATGGAATATTTTTGTCATAAATAATTGATAATTTATGATGAAAAATAATGTTGCATTATAAATAATTGATTATTTTTGATAAAAAATTTTCATCACAAATAATCTACCATAAATAAAATATTAAAAAAATAAAAAGGTAGGATTATTTACTATAAAAAAATTTTATCATAAATAATCGATTATCTATGATGCAAAATAATTTTGCATCATAAGTTATTGATTATTTATGATAAAATTTTTTATCATAAATAATCTATCATAAATAAAATATTAAAAAAATAAAAAAGCTAGATTATTTATGATAAAAAATTTTAATCATAAATAATTAATTATTTATAATGCAAAATAATATTGCATCATAAATAATCAATTATTTATGATGAAAAATTTTCTTCATAAATAATTCTATCATAAATAAAATATTAAAAAAATGAAAAGGCTGAATTATGTATGATGAAAAATTTTCATCATAAATAATCGATTATTTATGATAAAAATTTATTTTGCATCATAAATAATCAATTATTTATGATGAAAATTTTTCATCATAAATAATTTATCATAAATATAATATTAAAAAAATAAAAAGATCAAATTATTTGTGATGTAACTTTTTCAACGTAAATAATCGATTATTTAAGACGTAAATTAATTTTGCATCACAAATAATCTATTATTTGTGATGAAAAAGTTACATCATAAAAAATCTATCATAAATAAAATATTAAAAAATAAAAAGCTAGATTATTTATGATAGAAATTTTCTTCATAAATAATCTATTATTTATGACACAAAATATGTTTGCGTCGTAAATAATTTGACCAAAATTTTAAAATTTAAAAATAGAAAAATATGGATAATTTTAAAATTGAAAAAAGGGAAAAATATGCCATGCATGATCGATGAGATAGGATTGTGGGGTGTGAGCGCATCCACTATTAGCTAGCCCGCAAGCAAATTAATATTTTTTTCTAATTTTTTAAAAAATTGATATTTTTTTAAAAAATTCTATTTTTTAATATTTCATAATTTTAAAAATTAAAGTCAAACTTCATCATTCATTTTTTAAGTAATTATCATGCAAGTATCGTCAGAAAAGATCATCTCGATCTGGTAGCTCTAACTTTATAGATCGATAAAATTTGATTTCAATGGTCACAAACGACCGTATGATGATCTAATAGATAAAAATCACCATGGATCCAAAATTTTGTAATGATTATCTCTTTGATATTTATAGCATACTATCAAAATTTTACTTCAATTGGATATAATTATCATAGTTGATTTAGTACAGAATTATTTAGACCGTTAAATGAAAAATGAGTGATCAAAAGGCCAAACGAGGTCCGATTAAGATGATTTTTTAGATAAATGATCTTTGCTACTATTTTCATCATTTATATGGTAATGATAGTATAATTAAAACTATATGTATATGAACCATCTATGTTAAGCAGATCTTATAAAAATATAAGTATAATTACTTAAGGATCTTAAGAATATGTATCAAGAGACATGTAGTTTTTGATCGTTCATATATGTGTAGTTTAAATTTTATGATCTCCACCGTACAAATGATCAAAATAGTAGTAAAGACCATTTATCTAAAAAACCATCTTAATCGGACATCGTTTGGCTTTTTGATCACTCATTTTTTATTTAATGATCTAAATCATCTCGTACTAAATTGATGGTGATAATTATATTTGATTGAAGTAAAATTTTGATAGTGCAATATAAATATCACAAAGATCATCATTGTAAAATTTTGAATCCATCGATGATTTCTATCTATCATATCATCATGCGATCATTCGTGACCGTCGAAAAACAATTCTATTTATATATTTTTCATGACCGATGAATCTTCTCTTGCAATAATGGTATGCAATACAATTCTATTTATTAGCATTTATATATTTTTCATGTTGAAAAACATGTAGGGTTTCATGCTTGATTTTCAAAATATTTTTGAAATAATACGTAGTGGAAGATACAGATTAAACTAATTAATCTATAAAAGCATATAATCAAATTACAAAACCCTACATCAAGGATCTATAACATATTATGATGCAAACATAAATCTAAAATTAAATTAATCACAAGTAGTATTGATCATATCAATACCTAGATCTAGAATAATTCTAGATCTAACCCTAGATCATATCTAGGTTACCAAGAGATCAGATTTCTTAGCCTTACGTGGGTTGAGAACTCCATGGTTGATTTTCATTGTTGCTTTAGAGCCGCACATGCATCCAACCTTTACAGGTAATCCACATGAACCTACAACATAGATTGGAGGTTTGTCGAACAAAGATCCGCTCGAAGTGCTAACTTTTTATGGATCCCTCCTGATGGCTAATCAAATACATATTCTTCGAATCTCTTGGATACTCTAAGAGATGAAGAACATGAGGAGGAATCCAAACCTTGAATCTTCCATAAATCAAAAAATAAAATCAAGAAAAAATAAATTCTAAGAGAAGACAAATCTTCTCCTTCAGGACATCAATGGTTAATGTCCTGAAAATATCTCTATATTAGGACAAGAGAAGACCTTCTCCTCTATAATTTTTTCTAAGCTTTCAGATCTAATATTTGTAATTTTTATTATATAAAATTTTCATAAGAAATTGGAGAAGAATGGTTCTCAGAGAAACCCTAAGAGAAGACGTTCTTCTCTTCTTCTTCTCTCATTAGGATATGATCAAATTATATCCAAAAAGAATATCATGCTCCAATAACTTGGAGCACATATCCTCACACCCTATTCCTCTCTCTCTCAGATTTGTATCATATAAAAATCATAAAATATAAATAAGAAAAAAAATATATTAAAAAAATAAAGAGAAGACAATCTTTTCTTACCTTATCTCTTCAAGACATCAACCTTTGATGTCTTAATTGAAGGCTCTTCTCCAAGAATCTTGGAATCCCAAAACCACCATGTCTTCTCCTTCTTTTTCTCTAGTTTTTCAATAATTTTTTGGGATTTATCACATCCTCAAACCATCTCATAGAAGGCACCGCAATAATATAAGGATAACTAGGTCAAACCTAGTCTTTTATGGACTCCTATGGGGCGTCCAACTCTTGGATGCCCCTTCCTTGATTTTAGACATGAGAATCAGAAAACCAATGCACAAAAACCTAGGGAGAAAGGTGAAGAAAAGGTTGGGTGGCATTGGAAAAAATTCCAAAAGGAGGGAAGAAGTTTTGGTCAAAGGGGACTCTATCAAATAGGAAACTAATCCTAACCACTTTCTAGTTTTGACCAAGTCAAAACAAATTCCTAAACCAATGAGAAGTGGGGCATGGAGACCATTTCTTAGGCATGAGAATTCATATAAAACATCAAAAATAAAAGGTGTGGGCATGGGCTTTTAGGTGCAATAGAAAGAGAGAGAGTCCCAGTCCAACTGGACTCCTCTTATTTGACTAGATCAAAATAGGTTTGAACCTAATTTAAATATTATTTAAATTAGATTAAATGTAATTAAATTAAGGGTGATCTTAGTCCAACTAGGAGACTAATTAAATTAGATTAAATTAATATTTAAATCAAATTTAAATCCTAAGTCAATTAGGTGCACCAAAGTCCTAGTCAAACAAGAAAGTGTTCTTTCTTGTAATTAGCTTATCCAATAAACCAACTAGACTTAATCTAATTAAGTTCAAACTAATTTTAATTGAATCTAATTTAATTAGACTTGATCTCAGCTTGATTGCTCAATCAAATTGACTAATTAGCAATCCAATTGCTAATCAATCCTCCTGCAATACTTGCATTAGGTCAAACATCAATCGCATTGATGGATTGACCTTAGAATGATTCTCTATCAACGATTAACCATCTGATCAGATTATAAGCTTTAATGTGTGTGATCTCATAGATTCAAACCTAAGCTGGTAGCATAAGAATCAATTTCTATATCAATCAAAGTTACCATCTAGCAATGGCTTCCGACGTCCAGATAGGTCGAATGTATGCAAAGCAACATTCTTAGAACCCTAGCCCATGGTTATCATATAATTCATCCATTTGACTAATAATGCTCAAGATGACTTCAAGTATACTATCAAACACTCATACAAGTCATCTCTATTATGTCTCAAAATTTTGCAAATCCTATGACACCTCACAAGGATTACCTAGGCCTAGGTTTGCTAAATTGAAACACAATAAGACATTCTCTTTCTGAAGCTAATTAGGAGCAGTCAATCTTATTTTGACTCACACACTAACTTCACAAGTACTTGACTATAGCCAAAAACCTTTCGAGCCTATATTAGAAATACAGGCAGTCCGACACTAGAGTACAGTGAGTTGCTTGCAAGTCACCATGGTGATCTCAGATCGGAGGAACACTTATATCCATTGGCCTTAGCTAGATACTCTTGATAGTAGAGTACTACATTGATCTTGTTCAGTACAGATGTACTCCTACATCTCACCTAGATGCCATACCAGTGTCCTTACACCACTTGGTTACTAGTGAAGGAACTAGATCTAGGGTTTCATGGGTAGATCTTGAATTTTTTTCAAGATCAAACAGTAAAAAACTTAAATAAAATAAATATTTATTTAAATAAATATAAAAATATTCTAGATCTAAGATTTATTACATGATCAAAGAATGATATTAAATTAAAAATTAAAAATATAAAAAAAAGATTAACATGTTGATCTCATCAACATGTTACAATACTACATCTAATGCAACTATGAAACCAATAGATCAGATCTATTACCTATGCAAGTTAGATGTTCTAACTTGCTGATCTAGACTTGAGGATGAAGTTGCAAGCCGCACATGCATCCAGCCTTTAGGAGTCGTCCACATGAGCCCACGAGCATGAGCAGAAATCCCGATGAAGAAAATCAGCACAGTATGCTAGTATTGTGTTGATCTTTTTTCGATGGTCGATCAGATACCTTTTTCTTCCAAATTTGGATTCTTTCAAAGAGGAGAAGATAGAGAAGAGGTTTTAGATCTAAGACTCTCTCAGAAATCCCAAGGAACAAGGAAGGAAGATGATGAACACAGCAACCCAGGAAGAAGACCCTCTTCTTTTTCTCTTTGCTCTCACCTAGATACATAGTTTGGTATCTATGGAACCCTAATGCCCAAAGACTCTCTCCCCCTAATTTTTGCACACCTCAAATTTATCTCAATGGTATATATTTCATGAAAATTTTAGTAAAAAATTCATCCTAAATAAAAAGATATGCAGAGTCCAAGTTTGGTCAAAAACTCAAACAAGGAAAGGACATAATATGGCAAATTGTTGGGCCAACTCTTGGGCGCCCCCACCTTATTTCCTGCCATGGACCAGAAATAGGGGTGCACAAGAACTTCTTCTTTTATCATGAAATTTAGAGAAAATAAAGAAGGTATGGGTGGCACAATTAGAAGGAGGTGTTTTAGTTTATAAGTATTCTATCTCATAGAATCCTAGAACAAAACTGACTTCTCTTTTTGACTTGGCCAACTACCAAATTACCATATGAGAAAGAGAGGGAGAGCGGAGGCACGCATGAAGATCAAGGAAAAGAGTATTTTCATGAAAAATTTCTAAAAAATAGGCATGGAGGACTAAGGTGGCGCAAGGTGTAATCCTAGTCTCACTAGGATTCCATCTATGACTTGGTCAAACATGGTTTCTCAAACCAAATTAAATCAAAACTAAGTCAACAAAATTAAATTAGATTCTAACTTAATTAAAAATTAAATTAAATTAAATTTTGATTTAATTTTTTAATCAAATTAGGAAATTGGGTTGACCCAAGTCCTAGTTGCATTAGGACTAGTTTTTTCTTGCACTTGGCTTATCCAATAAGCCAATTGGACTTGATCCAATCAAGCCCAAATAAAATTTAATTAAATTATATTTAATTAAACTTAATCTTAATCTTTTGGCTTAATCAAATTAAGTCAATTAGCAATTAAATTACTAATCGATCCTCCTGTAACACTTGCGCTAGGTTAAACATCAATCATATTAATCGTTTAACCCTAAAATGATTCTTAATCATTGATCAACCATCCGATCGGATCATGAGCTCTAATGTGAGTGACCTCATCGATCCAAATCTAAGTTGATAGCATAGGAATAAACTTTTATACCAATCAAAGTAATCATCTAACAATGGTACCCGATGGTCGGATAAGTCGAATGTGTAGAACAACATCCTTAGAACCCATGCGGATATAGTTTCCATATAATTCATCTCCTTGAGCAAAATGCTTGTAGGACACCTCAAAATTTAACTGTCAATTCTGATTAGATTGTCCATATTATATTTAAAAATATCAAATCCATCTGATAGATTATCCTGGCTAAGGTTTTGCTATATCGAAACATGGTGATACATTATTCTCCATACCTTGGAGTGGTCAATTCCATCTTGATCACACTTTGACTTCGCAAGTACTTGACTGTGCCCAAAAGCCTTCCATTACTGAATTAAAAATTTAGTAAGTCTAGTACCAAAGCATAGTGAGTTGCTTGCGAGTCACTGAGGTGATCTTAGGTCTAAGGGACACCAATACCTATATCCCATCAGAGACATTCTCGAAAGTAGAATGCTCTGGAGTTGATCACGTTCAATGACGATGTACCCATACATCCCATCTGCATGCCATACTAGTGTCTCCACACTCCTTGATTAAGAGAACAACCAACCTATATGGCATACAATGATCTATGCTCGATAAACGTTGTCATCCTAATTGATAGCCTATCATTTGATCATGAACAAATTTAAGGACTAATCGATAAATCCTCTCTTTATCGAAGCTAAATAGTCCTAAGAACTTCATCACAATAATGAATTTTGTTAGAAGATAAAAACTTTATGATGAAAAATACCAAAAATATATTTTATTTATTAATAAATCAATTATAATTATAATAAACTCAACCGTTAACAGGCTTACGATTGGCGTTGAGACATATTTTTCAATAACTCCCACTTATCCTAAAGCCACTCGACATAGTATCTAATATCTATCTTCGACTTGTGGTTATCGAACTCCTTTATTACGAGGGCTTTAGTGAAGGGATCGCCAGGTTCTCCTTTTCATCGATCTTCTGAAGGTCGACGTTATGTCTATCTATGATCTTTTGGATAAGGTGGAAGCGGCGTAGAATGTGCTTTGTTCACTGGTGTGCCTTCGGTTCTTTCACTTGAGCAATGGCACTAGTGCTGTCATAGTAGAGCAGGACCGAACCATCAAGGGAGGGTGCTACTCCAAGCTTGGTGATAAACTTTCTCAGCCACACAGCTTTCTTCACGACATCTGATGCTGCGTGTACTCTGCTTTGCAAATAGAGTCTGCCATAGTATCCTACTTAGAACTCTTCCAGCAGATAGCTCTACCATTTAGAGTAAAAATATATCCTGACATGCTTCTGCTGTCATCATGGTTAGATTGAAAGCTGGAGTCTGTAAACCCCATAAGTTTTAGATCTGACTTTCCATAAACCAACCATTGATCATTAGTATTTCTCAAATACTTAAAGTTGATTTTAACCACTTTTCAGTGATTTTCTCTAGGGTCAGACTGGTATCTACTCACTACTCCTAGTGAGTATGCTATGTCTGGTCTCGTATATCTCATGACATACATGATAGATCCCACTGTCGAAGCATATGGGACTCTACTCATACGCTCTCTCTCTTTAGGAGTTGTCGAACAATCCTTCTTAGAGAGAGAAATTTCATAGCCTATCAGAAGATAGCCCTTTTTGGAATTCTCCATGCTGAACCTCTTTAGCACAGTATCTATGTACATAGATTGGGATAATTCAAGCATCCTTTTAGATTTATCTCTATAGATCTTCATCCCTAGGATGCTGGATGCATCACCTAAGTCCTTGGAGAATTGTGATGACAACCAGACTTTTATTCTCTGTAGTGCGGGAATGTCATTTTCGATTAAGAGAATGTCATCCACGTACAAGATAAGGAATACTACTGCTGGACCATTTGTCTATTTGTAAATGTAGGGTTCTTCTTTGTTCTTAATGAAGCCATACATTTTGATCACTTTATCAAAATGCATGTTCCAACTTTGAGATACCTACTTCATTTCATAAATAGATCTCTAAAGCCTGCACACCTTGGACTCATCTATGGATGTGAATCCATCAGGTTGTATCATGTATACCTCTTAAGTCAACTTTTCATTCGGCAAAGCTATTTTCACATCCATCTATCAGATTTCATAATCCAGATGGACAGTAATCGCAAGCATAATCTGAATGGATTTGAGCATTGCCATAGGAGAAAATGTCTCGTCATAGTCAATACCATAACATTGATGATATTCCTTGGCAATCAGATGGATTTTATAGGTCTCAAACTTTTCTTCTGTGCCTCTTTTTCTTTTGAAGACCCATTTACAGCCAATGGGTTAAACCCCTTCGAGTGGGTCAACCAATGTCCACATATCGTTGACCTTCATGGACTCTATTTTAGATTTCATGGCATCAAGCCATTTCTTAGAATCAAGTCTCTGCATAGCATTCATATAGGTGATCGGATCCTCATCGTTCTCATCGAGTTCGATGGGATTACCATCTTGGACCAAAATATCATAGTATCTATCTGGATGACACAGTACTCTATCGAATCGCCTTAATGGTGCTAGTACACTGGACTCTAGATCTAATCTAATTAAATCCAAGTCAGGTTCAGCAATAGGTGTCAATTTTTCTACCTATTGAACTTCATCAAGTTCAACCTTAGAGTCGATAGTTTCTTCACCAAGAACTCCTTTTTCAAAATGATTGTTTTAAGGCTGACGAACACCTTTTGTTCATCAGCATGGTAGAAATAATAATTCTTACTTTCTTTAGGATACCCTATAAATACATATTTATCATATCGGGATCCAAGCTTATCTATATGCAAATGTTTGACATGGGTTGGACAACCCCAAACCCATAAGTGAGAGAGTATAGGCCTACGCCCAGTCCATATCTTATATGGAGTCTTTGTGATAGATTTACTCGGTACATTGTTCAATATATAACATGTAGTCTCAAGAGCATAACTCCAAAATGAAACAAGCAGACTAGAAAACCTCATCATGGATCGAACTATGTCTAACAAGGTTCGATTTCTTCTTTTTAATACACCATTACACTATGGTGTGCTAGGAGGAGTCCACTTTGGGAGAATTCCATTCTCTCCTAAATATATCAAGAACTCACTGGATAGATATTCACCTCCTCAATCTGATCGAAGAGTTTTAATACTCTTTTCAATTTATTTTTCTACTTCACTTCAGAATCTTTTGAATATTTTAAATGAATCTGACTTATGTTTCATCAGATAGATATATCCATATATGGATAAATCATCTATGAAAGTGATGAAGTAGGTATGTCCACCTTTGGCACTTATGCTTATTGATCCACATGCATCAGTTTGTACTAGACCTAAGAGCTCAGTAGCTCTCTCATCTTTTTCAGTAAAAGATGACTTGGTCATTTTTTCAAGAAGAGATGACTCATAGGTTGGAAGTGATTACAATCACCAACTTCAAGGATTCCTCTTGGATCAATCTATTTATCCTATTCTTGTTAATGTGACCTAGTCTACAAGGCCATAGGTAGATATCAGAGATATTATCTAATCTAGCATATTTTCTAGAAGTTTACATTACACTTACAGATTGTGATAAAATATAAATATCATTTTTTTATTATCCTTGCATTATTGTAATATTATTCATAATAATGTCACAATAATCTTCCTTTATAGATAAATGATAACCATCTTTGGCCAAAAGACTAATAGAGATTATATTCATCAGAAAGGAAGGACAATAATGACATTCATTTAAAGAAATGATATTAGTATTGAGAATAAGTTGAACTATTCACATAGCTAAAACTGGAACAGATCTTCCATCTCCAACATTCAGGAACTGCTCATTATTCTCAAATCTTCTATTAATTTAAAATCCTTACAATGTATTGCAAATATGGACTGAACTTTCGGTATCCAATATCCAAGTAGAAATAACATAAATAGAGAAATTATAAGATGTTATCATATAACATTCTTGATCTGCAACTACTTGCTCATCTCTCTTACTCAACCTATTGGGGTCATGGGAATCACAACACTGAGGACAATTCCTCTTCTAATGCCCCTGCTTCTTATAATGAAAGCACTCTGCTAGATCTAGGTTATTCTTGGACCTTATGTTTAAATTGGGCATAAAGGCCCCAGCACGAACCACTTCGTGCTGCTGAACAACATTCAACTTTCGATACTTATTATCGAAGTTGGATCCCATAAGTTAATCACTATTGAACAGTGAATGGAGCAACTGTGATTTGGATTTAACTACATAAAGAAGAATCAAAAGCCTAATTATTAATTGATTCATTAAACCTAAATATTTGAACTTTAATCAAAAGGTTTCTTCCAACATTTTATTCGAATTGATAGCCACTACCTCCAATTCAAGGAATTATCCTAATTTCTTAGTGGGTACTAGAATCCACATAGACTGCACATAAGCCCAACTATGGTTGGTCAATCTATATGCATCTAAAGGTAGGTTCATAACCAATTATTTTTTAAAATAATTTTTAGTAATTTAATTTTGCCCTAGGTATCTTTTTAGTAGGCTAGGGCCTCCACTAAAAATCTCGATTAGGTCCAACCATTAACATAATCATACTTGGTCTATCTAACTAATGAATGATTAAGTCCAACTATGGTTGGTCAACCTAACCATCATTTAGAAAGATGCATCCAAGAAATCATATTATGAATGATAATTCTATTAGCGGATAAGCACCAGGCCTATGGGCCTCCAATGATTATCCAACTAATGGATCCATTATCATCCACTTAATGGGAGGCTATGAACTAGTTATCATCATAACTAATTCATTTTAAGGTCCTAATAATTTTAGAGAATTTAACTTTTAAAGAAGAGGGAAGGTCAGATGAACCAGTTTGTCATGATTCTTCGACTGACTTAACCAAGTCAGCTTAAGGGAGACCATTAATAGGCTGGTTAAGGAGCACCAAAATCAGTCATACTGATTTACCTAGCTGACATGGGTCAGCTCGAATAGTCAAGTGATCCGATCAAAATATAATTTCATCAAGAGGTCAGGTAAGTTCGATCAGTGAGAGGGTCTGCCAAAGCTTGCCTTAGACACCATTAGAAATAGCTAGGTAAGTGGGCTGCCAATTAAACACCACTGGTTTGATTTACCTTAGACACCAACTAGTTTAATTAGTTTTAATTAGATCAACCTAATAGTTCGTGCTGGACTTCATAACCAAGAATCAAGTCTATCTTGGATCTTGTTAAAGACATGGACTTGACCAACTACAACTATTATAATTGATCTAGAGAATCCTTGATCTAATCTAAGACAATAATTGATTAGATTTAGTCAATTCTCTAATTAAGTCCATTCTTTAATCTAATCCTAGGTCTAACCCAATTAATGGACCTAATTTCTACTAATCCATTTAACCAATGTATTATGATTCGTGTCTTAGGATTTTCAATTTATAATCCTAGATCCTAATCAAATAACTTCTTAATTCTTAATTCAGTTTTGGGCTAAGGGTTGGGGTTCGACTTTTTGAAAATAATTTTTATGTTTGTAAAATATTTTTACAATAGAGTTCTACCAACCAAGTTACATATTTGATTCATAATCAAAATGCAACTAACATAAACATGAATCTACTTTAGATCTAATCTAAGTAGGTTCATGTAATTGAAATAGTTTCAATAGCAATCAATCATAAATCAACTTACATCAAATCTAACATATTTATGATGATTAAAATTAGATTAAAATATTTTTAATTAGATCATAAAATTTTTTAGATCTTATCTAAAATTTTATGATCAATATTTTAGATCGGCACGTACTAGGACAACCTTTTCACTGTAAGGGATAGACCTTACAGCAGGACTACCTTATAAGATCGGTCCATGCAATCTAAAAATTTTTATTTTTAGATCTAAAATTATTTTAAATCTATTAAATTATAAATAAAATTACATCAAATCTAATAAATTTATGATTAGGAATAGATCATCATGAACTAGGATAACCTTTTCACTGTAAGGGGTAAACCTTACAGTAAGACAACCTTAAGATAGTTCATGAGATCTAAATTTTTAATTTTAGATTTAATAATTAGATTATAAATTAGATCTAATATAACAAATAATCTAAACATGCTCAAGAAAATCATGTAATAAGAACCTAGGCTTTGATAGTAATTGAAGGAACCAGATCTAGAATTTCATGAGTAGATCTTGAAACATTTTCAAGATCAGGAAGCGGAAGACTCAAATAAATTAAATATTTATTTAAATAAATATAAAAATATCCTAGATCTAAGATTTATTATATGATCAAGGTATGATATTAAATCAGAAATTAAAAACATAAAGAAAAGATTAACATGTTGATCTCATCAATATGTTACAATACTACATCTAATGCAGCTATGAAACCAATAGATCGGATCTATTACCTATGCAAGTTAGATGTTCTAACTAGCTGATTTGGGCTTGAGTATGAAGTTGCAAGCCACACACATGTCCGACCTCTAAGAGTCATCCACACAAGCCCACGAGAATGATCAGAAATCCCAATGCAGGAAATCAGCATAGTATGCTAATACTGTGCTGATCTTTCTTCGATTGTCGATCAGAAGCCTCCTTCTTCTGGATTTGGATTCTTCCAAAGATGAGAAGATGGATAAGAGGTTTCAGATATGAGAATCTCTTAGAAAACCCAAGGAAGAAGGAAGGAAGATGATGAACACAGCAACCCTGGAAGAAGACCCTTTTCTTCTTCTCTTTGCTCTCACCTAGACACCTAGTTTGGTGTCTATGAAACCCCAATTCCCAAATACTCTCTTCCTTTTATTTTTTTACACCTCAAATCTCTCTCAAAGTTCTATATTCTACGAAAATTTCAGCCAAAAATTCATCCTAAATAAAAAGATATGTAGAGTCCAAGTTTGGTCAAAAACTTAGATAAGGAATGGACATAATATGACAAGTTGTTGGGGTGCCCCCCAACTCTTGGGTGCCCCCACCTTATTTCCTACCATGGACCAACAATAGGGACACACAAAAACTTCTTCTTTTACCATAAAGTTTAGAGAAAATAAAGGTGTGGGTGGCATAATTAGAAGGAGGTGTTTTAGTTTATAAGAATTCTATCTCATAGAATCCTAGAACAAAACTTTTCTTTTTGACTAGGTCAACCACCAAATTACCATATGAGAAAGAGAGGAAGAGAGGAGGCATGCGTGAAGATCAAGAGAAAGAGTATTTCCATGAAAAATTCCTAAAAAATAGGCATGCAGGGAGTGGATGGCTAAGGTGGCGCAAGGTGTAATCCTAGTGAGACTTGGTCAAACATGGTTTCTCAAACCAAATTAAATCAAAACCAAGTCAACCAAATTAAATTAAGTTCTAATCTAATTAAGAATTAAATTAAATTAAATTAAATTTTAATTTAATTTTCTAATCAAATTAAAAAATTGGATTGACCCAAGTGCTAATTGAACTAGGACTAGTTTTTTCTTGCACTTGGCTTATCCAATAAGCTAATTAAACATGATCCAATAAAGCCCAAACCAAATCTAATTAAATCATATTTAATTAGACTTAATATCATCCCTTTGGTTTAATTAAATTAAGCCAATTAGCAATCAAATTACTAATCAATCCTCCTGCAACACTTATGCTAGGTTAAACATCAATCGTATTGATCATTTAACCCTAGAATAATTCTTAATCATTGATCAACTGTTCGATCGAATCATGAGCTCTAATGTATGTGATCTCATAGGGCCAAACCTAAGCTGATAGCATAGAAATAAATTTTTATACCAATCAAAGTAACTATCTAGCAATGGTACCCGACGACCTGATAGGTCGAATGTGTTGAACAATATTCTTAGAACCCATGCGGATATAGTTTCCATATAATTCATCTCCTTGACCAAAATACTCATAGGACACCTTAGAATTCAACTGTCAACTCAGATCAAGTTGTCCACATTGTATTTCAAAATATCAAATCCATCTGATGGATTATCTTGGCCAAGATTTTGCTATATTGAAATATAGTGATACATTATCATCCAACTCTTGGAGTGGTCAATTCCATCTTGATCACACTCTGACTTCACAATTACTTGACTATGCCCAGAAGCGTTTCATTACTGAATTAGAAATTTAGTTAGTCTGGTACCAAAGCACGGTGAGTTGCTTGCAAGTCACTGAGGTGATCTCAGGTCTAAGGGATACTTATACCTATATCCCATCAGTGACATTCTTGATAGCAGAATGCTTTGGAGTTGGTCATGTTCAATGATGATGTACCCATACATCTTACCTATATGCCATATTAGTATCTCCATACTCTTTGATTAAGAGGATAATCAATCTATATGGCATACAGCGACCTATGCTTGATAGATGCTGTCATCCTATTAACAGCCTATCATTTGGTTCTGAATAGATTTAAGGACTAATCGATAAATCCTCTCTTTATCGAAGCTAAATAGTTCTAAAGACCATCACAATAATAGAGTTTATTAGAAGATGAAAACTTTATAATAAAAAATGCTAAAAATATATTTTATTTATTAATGAATCAATTATAATTACAATAAGCTCAACCGTCAATAGGCTGATGATTGATTTTGGGATACATTTTTCAATAACTCCCACTACCAACACATATGGCATACAGCGACCCATACTTGATAAGTTATTGTCCTTGTTAATAACTTATCATTTGATTGTGAACAATTTAAGAACCATCCAATAAATCCTCCTTTATTGATTGATTATGGTTCTAAGGACTTCATCATAATTTAGAAGTTCATTTAAGAAAATTAGAGCTTTTATGATGAATCAGCCAAATAACTATTATTATTAGATAATTCATATACTAATTTCAATCATCTGCTACTTAGATGATTGACTTTAGGACACATTTTTCAACAACTCCTACTTGGACTAAAGCCAACCAGAATAATATCAAATATCCAATCTTCCACTTGAGTTCGTAGAGCTTCTTAGTTTTGAGGCCTTAGCAAATGGGTCAGTCAACTTCTCCTTCTATATCGATCTTCTAAAGATCGACGTCACCTAGATCTAATATCTAAGGAGAAAGCGATGCAAAATATGCTGGTCCTTGGGTTCTTTAGCCTGAACTTTGGATCCAGTGCTATGATAGGACTGGATCATTAATGGAGGATGCCACTGCCAACCAACTAATGAACCTCAGCAACTGCGCAGCTTACATGGCAGCATCATATGCCATGATATACTCTACATCACTAACTAAATAGGCTAAAGTATACTGCTTGAAACCTTTTCAGTAAATTGCTCCTATAATTAGGGTATGACCCGACATTCTCTTATTGTCATCTTGTTTTGACTGAAATTAAAGCATCCACATATTTTAAGTTAGTACTTTCATATTTGAGTCACTGAACTTTAGTATTTTCCAAATACTTAAGGATTATCTATACAATCTTTCAGTAGCTCTCACTTGGATCAGACTGGTATCTACTTACTACCTCTAGTGAGTATACCATGTCTGATCTCGTACATGGAGAAATAAGATGGCAGCTAAATCTTTATTCCTTGCAATACTGGAATGTTATTTTTGATTAAGAGAATTTCATCCTCAAACAACATAGGAAATAACACTACAGAATATTTTGCCCAATTACAAATGTAGGATTTATCTTTGTTCATAACAAAGACATACGTTCAAAATGTATGTTCGAATTATGAGGTAATAGCCAAACGAGCTCTATAGGTCTTTACCTTTCTGTCTGCACTACTCTGATTCTTTTGAAAATTCATTCACACCTAATAGATTTTATCCCTTTAGGTGAATCAACTAGTGTCCATACACTATTGATTTTCACAGACTTCAATTTGGATCATATGGCTCCAAGCCACTTCTCAAAGTGAGGCTACTGCATTGTATTCCTATAGGTGATCAAATTCTTGTTGTTCTCTTCGAGCTCAACAAGATCGCCATCCCAAATCTAGACACTAAAGTATCTATCCAGCTAACATGGTACTCTACCAGATCTTCTTAAAGATGACACTTTAATAGGCTCTGGGTTTGATCTAATCAAATGTAGTTCTATAGGTTTACTAGATTGTATCGATTCTTTTCTACTAGTCAAACATTTTCAAGTTCAACTTGACAGACATCAATTTCTTCTCTAAGAAATTTTTTTCTAAAAAGAATGCCCTACTGCTGAAGTAAATCTCATGTTCTTCAGTATGGTAGAATTAAACACCCTTAAATACCTATTGGACCAGGATCCAAGTTTATTTGTGTGCAAACCTATGACATAGGCTGATCAACCCCAAACCTGAAGGTGAAAGAGTCTAGGTCTATATTTGATCCATATCTCATATGGAGTCTTTGCGATAGATTTACTCAAAACATTTTCTGAGTAAAACAAGTAGTCAGTAAGCATAACCCTGAAATAGGCAGACTAGCAAACTCTATCATAGATTGAACCATGTCTAATAAAGTTCAATTTCTTCTTTCAGATACACTATGTTCTAAAAAGAAATCCACTAAGAGAGAATCCTATCCTCTCCTAGATATGTCACAAACTTACTAAATAAATATTTGCCTCCTTGATCCGATCAAAGAGTTTTAATACCTTATCCAATTTATTTTCTTATTTCATTATTGAATTGTTTGAACATTTCAAATGATTCATCCTAGATGCACCCAAGCCCAGATAGGTCATCTGTAATAAAATATTAATATCTTTCTTTTGCACTTAAGTTCATAGGTCCACATACATCACTATGTATAAGACTCAGAACTTCATCAACTCCTTCACCTTTTTCAGTAAAAGGTGACTTTATCATCTTCCTAAGAAGATAAGATTCACAGGCTATCAATGATTCATAATCATTGATGTCGAGATTTTCCTCTCAAGCTAACCCGTTTATCCTATTCTTGTCAAGATGACTAAGCCTATAATGCCAAAGATAGATATCCATAACATAATCTAACTTGGATGTGTACATTACACTTAACAGGCTGTGTAAATGTTAAATATCATTTCATTATTATCCATATATTATTATAATATTATTTATAATAATATCATAATAATTCCCTTTATTGATAAATGAAAACCATCCCTGGTCAAAAGGCCAACAGAGAACATATTTATCATAAAGATGGACAATAGTGACAATCACTCAAAATGACATCTTTAAAAATAAGCTTGACAATTTCTAAAGTTAGGATTGTAATAGGACTTCCATCCAAATTGTTTAGGTATTTCTCACCATTTTCAAACATTCCACTTACCTATAATTCTTGCAACAAATTGCATAGAACTATTGGTATCTCATACCCAGGTAGCAGAATTTCACATAAAAAAATTTCAAGGTATTATCATATAATATCCTTGATAAGCAACTCTTGCTCATTTCTCATGTTCAGCCTATTATGGTCAAGAAAAGTAAGATAATTCTTCTTCCTATGATCCTGCTTCTAATAGTAGAAGCACTATGCCTGATTTGGATCAAGTTTAGACTAATTATTTTTACTGGGCTAAGAAGACCCAGTACGAATCCATTTATACTACTAAACCAAGTTCAACTTTCGATACTAATTATCGAAGTTTGGTCCCATAAGTCATCACTATCTAACAGTGATAGGAGCAATTAGGGTTTAACCTTATTTGGAGAAAAGAGAATAATGACCTAAGTATATGAATTATATTAAGCCTAGAGACTTGGACTTTAGTCTAAAGGTTTGGTGTGGACACCAGAGCTAACAGAAGTCGGCAACATAATTTAGATTCAATTTGGATTGAAGAAGCCATATCAGAATAACTCTACTTTAGTTATTTTATTCTAGTCCTTTTGATTTAATCAATTAGTTCTTTTGATGCATTTAGTTTTGGGTCCATAGGACCATACTTGGGTTTATTTTGGATTGAGCCTTATTTGGAAAGAGACCATCATAAAGAAGCAAGCTTGGTCCATGTCATGTTTGGAGCCACCACCCTCCACACGCCCAAGGAGGAAATACACATGCCAGCATGTACCATGCCCAAGGATCCTCATGCCAAGTTGTGCCAGGCATCAGGCGCACACATGGAGTTTCTTTTCTTCCTTAGGATTCCTTAAGAGTTCTTGATTTCTTACTTATTTTGTTAAAAGGCTGATTTCTTTCCTATGGTTCCATAAAAGATAGATATGATATATTATTTTTGTAAAGAAAATAGGATTCCTCAAGAAATAGGATCCCTAGGATCCTATATAAACCCATGTATCTTTCATGAATGAGACAATGAATGAATCAATCAATTTATAATTTTCACAAACACTTGTGTTGGTCGCTCCGAGAGAGAGTGTGAGACCCAAAATTGCCCCACGTGGGGAGGGTGTGAGGCCCATCTTTTTCTATCTCTTTAATCTTTATTTTCTTCAGATTCAGTGTTCCTACGATCCCAATTCATCTTCACCATCATCTACATAAGCCTATTCCACCAAAAAAAGATCTGTCTCCTCTAAGATTTTTATCTATCATGCAGAGAGAGAAAGAATGATCTATTATTCTATAGATCAAATGTTGACAAGGACCTTCGTTCCTTCTCAACTGATCTTTGATTTTTTTTACTTATTTTTTTTAGATTTGATGTTGGTAAAGACCCAGTTCTTTATCGATAGATCTGCTTGGTTAAAAGATTAAGAGCCCTAATTAGGGTAGTTTCTTAACTACCACGATCTGAATTTTTCTTATCCTTTTTTGGATTTCTTACGGGCTTAATTTCTTGCTATCCTTCATTCCATTTATATTTTTTTTTTGCAATTATTCATGGGCATGTTTAATTTCTGCTATCTATCTATTTACTTTATTATTGCTAGTTATTTACTGATCTCTAAATTGGCATTCATCAGCATCATTTAGATTGATCATGCTTTGGTCTCATGTCAATCAATCATGCCTCCTGAGCAGAGTATAGGCAACTAAACTATCTATCCTGAGAATAATGTGCCATGGTTAGACGTGATTTATTCTTGACAAATGGAATGAAGCTTTGTATTTTTTTTTCTTTTTTTTTTAGGCTCTCCCACATCAATTTGGTATCAAAGCTGGATTGGTTAGGGCTTTAGTTTAAATTCTGTAATTTAAAATTCCTGTAAGTTAAATTTTTATAATTTAAATTTTATAATTTACTTTTCATTTTTTTTTACTGCATCTTATTCCTGCATCCTAGACTTGCATGACCACTAGATTAGGTATCCAGTATCAACGTCTTACTTTCTCACCCAATACCAATATGGATTCCAAAACAGCGGCTATCATTAATGCCCTGACTAAGAAGTTTGATGATATGAAAAATTTTATGAAAACCATGAGTGAAAGAATAATAGTACTAGAAGAAGCTAGGCAAAGACAATCTGAACCTGAGTCTCTTCAACTACCTATAGGACAGAGAAGAAGGAACCTCAACCTAGATCGACCTATAGCAACATGCCCCCATCATAACTAGTTCGATCAGGATGAGCATGTCCTTAGGAATGTAAAGATTGAAGCCCAAAGTTTTGATGGTTGTCTAGATTTGAGAGAGTACCTAGATTGAAAATCAAGCATGGACCACTATTTTGGATGGTACAAAATGTCTGAAGCAACAAGAGTTTGGTTTGCTAGGATGAAGTTGGTTAGGCAAGCCCGACTTTATTGGAAAAATGTTGAACGTCATCTCAACTAAAGAAGATAAGATCTGATAGAAACCTGGGATGAAATGAAGGAGAAACTTAGAGAAAAATACCTCCCGACCTCCTACCAACAAAGACTTTTAGAGCAGTGGTAGAGACTTACTCAAGAAAATAGATCAGTCACAGAGTACATCACGAGATTTGATGAGTACCTCATGAGATGTGGAGTAACTAAAGATAGGGTTCTTACCTTATCTAGATTTAGAGCTGCATTACGAGAAGATATCCAGCGTGAGCTCTTTTTGTGAGAGGTAACCACGTTAGAACAAGATTATCAACTTGCCCTAGACTTTGAGAGATTTTCTAGGTATTCAATCATCCATCATCTTGAACCTTACCGAGTAACCCCTTCTGGATCAAGATCCAATACTACCCAGACTCCTAGTAATGGACCTCCACCTACAAATCCTATTATGAGAAAAGAAGATAAAGAAAAAAGAGTTGCAAGAGAGTTATCTAAGGGAAGTAGTTCTCGATCCTACTACTTCAAGTGCCATGGTTACAATTATTTTGCTGCACAATGTCCCAACCGATCATTATTTATGGAAGAATTAGAAGAGAAAACTCTAAAAAATATTGAGGAGGAAGTTTATGAAGCTAATCCAGACTTAGCCGAGCAGTTTGAGAGTACTGAGGCAATCCTAAGTTTTGTTGCACCAGAGTCAGACCTTAGGCTTGGAGTCGTTAGGTATGTTCTAGCATAGACTAAAGAGAGTGAAGACTGGCGTAGGACTTCTATTTTTCATACCTTCATAAAATTTAATGATAAAATTTGTAAGATGATCATTAATAGCGGTAGCTGTATCAACGTCATCTCCACCAACATGGTTAAGTGATTAGGATTAGCTCCTATAGATCATCCCAACCCATACCGTGTGTCTTGGATAGATTCCTCCTTTATTTTTATCAAACTTAGATGCCATGTTCCTATCCAACTCCATTCTTATCAGGATCATGCTTGGTGCGATGTCTTACCCATGGAAGTCGGAAGTATCATATTAGGTTGGCCTTGGCTGTTTGATAATGTTGTTACAATTTATGGCCGAACCAACTCCTATAGTTTCACTCATAAGGGTAAGAGATCACGATCAATCCTTCCCCACCTAAGGCTACCAATAGAAAGATAGGCGATGGACCAAAAGAAAACATCAAAAAGAAAAGCCTCCATCTGATAGGTGCTAAGGAATTAGAGATGACCATGAGTAAAGGATCATCAGTTAGGATGATTGCTGTGAGAGAAGCTCGTGAGGACCCTAAGATAGATCATCCCAAGGAAGTAGTCAGCATTCTTAGTGAATTTCATGATGTTTTTTCTGAGGATCTCCCAGATCACTTACCACCCATGAGAAACATTCAGCATGCCATTGATTTGGTACCTAGATCTACCCTACCCAATTTGCCTCATTATAGATTGAACCCCACTGAGCATGCTGAGCTACAAAGGCAAGTTAGAGAGCTGATGAAAAAAGAATTCGTGAGAGAGAGTTTAAGTCCTTGTGCAGTTTCTGCACTATTGACTCCAAAGAAGGATGGAACATGGAGGATGTGCATAGATAGTCGTGCCATTAACAAGATCACCATTAAGTATCGTTTTTCCATTCCTAGGTTAGATGACATGCTAGATATGATGGCCGAAGCCACTATTTTTTCTAAGATTGATCTCAAGAGTGGTTACCATCAAGTAAGGATTAGACCGGGAGATGAGTGGAAAACTACTTTTAAGATGAAAGATGGTTTATATGAGTGGATGGTGATGCCATTTGGGTTATCTAATGCCTCTAGTACTTTCATGAGATTGATGACCCAAGTACTACGACCGTTTATGGAAGTGTTTGTAGTTGTGTACTTTGATGATATTTTGATCTATAGTTGAACTAGGGAGGACCATCTGGATCATCTCCGAAAAGTCTGCCAAGTCTTTAGAATAGAAAGTCTATATGCCAATTCTAAGAAATATGCTTTCATGACGGACCGTGTCAACTTCTTAGGTTTTATTGTTACCCTCGATGGTATGTCTGCCGATCCTGAAAAGATCAAAGCAATAGTTGAGTGGCCGGTACCCAAGAGTGTGCATGACGTGCGAAGTTTTCATGGATTAGCAACATTTTATCATAGGTTCATAAAAGGGTTTAGCACCATAGCTGCTCTTATCACTGACTGTATTAGAAAGAAAGATTTTGAATGGACTAAAGCAGCCAATAGAGCCTTCCTAAACATTAAGGATAAAATGACCCACGCCCCAATCCTATGTTTACCTGATTTTTCTAAGGTTTTTGAAGTAGCATGCAATGCGTCAGGAGTTGGGATTGGTGGTGTCTTTAGTCAAGAAGGTCATTCGGTAGCATATTTTAGTGAGAAACTTAATGATTCTAAACTAAAGTATTCTACCTACAACAAGGAGTTTTATGCGGTAGTTCAAGCCCTAAGATACTGGAGACATTACCTACTACTGCAAGAATTTGTTTTATACTCAGATCATGAAGCCCTCCAATTCCTGAATTTTCAAAAGAAACTGAATCATAGACATGGTAGGTGGGTCGAGGTTTTGCAATCCTATACTTTTGTTTTGAAACACCGTGCGGGTGTAGAGAATCATGCTGCTAATGCCCTAAGTCATCGTCATACTTTGTTGTCCACCATTAGTGTAGAGGTTGTTGGTTTTGATAAGATTAGAAAAGATTATGAGGAGTGTCCAGATTTTGGCTGCATACTTACCATTTTACAAAAAGGACCATCTAGAGAATATAGTGAATATACCCTTCAGGATGGTTACTTGTTTAGAGGAACTAGGCTGTGTGTTCCTCGTACATCTTTAAGAAATTTTTTAGTTTAGGAACTACACGCTGGAGGATTAGCTAGACACTTTGGTAGGAATAAAATCATAGAATTGGTAGAAGTTCAGTTCTTTTGGCCAAGCCTGAAAAGAGATGTCGCTCAAATTGTTGTCCAGTGTAGAACGTATGCCGTAGCCAAGCAAAGAAAATAGAACACAAGCCTATACACACCCTTACCTGTACCAGACTGTCCTTGGCAAGACATTAGCATGGATTTTGTTCTAGGCTTACCTAAGATAGTTAGGAAGCATGATTCAGTTCTAGTGATTGTAGATAGGTTTTCAAAAATGGCCCATTTTTTGTCCTGTTGCCAAACGTAAGACGCTTCGAAAGTTGTAAGAATATACTTTGATGAGATTGTTAAATTGCATAGATTACCCAAAACCATTGTTTCTGATAGGGATGTTAGATTCATGAGCTACTTTTGGAAAACCCTATGGCACCTTCTAGCACAAAATTGAAATTTTTTTCTGCCTTTCACCCACAAACAGATGGTCAGACTGAAGTGGTCAATAGGAGTCTTGGAAATTTATTACGTTGCTTGATTGGGGAACATATGAGTAACTGGGATCTTTAATTGCCCTGAGCGAAATTTCCATATAATAGCTCTGTTAATAGGTCCATTGGCATGAGTCCTTTTGAAGTAGTTCATGGATATCAGCCTAGAAAATCAATCGACCTTATCCCACTACCTATGCATGCTAGAATTTTCAAATCTATAGAGTCATTTGCATAGCATGTCAAGAGTTTACATAAAGAGATCAGTAAAAAAATTAGTATTAATAATAAAGTTTATAAACAGAATGCAAATTCTCATCGACGTGCCCAAGAGTTTGTAGAAGGAGATTATGTGATGGTTCAAATGAGGCCTGAACGATTGCCACCGAGAACCGTCAAGAAGTTATATGCTCGAGGAGTAGGTCTATTTAAGATTTTAAAGAAGATCGAACCAAATGCGTATGTTGTGGACTTACCTTCTGATTTTGGGATTAGCTATACTTTTAAGGTTGCAGATCTCGTCGCCTATAAAGAGCCAACTTAGATACCTAGTGAGCCATTTGAGCCTGAACCAACCTTTGAGAGACAGCCTATTCCTGAATGCCCACTAGCCAAAATATCAAAGCATGATCAGATTGAGAGAATTTTTGATGAGCAGATCATCTGCTCCTAGAGTCGAGGCTATCAATGATACTTAGTTAGATGGTGAGGTCGATCGGAGTCCGAGGATACTTGGATCACTTGAGAAGAGCTGCAGCATATTGATCCCGATTTGCTTGAGCGTCACCAGAGCAAAATCAACACCCACTCGATAGGGTCGAGTTCTCCCCACTCCGAGAGAATTGGTGCAGACACCAGAGCCAACAGAAGTTGGCAACATAATTTAGATTCAATTTGGATTGAAGAATCCATATCAGAATAACTCTACTTCAGTTATTTTGTTCTAGTCCTTTTGATTTAATCAATTAGTTCTTTTGATGCATTTAGTTTTGGGTCCATAGGACCATACTTGGGTTTATTTTGGATTGAGCCTTATTCAGAAAGAGACCATCATAAAAAAGCAAGCTTGGTCCATGTTATCATTGGAGCCACCACCCTCCACATGTCTAGGGAGGAAATACACATGCCAGCATGTGCCATGCCCAAGGATTCTCATGCCAAGTTGTGCCAGGCATCAAGCGCCCATATGGAGTTCCTTTTCTTTCCTAGGATTCCTTAAGAGTTCTTAATTTCTTACTTATTTTGTTAAAAGGCTGATTTCTTTTCTATGGTTTCATAAAAGATAGATATGATATATTATTATATTTAGAAATCATATATAATGTTTTACTTTTTTGTTGGGAGGGTTGACTTTTTCTTGTAAAGAAAATAGGATTCCTAAAGAAATAGAACCCATAGGATTCTATATAAACCCATGTATCCTTCATGAATGAGACAATAAATGAATGAATCAATTTATAGTTCCCACAAACACTTATGTTGGTCGCTCCGAGAGGGAGAGGGTGTGAGATCCAAAATCGCCCCACGAGAGGAGGGTGTGAGGCCCACCTTTTTCTATCTCTTTAATCTTCATTTTCTTAAGATTCAGTATTCCTATGACCCCAATTTGTCTTCACGATCTATCTACATAAGCCTATTCCACCAAAAGAAGATCTGTCTCCTCCAAGATTTTTATCTATCATGTAGAGAGAGAAAGAGTGATCTATTATTCTACAGATCAAATATTGACAAGGACCTTCGTTCCTTCTCAACTGATCTTTGATTTTTTTTACTTATTTTTTTTAGATCTGATGTTGGTAAAGACCCAGTTCTTTATCGATAGATCTGCTTGGTTAAAAGATTAAGAGCCCTAATCAGGGTAGTTTCTTAACTACCATGATCCGAATTCTTCTTATCTTTTTTTGGATTTCTTGCGGGCTTAATTTCTTGCTATCCTTCATTCCATTTATATTTTTCTTTTTGCAATTATTCATGAGCATATTTAATTTCTGCTGTCTGTCTATTTACTTTATTATTGCTAGAGTATTTATTGATCTCTAAAATGACATTCATTAGCATCATTTAGATTGATCATGCTTTAGTCCCATGTCAATGTGTCATGCCTCCTGAGCAGAGTATAGGCAACTATACTTTCTGTCCTGGGAATAATATGCCACGGTCGGACGTGATTTGTTGTTGATAAACAGAAGAAAGTTTTGTATTTTTTTTTCTTTGTTTTTTTTTTAGGCTATCCCACATCAAGGTTCTTCCATTATTTTATTCGAATTGGTAGCCTCTACCTCAAATTCAAAAAATTACTTTAATTCCCTAGTAGATACTAGAATCCACATAAATTGCACATAAGTCCAACTATGGTTGGTCTACCTATATACATCAAAGGATAGATTCATAACCAATTATTTTTCTAAATAATTTCTAGTAATTTAATTTTTTCCCAAAAATCTGATTAGTAGGCTAGGGCCTCCACTGTAAGGATCCGATTATGTCCAACCATTAACATGACTATACTTGGTGCATCTAACCAACATATAATTAAGCCCAACTATGGTTGGTCAATCTAACCACCATTAGAGAGACACATCTAAGTCGTCATATGATGATTGATAATTCCATTAGTCAATAAGCATCAAGCCTATGGGTCTCCAATGATTATTGAGTTAATGGACCCATAATCAAACACCTTAATGGGAGGCTATGACCATTATCTTCATAATTTTATCATTTTATGGACCTAATAATTTTAGAGGATTTAAATTATTAGTGATTTAAGGAGAGAAAGGACATGAATCAATTTGCTCCCACTGACTTCACCAAGTCAAGTCCTCCCACTGACTTCACAAATCTTTGATAAGGACTAGGATCAATATCCATCCATGGGCACCTAGATCAGTCTCACTGAATAAAATCAATCATACTGATTTCCTATGTGACATGGGTTATCACGAATCAATGAGCAACCTAATTGAAACCTAATTAACCATATTAGTCAGATAAGTAAGATCGGTGGAAGAGTCTACCAAGGCTTGCCTTAGATACCATAAAAAATGATCAGGTAAGCAGGCTTTCAATTAAAAACCATCGATCTGAGATGCCAGACTTACCTTAGATACCAATCGATTTATTAGTTTTGATTTGATGTGCCTAAAGACTCGAGATCGACCACTAAGTCAAGATCAGTATCCATTTGTTAGATGTATAGACTTTGATCAACTACAACTATTGAATTGATCTAAAGAAATGACCTAATCCTAATTAACTATTAATTAGATTTGATCAATTTTTTAACTAAGTTTATATTAAATCTAACCCTAGGTCTAATCCAGTTAAGGACCTGATCAAGATAACCCATGACCCTTTAACGCATATTTTATGAAATTGTCTTAGGATCTTCAAATCATAAACCTAGATCCTAAACAATCACTTAATTCTCAATTAAGTTCAAGGCTTATGGGTTTGGATTTATAGAAAATCAAAACTAATTTTTGATTTTATTATTTGAAATATTTCTTAAATTATAAATACTTTACTTTGAATTAAATTCAAATGATGGTTTTAGATCTGATTTATTTCAATATTTCGATCATGTCCTAGGGTTTTGAATCTAAGATTTTGCAAAAAGTAAGTTCATAATTTAAATTCTACAAAACTTATATGTCATACATATGCAAACTAGATTCAAAAATGAAGCTACATATCAACATATGCAACATGAAGATCTAGATCAAAATATGAAACATATCACATAGATCTCATCTAAATGATCAAAATTAGATCATAAATTATTTAATATTAGATTTAAAATTTAAAAATAAATCATAAATTATTTTAGATCTCATCTAACATATTTATGATTTAGATTTCTCAGATTAGCACATACTAGGACAACCTTTTCATTGTAAGGGATAAACCTTACAGCAGGACAATCTTATGGCAGTATGTGCAATCCTGATATTATTTAGATTTAATCTAAATAATCTAAAATAGATCTAATATCTATTTAATTTTAGATTCAAATAAAAAAATTAAATCATAAATTTTCTTAGATATAATCTAAACTATTCATGATTTAGATTCAGATCAGCACATACTAGGACAACCTTTTTATTGTAAGTGGATAACCTTACAACAGGACAACCTTATGGCAGTACGTGCAATCTTAAAATAATTTTAATTTTTAGATTTATTTTTAAGCATACATGAACATATTATAAAAGAACCTTGCTCTGATACCACTATTTGAAAACATAGAGGGTTTCATGCTTGAATTTCAAAATATTTTTGAAATAATACGCAGTGAAAGACATAGATTAAATAGTTTAATCTACAATGTGCATGCAGTCAAATTATAAAACCCTATATCAAGGATCTATAATATGTTATGATGTAAATATAAATCTAAAATTAAATTAATCACAAGTGGTATTGATCATATCAATACCTAGATCTAGAATAATTCTAGATCTAATCCTAGATCATATCTAGGTTACCAAGAGATCAGATCTCTTACCTTTGCATGGATCGAGAACTCTATGGTTGATTTTTTTTGTTGCTTGTAGAGCCACTCATGCATCCATCCTTTATAGATGATCCACACGAACCTGCAACACAGATCGAAGGTTCGTTGAACGAAGATACACTCGAAGTGCTAGCTTCTCGCGGATCCCTCCTGATGGTTAATCAAATACATATTCTTCGGATCTCTTAGACACTCCAAGAGATAAAGAACATGAGGAGGAATAAGGGAGGAATTAAAATCTTGGATCTTCCATAAATCAAAAAATAAAATTAAGAAAATATAAATCCTAAGAGAAGATAAATCTTCTCCTTCAGGATATCAATGGTTGATTTTCTGAAAACATCTCTATGTTAGGATAAGAGGAGACCTTCTCCTCTAGGATTTTTTTTAAGTTTTTAGATCTAATATTTTTTATTTTTATCATATAAAATTCTCACAAGAAATTGGAGAAGAAGGATTCTCAAAGAAATCCTAAGAGAAGATGTTCTTCTCTTCTTCTTCTCTCATCAGGACATGATCAAATCATGTCAAAAAAGAACATTATGCCTCAACAACTTGAAGCACTTATCCCCATGCCCTATTTCTCTCTCTCTCTCTAAAATTTTTAATACATAGAAATCATAAAGAATAGACAAGAGGAAAAATACATAAAAGAAAAATAAAGAGAAGACAATCCTCTCTTACCTTGTCTCTTCAAGACATCAACCTTTGATGTCTTAATTGAAGGCTCTTCTCTAAGAATCATGACATTCCAAAACCACCATGCCTTCTCCTCCTTTTCCTCTAGTCTTCCATTAATTTTTTGGGATTTATCACAGCCTCAAACCATCTCATAGAAGGCACCCAATAATATAAGGATGACTAGGTCAAACCTAGTCTTTTATGGACTCTTATGGGGTGTCCAACTCTTGGATGCCCCTTCCTAGATTTTAGGAGTGAGAACTAGAAAACCAACGCACAAAATCCCAGGGAGAAGGGTAGAGAAAAGGTTGGGTGGCATGGAGAAAAAATCCAAAAGGAGGGAAGAAGTTTTGGTCAAAGGGGACTCAAACAAATAGGAAACTAATCCTAACCACTTTCTAGTTTTGACCAAGTCAAAACAAATTCCTAAACCAATGAGAAGTTGGGCATGGAGACTCTTTCTTAGGCATAGGAATTCATGTAAAACATTAGAAATAAATGGTGTGGGCATGGGCTTTTAGGCGCAAGAGAAAGAGAGAGAGTCCCAATCCAACTGGGACTCCTCTTGTTTGATTAGGTCAAAATAGGTTTGAATCTTATTTAAATTCTATTTAAATTAGATTCAATGCAACCAAATTAAGGGTGATCCTAGTCCAACTAGGAGCTTAATTAAATTAGATTAAATTAAGATTTAAATCTGATTTAATTCTTAAGTCAATTAGGTGCATCCAAGTCCTGGTCAAACAAGAAATTATTCTTTCTTATAATTGGCTTATCCAATAAACCAACTAGTCTTAATCTAATTAAGTCCAAACTAATTTTAACTAAATCTAATTCAGTTAGACTTGATCTCAGCCTGATTGCTCAATCAAATTGAGCTAATTAACAATCTAATTGCTAATCGATCCTCCTGCAATACTTGCGTTGGTCAAACATCAATCATATTGATGGATTGACCTTAGAATGATCCTCAATCATCGATTAACTATCTGATTAGATTACAAGCTCTAATGTGTATGACTCCATAGGTTCGAACCTAAGTCGGTAGCATAGAAACTAATTTTTGTACCAATCGAAGTTATCATCTAGCAATGATTTTTGATGTCTGGATAGGTCGAATGTATGCAAAGCAATATTCTTAGAACCCTGGCCCATAGTTATCCTATAATTCATTCCTTTGATCAATAATGATCAAGACGACTTTGAGTATGATGTCAAATACTCAGATAAGTCATCTCTATTATGTCTCAAAATTTTTCAAATCCTGTGACACCTCACCAGGATTACTCAGGCCTAGATTTTGCTAAACTGAAACACAACGAGACATTCTCTTTCTAAAGCTAATCAGGAGTGATCAATCCCATCTTGACTCACACACCGACTTCATAAGTACTTGATTGTATCCAAAAATCTTTCAAACTTATATTAGAAATACAGACAGTCCAACATCAAAGTATAGTGAGTTGCTTGCAAGTCACCATGGTGATCTTAGATCAGAGGGATACTTATATCCATTAGCCTTAGCTAGCTACTCTTGACAGTAGAGTGTTACATTGATCATGTTCAGTGTAGATGTACTCCTACATCTCACTTGGATGCCATATCAGTTTCTCCACACTACTTGGTTATGAGGACAACCAACTTATATGGTATATAGCGACCTACACTCGATAAGTTATCGACCTTGTTAATAACTTATCATTTGATCCGAAATAATTTAAGAACCATCCAATAAATCTTTCTTTATCGATTGATTGTAGTATTGAAAATTATGTCCCAAAGCCAATCATCAGTCTGTTGATGGTTGAGATATTATAATTAATTTATTAATTAATAAAAAAATTTTAGCATCTTTTTCATCATAAATTTACATCTTCTAATGAACTCCATTATTGTGATGAAGTTTTTAGGACTATTTAGTTTTGATAAAGAGAGGATTTATCGATTAGTTCTTAAATTTGTTTATGATCAAATGATAGGCTGCTAATTAGGACGACAGCGTCCATCAAGCATAGGTCGCTATATGCCATATAGGTTGGTTATCCTTTTAACCAAAGAGTGTGGAGACACTAGTATGGCATATAGATGAGATATATGGGTACATCATCATTGAACATGACCAACTCCAAAGCATTCTACCGTCGAGAATGTATCTGATGGGATATAGGTATAAGTATCACTTAGACTTGAGATCATCTTAGTGACTTGCAAGCAACTCACTATACTTTGATACTGGACTAACTAAATTTCTAATTCAACAATGGAAGGCTTATGGGCATAATCAAGTACTTGCAAAGTTGGAGTGTGATCAAGATCGAATTGACCACTCCAAGAGTTGGAGAAGAATGTATCACTATATTTCAATATAGCAAAACCTTAGTCAGGGTAATCCATCAGATGGATTTGATATTTTGAAATACAATGTGGACAACTTGATCAAAGTTCATAATTGAACTTTGAGGTGTCCTATGAGTATTATGGTCAAGGGGATGAATTATATGGAAACTATATTTGCATGGGTTCTAAGGATGGTGTTCTACACCTTTCGACCTATCCGGCCATCGGATATCATTGCTAGATGGTTACTTTGATTGATATAGAAATTTATTTCTATGATACCGACATAGGTTTGGACCTATGAGGTCACACACATTAGAGTTCACATTCCGATCGGATGGTTGACCAGTGATTTAGAATCATTTTAGGATTAAACGATCAATACGGTTGATGTTTGACCTAGTGCAAGCATTGCAGGAGGATCGATTAGCAATTTGATTGCTAATTGACTTAATTTAATTAAGCCAATAGATTGAGATTAAGTTTAATTAAATATGATTTAATTAGATTTAATTTGGATTTGATTGGATCAAGTCTAATTGGCTTATTGGATAAGCCAAGTGCAACGAAGAACTAGTCTTAGTCTAACTAGGACTCGGGTCTGTCCAATTTTCTAATTTGATTAGAAAATTAAATTAAAATTAAATCTAATTTAATCTAATTTAATAATATCCTTAAATAGATTAGGGCTTTATTTAATTGAATTGGTTTACTCTTATTTTTATTTAGTTAAAAGATCTTGTTTGACCAGGTCAAAATAAGAGTCCTAGTGTGACTAGGACTCCCTATTCCTTGCACCACCTAATCGTCATGCCCCACCCCTTTCTCTTTATCTTTCTACATGAATAATCTCCATTCCCCAAGCAATCTCACACCTCCCTTCTCTCTTCCTTTTTCTCATATAGAAATTTGTTTGATGACCAAGTCAAAAGAGGATATTGGTTTTGCTTTAGGATTCTATGAGATAGAATCCTAGTCAACCAAAAAACTTCCTTCCTTTCATGCCGCCACCACCCTATTTTCTCTCTCTCTCTCTCATAGCACTCTTTGGCATTTGTTGTGCCCTCCCTTTCTGGTCCATGGTAGAAAAGTAAGGTGGGGGCGCCCAAGAGTTGGGTGCCCCAACAACCTGCCATTTGGTTACTTTCCTATCTAGATTTTTGACCAACCTTGGACTCTGCATATCTCTTTATTTAAAAAGAATTTTTGATTAAATTTTTTTTTATATTTTAGACATTTGAGATATCTCTTTGATGTAGAAAAATTAGAAAAGAATTCATCTGGGTCATTGAGATATTGAAAACACAAATTAAGATGTGTAGAAAAAGAACAAAGAAGAAGAAGAGGGTCTTCTTCTAGGGTTTTTATTTCAGATCTCTTCCTCCCTTTTTTGTGAGCTATTGAGAGGTGTCTCAGCATCACAAATCTTTTTCTTTTCTTTTGGTATTTTGGAGTGCCCAAGTTTTGAAGAAGAAAGCATCAGATCGACCGTCGAAGAGAGATCAGCACGGTGCTAGCTTATTGTGTTGATTTCCTGCATCAGGATCTCTGATCGTGTTTGTGGGCTCGTATGGATGACTCCTAGAGCCTGGATGCATGTGTGGCTCATGACTTCATCCTCAAGCATAGATCAACAAGTTAGAATATCTAACTTGCTTAGGTAACAGATCCGATCTGTTATTTTATAGCTATATTGATGTAATATTGATCTAGGTTGATATGATCAACCTTTCCTTCTCCTTTATATTTTTAATTTTTGATTTAATATCATGCCTTGATCATATAATAGATCTGAGATCTAGGTATTTACATATTTATTTAAATAAATATTTAATTTATTTAAGTCTTTCATTGTCTGATCTTGAAAAAGTTTCAAGATCTACCCATGAAACCCTAGATCTAGTTCATTCAATTGGTATCAGAGCCTAGGTTCTTATTATATGATTTTTATTCATATTTAATTTATTTTCTTAGATTAAATCTAATTTATAATTTAATTATTAAATATAAAATTAAAAAAATTTAGATCCCACAAACTTTCATAAGGTTGTCCTGCTGTAAGGTTTACCCCTTATAGTAAAAAGATTGTCCAAGTTCGTGATGATCTGACTCTAATCATAAATTTATTAGATTTGATCTAATTTTATTTATAATTTAATAAATTTAAAATAATTTTAGATCTAAAAATAAAATATTTTAGATTACATGGACTGCCATAAGGTTATCCTACTGTAAGGTTTATCGCTTATAGTGGATAAGTTATCTTAGTACGTGCTAAACTAAAATATTGATTATAAAATTTTAGATTAAGTCTAAGAGATTTTATGATCTGATTAAAAATATTTTAATCTAATTTTAATCATTATAAATATGTTAGATTTGATCTAAGAAGATTTATGATTGATTATTATTTAAACTATTTCAATTACATGAACCTATTTAGATTAAATCTAAAGTAGTTTTATGTTTATTTTACTTGCATATTGATTATGAATCAAATATGCAACTTGGTAGATAGAACCATATTGTAAAAATATTTTATAAATATAAAAATTATTTTTGAAAAGCCAATCCCCAACCCTTAGCCCAAAATTTAATTAAGAATTAAGAATTTGTTTGATTAGGTTCTAGGATTGCAAATTGAAGATCCTATGACACGAATCATAACACATTAGGTTAATGGGTTAGTGGGGATTAGGTCCATTAATTGGGTTAGACCTAAGGTTGGATTAAAGAATGGACTTAATTAGAGAATTGACTAAATCTAATCAATTATTGTCTTAAATTAGGTCAAGGATTCTCTAGATCAATTACAGTAGATATAGTTGGTCAAGTACATGTCTTTAATAAGAACCAAATGGACTTGATTCTTGGTTAAGAGGTCTACCTCAATCTGTTAGGTTGATCTAATCAAGACTAATTAAACCAATTGGTGTCTAAGATAAGTTTTGCACATACGACCTATGATTTTTAATTGGCAGCCCGCTTACCTATCCATTTTCGATGGTGTCTAAGGCAAGCTTTGGCAGACCATTCCATCGATCTAACTTACCTAGCCTTCTTGGTGAGATTGAGTTTTGATCAGCTCACTTGACAATTTGGGTTGACCCATGTCAGCTAGGTAAATCAATATGACTGATTTAGGTGCTCCTAGACTAGCCTGTTAGTGGTCTCCCTTAAGTTGACTTAGTGAAGCTAGTGGGAGGATCATGACAAGCTGGTTAATCTGACCTACTCACTTCTAAAAATAAATTTTTTAAAATTATTAGGTTTCTAAAATAAAATAGTTATACGATAACTGGATCATATCCTCCTATTAAAGTAGATAATAATGGGTCCATCAGTTGGATAATCATTAGAGGACCAAAGGCCTGGTGCTTATCGGTTGATGAAATTATCATTCATTATATGATCTCTTGGATACATCTTTCTAAATGGTGGTCAGATGGGCCAACCAAAGTTGGGCCTGATCATTCATTGGTTGGATGGGTAAAGTATGGTCATGTTAATGGTTGGACCTAACTGGACCCTTTTCTGAGAAGGCCAAAGCCAACTGATCAGGGTCAGGGGCAAAATTTAATTACTAAAAATTATTTAAAAAAATAATTGGTTATGAACCTACCCTTAGATGTACATGGGTGGGCCAACCAAAGTTAAGCTTATGTACAATCTATGTGGATTCAAGTACCCACTAAGAAATTAGGATAATTTCTCAAATTAGAGATAGAGGCTATCAATTCGAATAAAATAGTGGCAAACCTTTTTGATTAAAGTCAAAATCTCTAGGTTTAATAAATCAATTACTAATTAGGTTATGTTTTTTCTTTGTGCAATTATGGCCACTTTTCTATCGCTCCGATCATTGTTGGACAATGATAAATTGGTAGGATCTAACTTCGATAGCTAGTATTGAAAGTTGAAGATTGTCCTGGAGCATGAACAGATCCTATATATGCCGACGGATCCTGCACATGAGGAGCCAACTGCCAATGCATGTAGAATAGTCAGAGACACTTATCAAAAGTGGCTTAGTGATCAAACCACGGTGTGCTGCATTATGCTGGCTGTGATGAGCAACATGTTTAGTTACAGGTTTGAGACAGCTCAGTCAAATAAAATGCTCCAAGTGTTAGAGGATTCTTTTGGCACACCCAATGATGTTGAGAGGCACAAGACTAGTTGCACCATCTTCAATGCTAGAATGCGGGATGGAGGCTTTATCACTGATCATGTACTGTACATGATCAAGTTGATAGAACGCTTGAACAAGCTCGGCTTTTCCTTGCACAAACAACTTAGAAAAGATGCAATACTGAACTCACTGCCCAAGTCTTATCTCCCATTTCTTATACATTATAGAATGTCAAAGCTTGAAGTTGACTACCATGGGTTACTGAGGTTACTTCAAAACTTTGAGAAGGATTACCAGCTCCATAAAGAGTCGGTGAACTTAGTGGGAGGTTCGTTTTCTCATTCTCGACCCTTTGGAAAAGGGAAGAAGAACAAGAAGAAGAAAGCCAAGAAGGTGCATATTTAGGCTAGGACATCTATGCAGGCTCAGACCCAAAAAACCAAGCTTGATAAGAGTCAAGCCGAATGCTTCTTCTGTAAGAAGCAAGGGCACTGAAAGAGAAACTATCCTCAGTACATTAGCTCCCTGGATCTGAACAGGCAAAGGAAGAAGCAAGCTATTGCTGGACAAGGTATTTTTATGACAACTCCTTGCAATTTCTCTGTGCGTGATATTACTAACTGGGTATTAGATACCAAAAGTTCTTATCATATTTATAATTCATTGTAGGGGTTGTAGGTCAGTAGAAGATTTGAGCAAGATGAGAGATTCCTGAACATTAGAGATGGAAGACCAGTTTTAGTTCTAGCTTTAAGAATTTTGAAACTTGTATTTGAATCTCATATCGTTGCTCTTAGTGATTATCATTTTTGTCCTAGTTTCTTTTTAAATATCATTTCTATAGGCCTTTTGGCCTTGAACAATTATGAAATTTCAATAAAGAAATGAGTTTGTAATGTCATTGTGAATGGTATTACTACTTTCTATGGATAATTGAATAATGGTATATATATGTTATCACAACCTGTTAATATAGTCTATTCAACTGGCAAACATCCTAGATTAGATAATGTGATAGATATTTATTTATGGCACTTAGGCTAGGTCATATAAACAAGAATAGGATAAGCATGTTGGCTTAAGAGGGTATCCTCAAACTTAGTGATTATAAATTGCTTCCAATCTGTGAATCCTATCTACTTGGTAAAATGACTAAGTCACCTTTTACTGAAAAAGATGAGAGAGCCACTGAACACTTAGGACTAGTACATACTGTGTATGTGGACCAATGAGTACTAGTGCCAAAGGTAGATATGTCTACTTCATCACTTTCACAGATGATCTATCCAGATTTGGATATGTCTATCTGATGAAACATAAGTCAAAATTCATTTGAAATATTCAAATGATTCTGAAGTGAAGTAGAAAAATAAACTAGAAAGAGTGTTAAAACTCTTCAGTCTGACCAAGGAGGGGAATACCTTTTTGGTGAGTTTCTCACATATCTATAAGAGAATGAAATTCTCTTCCAAAGGATGCCTCTAGGAACACCACAACATAATGGTATATCTGAAAGGAGGAATCAGGCTCTACTAGACATGGTTCGATCCATGGTGGATTTTGCCATCTTGTCGATATCACTCTAGGGATATGCACTCGAATCGGCTTGCTATCTTTTAAACAGGATTCTAAGTAAATCTGTGGTTAAAACTTCATATGAGATATGGACAGGATGTAAGCCAGTGCTTTCATACCTCAGGGTTTGGGGGTGCCCAGCTTATGTCAAATGATTAATTATAAATAAACTTGGACCTAGGTCTGACAAGTGTGCATATATAGGATATCCAAAAGAGATCAAAGGATACTATTTCTACCATGCTGATGAACAAAAGATGTTCATCAGCCTTATGGCAACCTTTTTGGAAAAGGAGTTCCTTAGTGAAGGAACTGTTTGCCTCTAAGGTTGAACTTGATGAAGTTCAACAGATAGAAAGTCCAACACTGAATGTTGAACCTAAGTTGGATTTGATCAAATCAGATCTAAATCCTAGTGAACCTGAATAATTAAGGCAATCTGGTAGAGTACCACGCCATCTGAATAGATACTTGAATTCTTGGTCTAGGATGGTGATCCCATCGAACTTGATGAGAATGATGAGGATCCGATCACTTATATGGATGCGATGCAGAGATCCGACTCTGAAAAATGGCTAGAAGCCATGAGATCTAAAATAGATTTCATGAAGGTCAATGATGTATGAACATTGGTTGACCCACCTGAAGGGGTTAAATCTATTGGGTGTAAATGGGTATTCAAAAGAAAAAGAGGCATAGATGGAAAGGTAGAGATCTATAAAGTCCATATGGTAACCAAAGGGTATCGTCAATGTTATGGTTCTGACTATGATGAGACATTCCCTCTAGTAGCAATGCTCAAATCTATTCGGATAATGCTTGCAATAGCTACCCACCTGAACTATGAGATCTAATAGATGGATGTGAAGATGACTTTTCTAAATGGAGAGCTAACCGAAAAGGTGTATATGATACAACCTGAGGGGTTCACATCCACAGATGAGTCCAAGATGTGCAGGCTTCAGAGATTCATTTATGGATTAAAGCATGCATCTTAGAGTTGGAACATGCATTTTGATAAAGTAATCAAAACATATGGCTTCGTTAAGAACGGAGAAGAACCCTGCATTTACAAATGGGCAAATGGTCCAACAGTGATATTCTTTATTTTGTACGTGGATGATATTCTCTTAATCAAAAATGACATCCCCGCACTATAAGGAATAAAAGTCTGGTTGTCATCATAGTTCTCCATGAAGGACTTGCGTGAAGCATCCTACATCCTAGGGATGAAGATCTATAGGGATAGATCTAAAAGGATGCTTGGTATATCTTAGTCTACGTCCATAGAAATTGTGTTAAAGAGATTCAGCATGGAGAATTCTAAAAAAGGCTATCTCTCGATAGGCCAAAGAATTTCTCTCTCTAAGAAGGATTGTCTGACAACTCCTGAAGAAAAAGAGCGTATGAGTAGAATCCCATAAGCTTCGATAGTGGGGTCTATTATGTATGCAATGACATGTAAGAGACCAGATGTGGCATACTCACTAGGAGTAGTGAGTAGATACCAGTCTAACCTTAGAGAAAATCACTGAAAGATTGTTAAAACCATCCTTAGGTATTTTAGAAATACTAAGAATCAATAGTTGGTTTATGGTGAGTCAGATCTAAAACTTGTGGGGTTTATAGACTCCAGCTTTCAATTTGATCATGATGATAGTGAAAGTATATCAGGGTATATCTTTACTCTAAATGATGGAGCCATCTGCTGGAAAAGTTTCAAGCCGCATACAGTGGCTGACCCTGTTTGAAAAGCAGAGTACATAGCAGCATCAGATGCAGCAAAAAAAGTTGTGTGGCTAAGGAAGTTCATCATCGAGCTCAGATTAGCACCCTCCATTGATGGTCTAGTCCTGCTCTACTATGACAGCACTAGTGCCATAGCTCAAGCAAAGAAACCAAAGGCACACCAATGGACAAAGCACATTCTGCGCCACTTCCATTTGGTCCGTAAGATCGTAGATTGTGGTGACGTCGATCTTCAGATGATCGATGGAAAGGAGAACCTAGTCGACCCCTTCACTAAAGCCCTGGCAATCAAGGAGTTCGACAATCATAAGTCGAAGATGGGTATTAGATACTGTGTCGAGTGGCTTTAGGATAAGTGGGAGTTATTAGAAATTATGTCCTAAAGCCAATCATCAGTCTGTTGATGGTTGAGATATTGTAATTGATTTATTAATTAATAAAAATTTTTTGGAATCTTTTTCATCACAAATTTACATCTTCTAATGAACTCTATTATTGTGATGAAGTTCTTAGGACTATTTAGTTTTGATAAAGAAAGGATTTATCGATTAGTCCTTAAATTTGTTCACGACCAAATGATAGATTGTTAATTAGGACAACAGCGTCTATCAAGCATAGATCACTATATACCATATAGGTTGGTTGTCCTCTTAACCAAGGAGTGTGGAGATCCTGATATGGCATATAGATGAGATATATGGATACACCGTCATTGAACATGACCAACTCTAGAGCATTCTACTATCGAGAATGTCTCTGATGGGATATAGGTATAAGTATCCCTTAGACCTAAGATCACTTCAGTGACTTGCAAGCAACTCACTGTGCTTTGGTATCAAACTAACTAAATTTCTAATTCAGCAATAAAAGGCTTTTGGGCACAGTCAAGTACTTGCAAAGTTGGAGTGTGATCAAGATGGAATTGACCACTCCAAGAGTTGGAGAAGAATGTATCATTGTATTTCAATATAGCAAAATCTTAGCCAGGGTAATCCATCAGATGGATTTGATATTTTGAAATACAATGTGGACAATCTGATCAGAGTTCACAATTGAACTCTGAGGTGTCCTATGAGTATTATTGTCAAGGGGATGAATTATATGGAAACTATATTCGCATGGGTTCTAAGGATGGTGTTCTACATCTATCGACTTATCCGGTCATCAGATATCATTGGTAGATGGTCACTTCGATTGGTACAAAAATTTATTTCTATGCTTTCATATTAGATTTGGACCTATAAGGTCACACACATTAGAGTTCACATTCTGATTGGATGGTTGATCAGTGATTTAGAATCGTTTTAGGGTTAAACGATCAATATGGTTGATGTTTGACCTAGTGCAAGTGTTGTAGGAGGATCGATTAGCAATATGATTACTAATTGACTTAATTTGATTAAGCTAGTAGGTTAAAATTAAGTCTAATTAAATATAATTTAATTAGATTTGATTTGGGCTTGATTGGATCAAGTTCAATTGGCTTATTGGATAAGCGAAGTGCAAGCTAGTCCTAGCCTAACTAGGACTCGGGTCAACCCAATTTTCTAATTTGATTAAAAAATTAAATTAGAATTAAATCTAATTTAATATAATTTAATTAAGTTCTTAAATGGACTAGGGTCTTATTTAATTGGGTTGGTTTACTCTTGTTTTTATTTGGTTAAAAGATCTTTTTTGACCAGGTCAAAATAGGAGTCCTAGTGTGACTAGGACTCCCTATTCCTTGCGCCACCTAGTCTTCATGCCCCACCCTTTCTCTTTATGTTTTTATGTGAATAATCTCTATGCCCCAAGCAATCTCACACCTCCCTTCTCTCTTCCTTTTTCTCATATAGAAATTTATTTGATGACCAAGTCAAAAGAGGAGATTGGTTTTGCTTTAGGATTCTATGAGATAGAATCCTAGTGAACCAAAAGACTTCCTTTCTTTCATGCCGCCACCTCCCTATTTTTTCTCTCTCTCTCTCACAGCATTGTTTGGCATTTGTTGTGCCCTCCCTTTTTGGTCCATGGCAGAAAAGCAAGGTGGGGGTGCCCAAGAGTTGGGCGCCCTAACAACCTACCATTTGGTGACTTTCCTATCTATGTTTTTTATCAACCTTGGACTCTGCATATCTATTTATTTAAAAGGAATTTTTTATTAAGATTTTGGTGGATTGTATACATTTAGGAGATCTCTTTCTTGTAGAAGAATTAGAGAAAAATTCATCTGGATCATGGATAGATTGAAAACACAAATCAGGGTGTCTAGAAAAAGAATAAAGAAGAAGAAGAGGGTCTTCTTCTAGGTTTTTATTCTAGATCTCTTCCTCTCTTTTTTGTGAGCTTTTGAGAGGTGTCTCAGCATCACAAATCTTCTTCTTTTCTTTTAGTATTTTGGAGTGTTTAATTTTTAAAGAAGAAAGTATCGGATCGACCGTCGAAGAGAGATCAGCATAGAGCTAGAAACTATGCTGATTTTCTGCATCAGGATCTTTGATTGTGTTCGTGGGCTTGTGTGGATGACTCCTCAAGATCGGAAGCATGTGCAGCTCATGACTTCATCCTCAAGCCTAGATGAGTATGTTAGAACGTCTAACTTGCTCAGGTAACAGATTTGATCTGTTATTTTATAGCTACATTAGATGTATATATATCTAAGTTGATATGATCAACCTTTCCTTCTCCTTTATGTTTTTATTTTTTGATTTAATATCATATCTTGATCATGTAATAGAACTATGATCTAGGTGTTTACATATTTATTTAAATAAATATTTAATTTATTTAAGTCTTTCACTGTCTAATCTTGAAAAAGTTTTAAGATCTACCCATAAAATCCTAGATCTGGTTCCTTCATGTGGTTCTAAGAACTTCATCATAATTTAGGAGTTCATTTAAGAAAGATAGAATTTTTATGATGAATCAACCAAATAACTATTATTATTAGATAATTGATATATTAATTTCAATCATCTACCACTTAGATGATTGGCTTTAGGACATATTTCTCAATATTTTGTTATTATTATTCAGTATTATATTCATTTACATGTCAAGTTAATTATATGCATGGTTTAAGCATTGCAGATATGGCACCGAGTGTGAGATGATGACGTTTGAGTTTCCTGCCTACCCCTGATCCTTCCCCCATTTCCATGGCTGCACCATCGGAGTCGCTAGAGGACCCTATAAAGGTGGGCCCGAGTGAGCCGGCCTTGACTAGTATTTTCATATTCTTTACACCCATAAATTTTCATTTTAATCTACCTAGCTATTAGATTTATAGATGACTATCATACTAATATTTTATTCATTATTTTTTTAGGACATTCTTCATTGGTGGTGAGGCGAGGGCGAGGTCCATCGAAGAACCTTGCCCTTGAGCATTGGAGATGTGAGCACGAGGGATAGTATCTCTGCATCGAGATTCCACCAGGCTACACTAAACCTATTAGGGGATGGTGCGAGTCATGGCTGACTAAGCTAGGCATCATTTGCCGTAGCTATGCCCAGATGGTGCTCTTTGATTGGCGTCAGGTTACACGACCTCAGAGGGAGGTCTTCTATAGCTACTTATAGATACAATAATATTTAGTTAAATATTTAATTACTACTATATTCTTATAATATTTATTATTAGCAGGCTATATTTGAGATTATTAATTTTGAGCATGATTGCATGCGGTGAGCTATAGATGATCATTTACGCTCGTGTTTCAAGGAGTATCAACATCGTATTCATCACCACTGGTATGCTGTAGTGCATGACCAGGGGGTGGAGGCAGCATGGCAACAGCCATATGACAGCATCAGTATCGATGATTGGACTGTCATATGCCATACATACGATGATCTGGCCTATCAAGTAACTTTTTTTTATTTAAAATTTAATAATTAAATCATGTATTTTTAAATTTAGTTACTAACTAATTTGACTATTAACTGTGCAAGATCGATGTGCCAAAAATGTCGTGAATCGGGCGAGACAGATAGTCTCGCATTATAGGGGTTCAAGGCCATTCACTCGCTATATGGAGCGTATGGTAAGTAATTTTTATTTATCATAGTAACCTTTAAAAAAATATTAATTATTCTTAAATTGCAGAGAGATGTAGAGAATGGCGAGCTTCCTGGTAGGATCGAGATCTACCAGTGGACCAATCAGCGACAGTCAGGGGATTGGACGGTCGGAGGCCAGGAGCTTTATGTAAGTTTTTTCAACTATTTTTTTCATTGGTATTTTGATTCTCAGTACAAACTTAGAATAGCTATAACTTTAATTTTTGGGATCGTATGATAGACATTAGATCCCAGCCTATCTTAGAGGGCTCGACTACACCCATAGATGAAGAGATCTTTGATCAGGTGCTTGGCACGAGACCTTATTATGTCAGAGGGCTAGGGTATGGGATCAGAGCTCCTACATCTTCTTGCTCATCCAGGGCTAGCATCCATACTGCCTATGATGCCCAGCTGGCGGAGATGCAGAGACAGGCTACTGAGGATCGACAACGAGCTATTGAGTTGACTGCATGCATCGATGAGTACCAGCTGTTCCAATTGTAGATCATGGAGCAGATGGCATAGATGGAGTAGATGATGCAGCTGATGAGGCAACATTAGGCCGATTCGAGCTCTTGTGAGTAGTTCCCTCCTTCAACACGTTCTCCTTCTCTAGATATTATCGATGCTTGATGGCCGACGGCCTATTTTCTCTTATTTTTACTTTTTTTGTTCTTATTTACTAAAAAATACTTCTATAATGAAATATTTTTTAAATAATGAAATGATGAAATTTATTTTGGATGAAATGATGAAATTTATTATGGATGAATGATTAAATTTATTTATAAATTTTTTATTTTAATTTTATAAATTATAAATATAAATATTAAAAATATATAATAATTTATGTTTTTGAAAAAATAATTTAAAAATATATAATAATTTGTATTTTCTAAAAACAATTTGTGATGCAATTATTTGTGATTGAAACTTTTCATTGCAAATAAAAAATTATTTATGATGAAAATTTTTCATCGCAAAAAAATTATTGGCAATGAAAATATTCCATCATAAATAATTTTATATTTGCGATGGAAACTTTCCATCTTAAATAAAAAAAAATTATTTATGATGAAATATTTTCATCACAAATAATTTTTTTTACGATGGAAAGTTTCCATCATAAATAATTTTTTTATTTATGATGTAAATATTTCATCAAAAAAACTTTTATTTATGATGAAAAATTTTGGGTTTCATCGCAAAAATTTTTAGCATAAAAAATTTAATGAATAAAATATTTTTTTGATAAAAATTTTTTATCATAAAAAATTTTATTAGCGATGAAAATTAGCTTTTCATTGCTAATTATTATCTGCGATCCCATTTTTTGCAATGAAAAATTAACGATGAAAAATTCATCGCTAATAATTATTAGCGATAGAAATTAATTATTTGCGATAAATATATTGTATCGCAAAAAATAGGTTTTGTTGTAGTGACTATGAAATATTTAAAGTTGGTAAGTGATGAAGCACTTACCATAAGAAAGGTAGAGATCGCTCACTTTTTCTGATCCTAAAAGCTCAGGTCATGGATTCTCTCTACTTTAGTTTTGAGTAGGCTCTCTTCTAGAATGGTCCAAACTACCTTCTAGCTATCAAGAGTAGCAGTGTCCCAATCAATATTGTCACTGCTTGATTCCCTGGCACCCCTCTATGGTCGAGACTTCTTGGCAAGAGCTTTCTTTTTTTGCTCTCTGCTCCTCTTTTTCTTTTCAGTGGGGGGTAGTGGTATGATAGTCTCAAGTGGTGCACCTAAAGTTGGTGAGGCTACTCTAACCTCTAGATCAATAGTTACAGGAGGAGCTAAAGTAGCTAGACTCGATTAGAAGGCTTCACTCATTTGATGCGTTCCTCGAGCTAGAGCCCTCTATATTTCTCATTTGGTGATCCTTCAGCAATGCTAGCTCTTCGGGCATCATTTCTATAGGTACAAGTAAGCCAAGGTCATAAAAAGATAAAGAATCAGAAGAAAATTCAAATTTATACCTTTGGGATCAACTAGACTCAGGCTGAGGTTGAAAAGAGTTTGATCAGATAAGAGTTAGGCCAGTGGGGGGATTTTATATTTTTGCAGGATCATTACATTTTCAGAATCTTGCTTCCCCAACCCTTGTGCCTTGGAAGTTGACTCCCTTGGCTGACCCTAGTGAGGAAGTCCCCATTCGATGGTGGGATTGGATACGAAGAGGAACTACTTATTAGAATTTGATGCCTCGAATTCGACCTACAGTAAGAAGAGAATCAATTTTTAGCATAGTAGTTGGGTCGGCTCTGATACACAGTCGAGCCGGCTCGGATTGAGATCGAGCCAGCTCGAACCATAGTTGAGCCAGCTCTCTCAAGTAGACGATAGAAGAAGTCCAGGTGAGACATAGTCGAGCCAGCTCAACCCCTGACCGAGCTAGCTCGATGGAGGCAAATAGTGATGGTTTACATGCAGGGTTTCATGCATAGATTTCAATTTTTTTTCAAAATTAAAGCAATGAAAGACATAGATTAAACAGTTTAATCTACAATATGCATATAATCAGATTACAAATCCCTACACCAAGGATCTATAATATGTCATGATGCAAATATAAATCTAAAAATAAATTAATCATAATTGGTATTGATCAAATCAATACCTAGATCTAGAATAATTCTAGATCTAACCTTAGATCATATCTAGGTTATCAAGAGATCAGATCTCTTATCTTTGTGCAAATCGAGAACACTGTGGTTGATTTTCACTATTGCTTTTAGAGCCGCACATGCGTCTGGTCTCTGTAGGTGATCTACATGAATCTGCAACATAGATCAGAGGTTTATCAAATGAAGATCCACTCGAAGTGCTTGCTTCTCTTGGATCCCTCCAGATGGTTAATCAAATGCATATCTTCTGAATGGAAGTCCTTTTCCAATACTAGCTTTAGAAATTATCAAGCTTATTTTTAAAGATGTCATTTTGAGTGATTATCACTATTGTCCATCTTAATGATAAATGTATTCTCTATTAGTCTTTTGGTCAGGGATGGTTATCATTTATTAATAAAAAAATATTACGATATTATTATGAATAATTTTATAATAATACATGGATAATAAAGAAATGATATTTAACATTTACACAGCCGTTAAGTGTATTGTACACACCCAAATTAGATTATGTCATGGATATCTATCTTTGGTATTATAGGCTTGGTCATCTTGATAAGATTAGGATAAACGGGTTAGCTTGAGAGGAAAACCTCAACATTAATGATTGTAAATCATTGATAGCTTGTGAATTTTATCTTCTTGGAAAGATGACAAAGTTACCTTTTACTAGAAAAGGTGAAGGAATCGATAAAGTTCTGTCTCATACATAGTGATATATGTGGATCTATGAACTTAAGTGCCAAAGGAAGATATTAATATTTCATTATAGACAACCTATCTGGGCATGGGTGCGTCTGGGATGAATCATTTGAAATGTTCAAATAATTCAATAATAAAATAGAAAAATAAATTAGATAAGGTATTAAAACTCTTCGATCAGATCAAGAACATGAATACTTATCCAGTGAGTTTATGACATATCTAGGAGAGAATTGGATTCTCTCTCAGTGAATTTCTTTTTGAAACACAGTATATCTGAAAGAAGAAATTGAACTTTGTTAGACATGGTTCAATCCAAGGTAAGGTTCTCTAGTCTGTCTATTTCAGGGTTGTGCTCTTGTGACTACTTGTTTTACTCTGAAAATTTATACCGAGTGAATCCGTTGCATTAACTCCATATGAGATATAGATCGGGCATAGACTTAGACTCTCTCAATTTTGGGTTTGGTGTTGATTGGCCTTTGTCATATATTTGAACATAGATAAACTTGGAGCCTGGTCCAATAGGTATTTAAGGGTGATTAATTCTATCATATTGAAGAGCATAAGATGTTCATCAGCAATAAGGGCATTTCTTTTGGAGTAGAGCTCCTTAGAGAAGGAACTGATATCTGTAAAGTTAAACTTGAAAAAGTTTGACTAGTAGAAAAGAACCAACATAATCTAGTAAACCTATAGAACTGGATTTGATCAGATCAAATCCAGAGGCCTTGAAAGTGTCACCTTTAAGGAGATCCGATAGAGTACCACGTTGGCTGGATAGATACTTCAGTATCTAGGTCCGAGATGGTGATCTTGTTGAGCTTGATGAGAACAACAAGGATCCGATCACCTATAAGGATACAGTGCAGTGGTCGAACTCTGAGAAGTGGCTTAGAGCCATATAATCCAAATTGAAGTTGGTTGGTGCAGAAAATTGTTGACGTCGAAAATGGCTGGAGTTGGAGAAGACGAGACCACTATCGGCAACTATAAGACAAGTCCTAGATCGGAGGTTGGGTGGCTCTATTGTTCCTATGGTTGCTGGGAGCCATAGCCGTAGATCCAATCTTTTACGTGAACCTGGGTGTTAATCCAGTAAATTGAAGAAGATCTAAGAAAGATGAGAGAAGCTAGGGTTTTGGCATTAGAACCAGAGAGAAGAGAGAAGAAAGTTAGGGAGAAAAGCTCAATTGTATTCCTACCTTATTGTAAAAGTTATAATGTCCTAGTTTATATATCCTAGAGTTTCCACATGAATCCTAATAAACCCTAGCTCAAAAACATCCTTAGGCTAACTCAATGCATGAAAGCACTCACTGAGCCTAAGTCTCACATGCTCTTATATCCTAGATCTAATCCCAATCCATACATGATTTAGCCCCCTTAAGACCTCTCAAACCAAGCCTTAAGACCCCTAGGATCAACCCAGACCTTAGTCCAAAATAGACCCTCGCATAACTCTACCCACGCATTGAGCCGGCTAAGTTCCACTGGGTCGGCTCCATCTGAAACTGAGCCAGCCTAGTCCTGTGCCGTGCCTATAGTTTCGAAAGCTCAGCTCTCTATTTTGCCTATGCTCTGAGACTTAGTTGACCTAATTTTGGACTGAGTCAGCTAACCAGTAGAAAATCTACTTTCTGCAGTCTTGATTCCCCGGCTTTGGTTTGTTGCTTCACCTTTAATCCTAGGTCGCTGAAGCACCAAGCAAGTTCCTTGAGGCCCTCAATGCTCGAACCTCAAACCCGTGGAGACTTACATGCCGCCTCCATCCTAGGATAACTCCTGTCCTAGCCCTAGGACCATACCTATTCTAGCCTCCCCAGAGCCCTCACCCTAGCTCTGCTCGTGGCCTCCCAAGGCTTGGGAGCACCACACCATCTACAATCTCCACCTTGGTGCGCCCAAGCCTTGGCACACCTGGCAACATCCTGCTGCACGATCCTGCTGTCCCTGCATGTCCTGATAGCCCCTCTACTCATCTTGTCACTGCCATTCTTCTTTAACTACTGAGCTCCCTTTGAGGTCTTTGGGATGACCGCCTCCACCGCTAAAGTCCTTGGCTTGTTTCTCTGCACCACCTTTGGAGTTGTAGGTATCCTTCTGCTTGACAGCTGCATCACTTATCCTAGACTTCCCTAAAGATCATACAACATTTCTTTATGGACACTCGCCACATATCCTGATGCTCCACCTGACAATATCTCCTTAGAGCCATGCCTATCTCCCAGCACAATCCTCTTCACTTGGATCTGTACAGCCCCGGTACTGGTGCTGGGATATAGGTCCTCCCTCTAAATCCCTCTGTTCTAAACCCATGTCACAACTTCCTCCACCCATGAAGCCACCTTTACCCGGTGCTCCATCTGAAACTGAAGTTCCCCTGATGCCGCAGAAATCGACTCTATCTCGAAGTCCCCCAAGGCCAACCACCCAATGCTGCACTGCTGGGCCTGCCACCATACCTCGAACACCATCGCTGACCCTTCGAATCCTCTGCACTCCACAGACCTATCGGAAACCATCTTAGATACACTGCACCCTGTGGGCTCCTCTGAGACCACCAAGAGCTCATCCAAATCTTCACTTTCAGTGGCTATAATGATGGAATCCGAGCTTTCTCCTCCTTTGCACTTCTTCTAAAGCGGACACTCCCACTTAAAGTGCCCTGCTTCTCTATACTTGAAGCATCCCTAGGATCTCTTGCTGCCCCTCTGTTTGTCCTTCTTCTTTCCTTTCCTATGCTTCTTTGAAACCACAAGACTCTCCTCGAAGACCTCCCTCTTCGTCATCCGTTCCCGTTGCTCATTGTATCTGAGCATTGATATGATCTCCTCATACACTAGTGTCTCCTTACCATACAGCAAAGTTATCACCAATGGATCGAATCTCTCTGATAGCAAACATAGCAACAATAGACTCTTGTCCTCCTTTTCTAGATCCACCCCTATATTAAGCAAGTCCATGCTTATCTGATCGAACCGCTGAATATGCCCTGCAACATCCTTGCCCTCCTGCATCCGAAGGCTGTACAGTTGTTTCTTTAGCATTAATTTGTTGTACATATTCTTCTCCATGTACAACTACTACAACCTCGACCATACTCCCTTGGGTGTTCTCTCCTCCAACACATCATACAAAACCTCATCCGCTAAACAAGCCCAAATTATGGTACATGCCCTTTTCTCCAAGGACACCCACTCCTTGTTTGTGATCTCCTCTAACATATCTTCCAAGGCCAAATTAAACCTCATCTGAACTTGCAGATCCTCCACCCTTACCATCCACATTGTTAAACTTTTCTTTCCATCAAACTTCTCCAATCCTACCTTCAACTCGCTATTCTCCATGATCAATCTAAATCAAATAATAGCAAATAGATAGATCTGAGAAATACCTTGACTAGGGATGGTGGACAGCAGTCCTGTGATCTCTTTCTTCCTCACGAAACCTGGAGAAAGCCTTTAGATCTGAATCTTACTGCTGATCTCTACTAAAAACTGATCTTCTTCCTTCTTCATGCTCAACTGAACTCTAATACCAATTATTGTTCCTACAGCTGCTCGAAGCCACAGTCGTAAATCTGATCTCTTATGTGAATCTAGGTGTTAATCCAGTAAACTGAAGAAGATCTAAGAAAGATGAGAGAAGTTAGGATTTTGGCATTGGAACTAGAGAGAAGAGAGAAGAGAGTTAGGGAGAAAAGCTTAATTGTATTCCTACCTTATTGTAAAAGTTACAATATCCTGGTTTATATATTCTAAAGTTTCCACATAAACCCTAATAAACCCTAGCTCAAAAATTTCCTTAAACTAACCCAATACATGAAAGTACTCACCGAGCCCAAGTCTCACATGCTTTTATGCCCTAGATCTAATCCCAACCCATACATGAATTAGTCTCCTTAAAACCTCTCAAATTAGGCCTTAAGACCCCTAGGATCAACCCAGACCCTAGCCCAAAATAGATCCTCGCATAACTCTGCCCGCTCACTGAGCCGACTCAATCTTAGCACTGAGCCGGCTAAGTTCCACTAGGTTAGCTCAGTCTGAAACTGAGCTGACCCAGTCCTATACCATGCCTGCAGTCCTGAAGATTGAGCCGGCCAAGTTCTACTAGGTCAGCTCAGTCTGAAACTGAGCCAACCCAGTCCTGTGCCATTCCTACAGTCCTGAATGCTTAGCTCTCTATTTTATCTATGCTCTAAGACTTAGCCAATCCAGTTTTGGACTGGGCTGGCTAACCTGCAGAAAATTTTTTTTCTGTAGTCTTGATTTTTTGGCTTTGGCTCCTTGCTTCACCTTGAATTCTAAATCTTCAAAGCACCAACCAAGCCCCTTGAGGCCCTCAATTCTTGAACCTCAAGCCCATGGAGAGATACATGCTGCCTCCACCCTAGGATGACTCCTATCCTAGCCCTAGGACCACACCTATCCTAGCCTCCCCAGTGCCCTCACCCTAGCTCCACCCGTGGCCTCTCAAGGCTTGGGAGCACCACACCACCTATAGGCTCTGACAGGACACTCCGATGGTCAAGTCAATTCTCTATCCATAGAAATGGAGCACTCAGAGAGATTTTGAATAGAGTTCAGAGCTTAAAAAAAAAATATATCTGAGGATCCTTTATATAGATGGAGCCTTTAACAAACTAATGGTGATAGCTGTAACCACCTAGTAGTGGGCCATTCAGGGCCACGTGAGGTTTGTTATGAAGGATGGTGTCCATTATCGTGATGTGCCAATCCGTTGGGACTTGATTGTCAAAGTTTGAAGGAGGTAGTTGCTGGTGGTGAAGAGCTTTGAGTTTCACCAATTTTAGAGAAGTTCGGGCTCTTTCAAGATCATATATGTGTAAGTGGATTCATGTTGTACAGATAGCTGATTTGCGTAGGCATGGAGGCCTTTCTAGATGGCTGCAGTGAGATCGGTCAGAAGGGATTTGGAAGCCTTGTGACTAGAGAAATCTTGAAGGGAGTCTGCTGGAGGATTTCGAGAGTAGTTCTGCTGGAAGAAGAAGTTCGATTGAAGGAGCAGAAATCTGAAAATAATTCTGTTGGAAAATTCATAAGAGGATCTGCTTTAGGAGCAAATGTATAATGACGAGTCCCCTCTCTGCTAATACAAGAAGTTTGGATGGATGGGAGTTGATGGGAAGAAAATCATCTAGCGTCCGAGAGGGATTTGACTGGAAGGAGGTCGACTGAAAAATTTTATCTAAAAGGAGTAGTAGGAGATCTGCTCGGAGAGAACCTGCTTATTTATTCCTTTGAAGCTCGATTGCTTTCAATGTTGTTTGGAGGCTGATATGAAAGAGACGAGGTCCTTTAGCCTGTGTGTTCGGAGCCACCCCACCTCTAGTCTAGGACTTGTCTTGCAGGTGTCGGTGGCGGCCTCGTCTTCTCCAACTCCAGCCAATTCCGACCTCAATAGTTTTATGCACCAACAAAGTCTATGAAAATCAATAGTGTATAGACACTAGTTGATTCACCTGAAGGGATAAAATCCATTGGGTGTGAATAAATTTTCAAAAGGATTAAAGTAGCACAGACGGGAAGGTAAAGACCTATTGAGCCCATTTGGCTATTATCTCAGAATTCGAACATACATTTTGAATGTATGCCTTTGTTATGAATAAAGATAAATCCTACATTTGTAATTGAGCAAAATATTCTGTAGTGTTATTCCTTGTGTTGTTTGAGGATGAAATTCTCTTAATCAAGAATAGCATTCCAGCATTGCAAGAAATAAAGGTTTAGCTATCATCTTATTTCTCCATATACGAGACTAGACATGGTATACTTATTAGAGGTAGTGAGCAGATACCAGTCTGATCCAAGTGAAAGCCATTGAAAGATTGTATAGACAATTCTTAAGTATTTGGAAAATACTATGGTTCAGTGACTCAAATATGGAAGTACTAACTTAAAACATGTGGATATTTTAATTTCAGTCAAAATAAGATAACAATAAGAGAATATCGGATCATACCCTAATTATAGGAGCAATCTGCTAGAAAGATTCCAAGCAGTATACTTTAGCCTATTCAGTTAGTGATGTAGAGTACATCATGGCATATGATGCTATAATGTAAGTTGCGTAGTTGCTAAGGTTCATTAGCTGGTTGGGAGTGGCACCCTCCACCAATGGTCCAGTCCTAATGTAGCACTAGAGCCATAGCTCAGGCTAAAGAATCCAAGGACCAGCATATTCTACATCACTTTCACCTTAGATATTAGATCTGGGTGACGTCGATCTTTAGAAGATCGATGTAAAAGGAGAAGTTGACTGACCCATTTTTTAAGGCCTCGGAACTAAGAAGTTCTACGAACTTAAGTGGAAGATAGGATATTTGATATTGTTTTGATTGGCTTTAGTTCAAGTGAGAATTGTTGGAAAATGTATTCTAAAGTCAATCATCTAAGTGGTAGATGATTGGAATTAGTATATGAATCATCTAATAATAATAGTTATTTGCCTTATTCATTATAAAAGTTCTATCTTCCTTAAATAAACTCCTAAATTATGATGAAGTCCTTAGAACCATAATCAATCAATAAAAAAGGATTTATCGAATGGTTCTTAAATTATTCATGATCAAATGATAAGTTATTAACAAGGATGATAACTTATTGAGTGTAGGTCACTACATGCCATATATATTGATTGTCCTCATAACCAAGTGGTGTGGAGACACTGGTACGGCATTCAGGTGAGATGCAGGAGTACATCTGCACTGAATATGACCAATGTAGTACTCTATTGTCAAGAGTAGCTAGCTAAGGCCAATTGGTATAATTGTCCATCTGACTTAAGATCACCACGATGACTTGCAAGCAACTCACTGTACTATGGTGTCCGACTACCTGTATTTCTAGTATAGGTTTGAAAGATTTTTGGGTATAGTCAAGTACTTATGAAGTTGGTGTGTGAGTCAAGATGGGATTGACTACTCCTGGTTAACTTCAGGAAGAGAATGACTCACTGTATTTTAATTTAGTAAAACCTAAGCTTAGATAATCCTCATGAAGTGTAACGAGATTTACAAAATTTTGAGATATAATAGAGATGACTTGTATAAGTGTTTGATAGCATACTCGAAGTCATCTTGAGCATTATTGATCATAGAGATGAATTATACGGTAACCATAGGCCAGGATTCTATGAATATTGCTTTGCATACATTCAACCTATCCGAACATTGGGTATCATTGCTAGATGATCATTTTGATTGGTATAGAAAATAGTTTCAGTGCTACCAGCTTAGGTTCGAATCTATGGAGTCACACACATTAGAGCTTATAACCTGATTAGATGGTTAATGGATTATCGAGAATCGTTCTAAGGTCAATCCATCAATACACTTGATGTTTGACCTAATGCAAGTGTTGCAAGAGGATCGATTAGCAATTGGATTGATAATTGGCTCAATTTAATTAAGCAATCGAGCTGAATGGAGAGAAAAACCTATTTTTCGAATTAGGTTCATTTAGATCTGATTGGATCAGGAGAGATATTTCAAAAAAAATTTTTCTAAGATCCTAATCAGATCAAAGACTCCTCAGATGTGATCTTATTGATCTAATAATAAAAATAAAAATTAAATCTAATTTAATTATATCTTTATTTTGGATAATTCAATTATCCTATGATGATCTTGATGTTTGCCTGAGATTCTGGACATAGCCATATAAGCGCTTGGCCTCTACTGATATCCACTTAGGTAGGATCTGGAGATCTTCTCCTTCTCAATCAATCCTCCAAAAATTAGATATATATGATCTTGAAGGTCTTCAAAACACCTTTTGAAGAACTATCATTGTCTCTTATGGCAGTGCTGCCTTCTTCCTTTTCTGGTGCCTTTCACTTGCTTGGATCACACCTTATTCATGCCCAAAACCCCTTGGACTAAAGATAGAAGAATTAAAAACCTAAGTGCAGATAGGGTTTATATAGACCATGCTGCGCCATGCAGTAACACATCATCCCAACCAATCATGGCCCTTTGAGCAATCAGATCTAAATCTGATTGGTGGGATGATATCATCTAATCCAATCAGATGATAGACCCTCAAAATCCTCCTAAGGTTGCGCCAAGACTAGGTCAAATAAGAGTTCTTGGCGCCATAGTGTTTAATCCCCTAAAGCAACCCTGGAGTCCCATCCATATGGGACTCCTCCTTTATCCTCATAGGGCACACGCCTCCGAAGGCATGCACCCTCTTCCTATCTACATTTAGTAGAGAGACAAGACCCCAGGTACTCTCCTATAGGCACATGACACATGGGCAGATGTCCAAGTGTCCAGGATCAACATTTGACCAATGTCTGAAAACAGGAATTAGCAGATGATCGAAAATGGTAGATGTTATCTTAAATTTATCTCATAAGTTAAGACAATCCTTTTCTAATCTGGACAGGCTTCAGTCAGACCAAGTAAAGGTTCCTGAGTGAGTCCAAACATATTTAGCTCAGTTGAGACAAGCTTTAATGATTATTAAAGGAGAACATTAGAATCAATCATGTGCTAGCATGATTTTCTTGAACGTAATTGAATATTATTCAAATCAATTAAACTGGGTCAGTCCAATTGATGACATCCAGATCTAAATGCTTATTTGTGTGATCTAGTTAGGTTCAGTTCCATATGATAATGGGATATATCGTGATCTCTATTATCGACATCATCAAAATACCCTTCGATGGATTAGAACCTTTTCAATTTAGACAACTAGTATGATCGATCATTCAAATCATTCTAATTGCTCCCAAAATCCACCAGTAACATCTAGCAGCATATGGTGGCAATCCATCAGAATTATGCAGTTATCTGTGTGATTAGGTTCCTCTATCTTAAGCCCTGACTGGATTAGGGTTAAGGTGATCTCGTCAAACCTTAATATCCATCATATGAATTAATCATTCGATTCAAGTCCAATATGAAAATCCTAATAGAAACTGTTTCTATTATTTCACTCTACCATAGCCATAGGCTTATGGACTTGATTCTCATGATCATCATAGGGCTGCTCCTCATCTACCGAGGTAGATAGATCCCCTGTTGGTGCAATCCAGTTCCTACAATGAATATGCTATAGCCAGCATACACCTCAGAGTTCCGAATGGCTAGGAGACCGAGTTATGGTGTAGTCAAACTATAACACCCTCAAGGTGAATTGCCGATGCACCTCAGGTTAATGAACCAGACACACCACTATAGCTTCGAGCCAGTCATCGACGAGAAGGTAGACTTCCTCATGACTGCTCGATGGTCACGCTTAGTGCCCTCATTCTCTAATGAGTATCTGTACTCTCGCTCCGATGTCTCTACACCACAGACTTAAGACTCATCTATCCTAAAGAAGCAATTGTACATCAATCTTTTGGATCAATCACCATCCTCATGATGATCCTACGGTCGGAAGCATTTTATGAGTTAATAATGAAAATTCATGTCTTAAATTTTCAACTCTTGAAAATATGAATTATCATTATCATTAACTCAAGGGATGTATCACAGACACTTTCAAATACACACTATGATAGAAAATAATCTATTTTATTATTTATAATCAAAATAATAATTTTGCCCTTAGAAGTGTGTTACAAGTATCCGTCAATCTGGCTTCTAGGGCACACATATCTAACAAACTCCAACTTGACCTAAAGCCAATTGGTTACAAATCTAAGTCCCATCTTCTCAAGGTGGGCTTCAATCTTCTGCTAGTCCAACAGCTTGGTAAATGGGTTTGCCGCATTATCTGCAGAGTCGACCCTCTTGACCTCAACGTAATCTTTCTCGAGGTAATCACAGATGAGGTGGTATCGCCGCTCGATGTGCTTGGATTTCTGATGAGACCTCGGCTCCTTAGCAAGGGCTATGGTGCAATTATTATCGCAGTACAGAGGAATGGCATCCGATGGCATCACTCTGATCTCTACAGTGAATTTCTTATACCAGAATGCCTCCTTTGTAGCTTCTGATGCAGTGATGTACTCTACTTTCTTGGTGGAATTTGCTATCACCGTCTGCTTGGAACTCTTCCAACTAATAGTACCACCATTACACACAAACAGACTTCCAGATGTCGACTTTCAATCATCTATATTGGACATAAAATCCGAGTCTGTACAGCCCTCGATTTGGAGTTCTCCATTACCAAAAATCAACAGCATATCCTTAGTTCTTCTCAAGTACTTAAGGATACATTTCACAGAAGTCTAGTGCTCTTCACCTGGATTCGACTGATATCTGCTCGTGACACTCACAGCATGGGCTATATCAGGTCATGTACATAACATGGCGTACATGAGGCTCCCTATTGCTAAAGCATAAGGAATCTTGCTCATGTGTTAAATCTCCTAGGTGTATTTGGACACATTTTCTTGGAGAGATGAATGCCATGTCTGAAGGGTACCAATCCCCTCTTGGAGTTTTCCATACTAAACCTCTTTAGCACTTTCTCTAAGTATGTCTTCTGTGAAAGACCTAGCATCCTATTCAGTCTATCTTTATGGACCTTAATTCCTAGAATAAAGGATGCTTCTCCTAGGTCTTTCATGGAGAATTCTTTAGATAACCACATTTTAACTATGGTCAACATGGGAATATCATTCCTAATAAGGAGGATATCATCCACATACAGTACAAGGAAGATAATAGCGCTCCCACTGATCTTTTTGAAAATACATGGTTTCTCCTCATTCTTGATGAAACTAAATAATTTGATCATATCATTAAAATGAGTATTCCAGCTCTAAGATGCTTGCTTAAGTCCATATATGGACCTTTGAAGCTTGCACACTTTATGATCAGCATCATTGGATGTGAATCTTGCGACTGTTCCATATAGATATCTTCCTCAAGGTATCCATTTAAGAATATCATTTTCACGTCCATTTACCATATTTCATAATCGAAATAGGCTGCAACAGTAAGCAATGTGTGGATGAATTTTAGCATGGCTACTGGCAAAAAGGTATTCTGATAGTCAATGCCTTTGCGCTTACTATACCCTTTTACCACTAATCTAGCTTTGAATGTCTCCACATTCCCATCTACACCAATCTTTCTCTTGTAGATCCATTTATACCCAATAGGTACTATACCTTCAAGTGGATCTACCAAGGTCTAGACTTGGTTTGAGTGCATCGAGTCAATTTCTGACTTCATTGCCTCTAACCATTTCTGGAAGTCGATATCTGATATCGTCTTGTCATAGGTTTTGGGATCATCATCATGAATCATATTACCTACGAGGAATATTTTCTCTACTTTCTCAAAAATAGTACCTAAGTACCTCTCAATGAGATGGAAAATCCTTTTCGATCTATAAGGTGGAGGAGGTAGTGATTGTATTGGCTCAACCTATTTGGTTCCATAGGATCTTTAGCTCGTTGCTCTTGAAAGACTTTCTCCTTGAGCTTGATCTGCTTTCCAATGCCACCATCTTTAATAAACTATTTTTCAAGAAAGATGGCATGCCGACTCATAATCACATTATGGTCTTCTTGAATGTAGAAATAATATTTTAATGACTCTTTAGGATATCCTATGAATTGAGCTCTAAAGGACCTATAGTCTAACTTGTCCGCTTGTTATCTTTTGACATGAGCCGAACAACCCCAAATTCTAAGATAACTCAGACTTGGTTTCTTACTATGCCATATCTCATACGGTGTGGTAGGAATGATTTTAGAGGGAACCCTATTCAGTAAATATATAGCAGTTAATAGACTATGTCCCCAAAAAAAATTAGGAAGGGCTATGAAGCTCATCATGGATCAGACCATATCTAATAGGGTTCGGTTCCTTCATTCTGAAACCTCGTTGAGTTGAGGTGTTTCGGGTAGAGTCCATCGAGAGACTATGCTATATTGCTTGAGATAGTCCAGAAATTTTCGACTAAGGTATTCACCTCCTCGATCTGATCGAAGAATCTTAATGGATTTTCTAGTTTGCTTTTTCACTTCATGTCTAAATTTCTTAAACTTTTCAAAGGCTTCATACTTGTGTCTTATAAGATACACATACTCATACCAAGATAAAACATCGGTAAAGATTATGAAGTAGACAAAGTTGCCCCCTAGCTGGCACATCAAATGGGCCGCACACATCAGTATATACTAAGGCAAGTAGATCCATGGCCTTTCCCCATGTTCTACAAAAGGGAGCTTAGTCATTTTGCTATAAAGATATGATTCACAAATTAGATATGACTCAAAAGTCAATGGACTCAATAGCCCACTTTTCTTTAATTTGTTAACCCTATCTTCTGCTATATAACCTAGCCTTAGATGCCATAGATACCTATTGTTTGGACTATCCCTGGGTCATTTTGATCCTATGGCATTCATATTTTGCTAGATATTAAAGATAGATACATCAATATGTAACTGGTAGAGACCGTTAATAAGAAAACCACTTGTAATTTTATTTTTTTCATAAAGAATATTACAATGGTCCTTAAGAAAACTAATTACATAGCCTTCTTATGCTAAACATGAAATAGAAATCAAAATCCTGCTTGCAGTAAGCACATAATAATAATCCTTAAGTACTAAATCTATGCCATACGGTTTTCGACGAGGGTAGGTTTCCATGACCACAGCAATAATTCTTGCTCCATTTTTGATGCGTAGGATCATCTCACCATCCCTCAGCCTCCTGCTATCCTCAAGACCCTGCATGGAAGTGCACGAATGAGCACTAGAACCAGAGTCAAGCACCCAACTGGATCCAGAAGAAACCATAAGGTTAGATTCAATAACGAGCATACCTCCAAAAGGATCTATCATCTTTTTATTCTTTAAGGTGGCCAGGTATGTAGCATAGTTTCGCTTCCAGTGGCCATCAGAACTATAATGGAAACACTTTTCTTTGTCAGCGGCCTTCTTCTTCGGTTCTGCCTTCTTTTTCTTTCCACCTTCTACCTTCTGCTTTTCCACAGACTTTCTCTTCTTTTGAAAAGATTTTTTCTTGGAAGAAGTTCATTCCATAGCAAGTACTGAGTCTTTAGAATCGTTCATAGAAAGCTCAGCAGTAACCAGCATATTCATAAGCTCGGCTAGAGTATTTTAAAGTTTATGCATATGGTAGTTCATGATGAACTGCCCATATGCATCAGTCAAGGATTGTAGAATTATATCGTTCTACAGATCCTGGTCTAACTTCACTCCGAGCTTCTCAAGCTCTTTCTAGTCCTTGATCATCATCAGACAATGATCTTGGATTGACTGCCCATCATGCATTTTAGCCTTAAACAGTCATTTAGTGATCTGATATTTGGCTGTGCGACTCTATTCACCAAACAACTCTTACAGGTGAGCCAACATTTAGCAGGCAGTCTTGATATCTTCATGTTGGTGCTGAAGCTCATCAGACATTGAGCCCAATATGTAGTATCTAGCCTTATTATCTTCATCCATCCACTTGTCAAGAGATGCTCTCTGTTCAACAGACAGACGAGCTGGTAAGGTAGGAGGATCCTGATCCAATACATGAGTCAACTTCTTAGAACCCAAAATAATTTTGAAGTTTCAGAGCCAATCCTTGTAACTGGATCCGATCAGTCTATGGGTGTCCAAGATACGTGCTAGTGGGTTGGAAGCAAACATTTTTTTTTCTGTAGAGAGTCAAAGTTTCTAGTTAGATTTTGTAATTAAGACTTGACCAATTTATTTAGGGATTTGATTTTTAAACAAGTTAGCTCTCACTATTTTTTCAAAACTCTATACTTCCTCTGTAGAGATACAAAAATCTCCATGATTACTGATTTTTAGTGGTTGGTGTAGTCCCATCAATTGACTCATCACCTCACCTAATAGTTATTGGTGATGGGTTAGCCAATGAGTGAACAACTCTTATCCAATGATTCTCTAATCATGGTGCACCCAGACTTGATCTCTAATTCATGAATCTCATCGTGCCCGGAATATTCATCCAGTCCTTAGTTAAGTCAGACCCATCATTTGCATAGATTGAATTTCTAATTGGATCTCTCATCATATCTAGAATATTGAGCCCAATCCATCCTCCAGTCTATAGTATCCAATGCTTAATAGACATGGTTGCATCTTTCTAGTACAACTAAACCACCATGACCAGTCAAGAATAATTAACCTCAAAAAGGGCCTGCACATCTACAATGGTGGAAGATCTTAGACTTAATCTTTTCTTAGAAAGATTTGATTTTGGTTTCTTTAAACTTGACTTGACATAGCCATAACCATTACGACTAACCTAGTAGCATGGGTCAGCTTGAATTGTTAGCCACCTTAGATCAGGATTGGACTAATAAATATAGCCAAGTAAGTGAGATCGATGGAAGGGATATGCCATTAACTTGACAAGAATGCATTTGAGTTGAGTAGCTTCCAATTAAAAACTAGTCGATCGTATCTGCCAAACTTACCTTAGACACCAAATTGTTGAGCCTAAACCAATTAGGTTAGCTTATAATTCAAACTCTAACCATTGAGCCTAATTAGATCTTAACTCGATCGATCACTCATATGACTCGACCATGACTCAGACTTAATCCTATTAGGTTAGTCAATTTAAGCACTCTTGATCCCACCTAACCAACTCTTGATTTAGTTTGATCAATCGCTAAACCTAATTGAGCTATCCAAGCCCAAACCCAATTTTATGAATATATCTTAGATCTAAAAATTTTTAATTTTATACTTAATATATTTCATAATCTTAATTCTTAACTAAGTTTAGGGTTCATAATCAAAACATGTATATAAAATCCTAGATTTTTAGGATCTAAGATTTTGCAGAAAATAAAGTTTTTATTTCTGATTAAGGATGAATGCACAGCACCCCTACACACCATAAGAACATCCCATTGAATGGGAGGAAAGAGCCTTTAAATCCAAATTCATTTCTATGACCGGACGGCCCAGGAGCACGCCTTAATAAAAAACATGATAAATCTACAAAACTAGTTAGATCTACATCATATATCACATATATAAAAATTAATCTAACTAAAAATATATTTTGCATACATCTCATGTATCATATCATGCATATTTTTAGATATAAATTATCTCATAAATATCTAAAAAATAAGATTTAAATTTAATCATATCAAATCAAAATTTATTCTAGATAATTTTGTAGAACTATTCTACAACTAGTCTAAACATGCATCTATCATATCTCATATGAATAAATTAAATAAATTTATTTTTTATTTTATAGATCTAATTATAATATTTATAATATCAAAAAATAATAAATAAATATATCTAAAAATTATAATTAATCAAATTAAAATTATGATTATGCTAGACTTTACATCGAATAATTCTATTCCTAGTCTAGTCATGCATCTCATACATCTTAGATCTAGATTATTTAATTTCTAATTTTTAATTTTAGATCTAATCATATCTAATGTGATAACTAAAATCATCTAATTATAAGATCAAAAATAAATTAAAATCATATCTAATGAATTATGGAACCTGGCTCTGATACCAGTTGAAGGGAAAAACCTATTTTTTGGATCAAGTTCGTTCAAATCTGATTGGATCAGGAGGGATATTTTAAAATTTTTTTCTCTAAGATTCTAATAAGATCTGAGACTCCTCAGATCTAATCTTATTAATCAAATAATAAAAATAAAATAAAAATAAAAATTAAATCTAATTTAATTATACCTTTATTTTGGGTAATCCAATTATCCTGTGATGATCCTGATGTTTGCTTGAGGTTCTGGATGTAGCCACACAAGCACCTGGCCTCTACCGGTATCCACTCGGGTAGGATCTAGAGATCTTCTTCTTCTCAATCAATCCTCCAAAAATCAGATATAGATCTGATCTTGAAGGTCTTCAAAACTCCTTTTGAAGAACTATCATTATCTCTTATGGTAGTGCTGCCTTCTTTCTTTCCTGGCGCCTTTCACTTGCTTAGATCGCACCTTATTCATGCCCAAAACCCCTTAGGCATGGAGAGGAGAGAGAAGACTAGAGGGTGGTGTGGAGAAGGAGGGAGAGAGGCTTTGTGGTGTGGGCTACCGATAGAAGCATTAAAAACCTAGGCACAAATAGGGTTTATATAGACCTTGCTGTGCCATGCAGTAACACATCATCCTGACCAATCACGGCCCTTTGAGCAATCAGATCTAAATCTGATTGGTGGGATGACATCATCTAATCCAATCAGATGAGAGACCCTAAAAATCCTCCTAAGGTGGCACCAAGACTGGGTCAAACAAGAGTTCTTGATGCCATAGAGTTTAATCCCCTAAAGCAACCCTAGAGTCCCATGTGCATGGGACTCCTCCTTTATCCTCATGGGGTGGCATGCACCCTCTTCCTATCTACATTTAGTAGGGGGATAAGGCCCCAGGAACTCTCCTATAGGTGCATGACACATGGGAAGATGTCCAAGTGTCCAGGGTCAACATTTGACCAATGTCAGGAAATAGAAATTAGCGAGTGACTGAAAATGGTAGGTATTATCTTAAATTTATCTCATAAATTAAGATAATTTTTTTTTGATCTGGACAAGCTCCAATCAGACCAAGTAAAGATTTTTGAGTGAGCCTAAACATATTTGGCTCAGTCGAGACAAGCTTTAATGATTATTAAAGAAGAACATTAAGCTCAATCATGTGCTAGCACGATTTTCTTGAACCTAATTGAATCTTATTCAAATCAATTGAACTAGGTTAGTCTAATTGACGACATCCAAATCCAAACCCTTGTTTGTGTGATCCAGTTAGGTTCAGTTTCATATGGTAATGGGATATGTCGCGATCTCTATCATTGACATCATCGAAATACCTTCTCATTGATCAGAACTTTTCTGATTCAGACAACTAGTATGATCGATCATTCAAATCATTCTAATTGCTCCCAAAATCTACTAGTGGCATCTAGGAGCATTTGGTGGCAACCCATCAGAATTGAAAGTGAACCTCTCGATGCAGTTATCTGTGTGATTAGGTTCCTCTATCTTGAGCCTCGATCGGATTAGGGTTAAGGTGATCTCGTCAAACCCTAATATCTATCATATGAATTAATCATTCGATTCAAGTCCAATGTGAAAATCCTACTAGAAACTCTTTTATTATTTCACTCTGCCATGGCCATGGGCTTATGGACTTGATTCTCATGATTATCATAGGACTGCTCCTCATCTACTGAGGTAGATAGATCTCCTATTGTTGCAATTCTATTCCTACAATGAACATGCTATAGCCAACATATATCTCAGGGTCCTAGAAGATCGAGTTATAGTGTAGTCAAACTATAACACCCTTAAGGTGAACTACCGATGCACCTCATATCAAAGAATCAAACACACCACTACAGCTTTGAGCCAATCATCGACAAAAAGGTAAACTTCCTCATGACTATTCGAGGTGGTCATGCTCAATGCCCTCGTTCTCTAACGAGTATACGTACTCTTGCTTCGGTGTCTCTACACCATAGACTCAAGACTCATCTATCCTAAAGAAGCGATCGTACACCAATCTTTTGGATCAATCACCATCCTCATGATGATCCTACGGTCGAGAGCATTTTATGAGTTAATAATGAAAATTCATGTCTTAAATTTTCAACTCTTGAAAATATGAACTATCATTACCATTAACTCAAGGGATGTATCATAGATACTTTGAAATACACACTATGATAGAAAATAATCTATTTTATTATTTACAGTCAAAATTATAATTTTGTCCTTAGAAGTGTATTACAAGTGTTAGCCAATCTAGCTTTTAGGGCACACATATCTAACATTGAGATCAAGTCTAATTGAATTAGATTCAATTATAATTGGTTTAGATTTAATTAGATTAAGTCTAGTTGGTTTATTGGATAAGCTAATTGCAAGAAAGAACAACTCCTTTGTTGCCCAGCTATGCAACCCAAGAGGGGGGGTGTGAGTTGGGCTTTTAAAATTTTAAAGCTAATTTAAAGATATCAAGATTGAATGATGATATGCAAGTCGTGTGTGTAAAGCGATTTAGGTTAGGTGAAAATGTAAAAGACTTGAGAGAAAGAATTTAACAAACTAAGAAAAAAAAGATAGCAAGCACACCACAAACAAACAAGATTTATAGTGGTTCGGTACTTTCCTTGCACCTACATCCACTCCCCAAGCTCCTACTTGGGAATTAAAAATCACTAAATGTATTCAACTAGAATACAACATCGGTACCTTTGACTCTAGCTATTCTAAGCTAGCACACTTATTTTTCAAACACAAGCCAACTCTACACACTTCGATTTAAGGTTCAAATCAATCCTCCCAAGTTTTGGAACCCCCCAAAATATGAATCAAAATAATAAAGTAGAGTATAAGAATTAATGACAATCAAATACAAATTTAGCTCCCTTAATGAGCAAATAAAATCTTAAGAATACTTTTTACAGTAATGGAGGAAGCTTTTCTGATTTTCCTCAAGGTTGTTGGAGACTTAAATGAGCTCTTGAGAGGTTGGTGAACTTGGAAATCAAAGCTTCTTTTCTTGAAGAGGACATTTTGCTTAGGGCTGAATTGAATTCATGAAATCTCTTATATTTTTTCCTTTTTATATCTTTTTAAATCTTCAATGGATGGAGGAGAGAATCTTAGGCAAGATTTGTAGCCATTAGAGATTTTAAAGAAATCATTAAAAGCTGCCAAAATAGGATAAAACTAGCCATTGTAGAAGATTTTCGTTACAAGGGTAGACTCATGGGCCGACCTCTGGCACAGGAGTCGACCTTTAAGATAGAATTCAGAAAATTGACTGTTCTATATTTTTAGCCTTTGAAATAGTAGAGGTTGACCCTGGAGTCGACCCTTGGCATAGAAACAGCATGCCAAATAGCCAGTTTCAGTAGGGGTAGACCTAGGGGTCGACCATTTTGCTTCAAACTTGATTTTCTCCCAAAATATGCATCCAAAAATCATGGGACTGCCTCCAAATGATCAAAAATCTTCTATACTTGATCTTGAGGCTCTCAGATCAAAACTTGATAAAATTAAGATTTTGCTCCAGAAATATAAAAAGTTTTTTTTCAAGCCAAATTCATTAATAATCCCCTCAAATGCTTTGTAATCATCAAAATCAATTCTTAGAGCAACAATCTCCTCCTTTTCGATGATGATAAAATATTTGAGCATAAGCAAAAATAAAGCATGTGGAAGCCTACATCACTTACTAGAATATCATATTCAGTTATTTGATAAATATTGCATAAAGAGCAGTTTGAAGATTACTTATGGTTAGATATTCAAATTATTTGCAAAAGAGTTTGACTTACTTATTTCTTTTGTCAATTTTACTTCAATTTTGCTGATAGTCCAATTTTGTTTACTCTACTCCCCTTTTTTGACATCATCAAGTAAGATCTTAAGAAATTTTAAAATTCAAATAGAAAACTTTCAATTAGCTTATATACAATACAGAGTTTACAGCATATCATAATATAATTTTAGCTAATTCATAGAGGTTACATTTCACATCATTCAAATGACATCATCATATTTATATACACATATGTACATCCAAATGATATCATTCCACACACAATAAATCATAACATCAAATCATCAAAACATATAAATGCTAAAGGTATCAAAAGCATTCATGAGAGTTAGGCCATCAAAACATACAAAATTCATGGATACAACTATCCATGACCCAAACAGCCAATAGTACCAATGCCATAACTTAGATCCAAAAAAAATATAACCAACCATGACTTGATCAATAACTCATAGAAATAACTAAGAGATACAAGATCATAACCTAATACAAAGATGACTAAACTAAATCTCATAGAGATCACGACTGGAAGCATTTGGATCAGATGAGAAATTAGAGATGTGATGGAGTGTCTCAAATGATAGATGCATCAAATTCAAAAAATTAAATAAAAAATTTAAAAAATTGAATCAAATTAAATGATTTAGCTTTCCTTTAAAAGCTTATCATTTGAAATTTCTTTCTTTACAAAAAATTAGCTTAAACTCAAATATCAAAGGCTCTCCCCCTTTCTGAATGAATATGATTCTTTGAACTCATTTTCAAGTATATACTTTAAGCTTTAAGAGGATAAGAGCTTTTCAAAGATTTGAATAGTGGAATCAAGCACAACATTTAATTCATTATTCATACTTTTTTTTCTTAAATAAATTTTAGTCAATTAAGATCGAAAAAGATATATATCGTAAATATATCGAGCAAAATAAAGATAGTATCAGAGCAAAAATGATTTTATACAGATTTATAAAGGCACATTAAAAATTTTGTATTATATTCATATTTTTAAATGAGTTTTAAAATTATAAGTATGTATCAAAATTAATTTATTTGGAGTGACAATATATTTTAAATTAGTTTTAACTCTAATTAGTTATCAAAAATAATTTGGCAATCATATCAATTGAATTTAAACTGAATAATCACATGAAGGCTTAAGTTAAAAGGATCATAAAATAATCAAAGTTCATTGTTCTTAACTCAAATTAATTAGAATGTTCAGTCAAGACTAACTAGATAATATTTAACAAACAAGCATCTTCTTTCTTATTTTTTAAGAACAAATACAAGAAAATTCATCACATAATATTTTCTTACCCTCTTTTTCATAATTACTGTTGGATAAATTTATTTTTAGCTTTTCTTTGCCATTTTGAAAGAATACAATAAATTTAGAATGAATATCTTTTCTCTTTTTTTTTAAAATTCTATTTATGAACAATATAGATTAAAAACACATCTTCCCCCTTTTTGAATAAAATAAATGCATTAAATAAAATTATTTTTAACTTTAAAGATTCAAGAGAGATGGAACATTTCAAAGATTAAAGATTTTAAATAGATCATTCAAAGCAAATTATAAGATATATTCAATTTTTTAGGGATCATCTCTTCTTTTCTTTTATTGTTATATATATATATATATTAAGATCAATAAAATACAAGATAAATATTAAGCTATCTGATATCAATTGATTAAAAATTAAAGTCCTCTTTGAATATTTGATTTTAATAGCTTCTTTGAAATACTTTGGTTGACATCAATATCAAAAGACTTATAAAGAGTATTTTTCTTAAATTTATTTTTCAAAATTAATCAATATGAACAAGGCATGAATATTCATCACTAATCCTCTTTTAAGATCAAAAATAATTTCTTGATACTAATTAATTTTTTAAAAAAAATAATAATATGATCAAAATATGTAAAATATAAATAGTTGCTTAAAATAAATCAAATGATCAAAATCATTTGAATGCTCAAATAAATCCATGAGATAAGTAAAGTATAATTATTTATCCATGATTTTTCTTATTAAGTTCAAAAATAATTTTTCTTCTTATAGTCAAGAAAAAGATAAGAAGGATGGATAATTTTTAACTTAAAGCAATGAAATTAAGTTTCAAGGATTGATCCAAAAATATTAGTAGAGGATAAGTTGAGATCAAAAGAAGGATATTTAAGCAAAAGGATCTAGAATTTTCAATTCTCTCCTAATTTTATAAAATTTATCTTCACTCAAGGCCTTAGTAAAAATATCAGCTAATTATTTTTTAGTATAAATATAATTAAGAATTATGTCATTATTTTGAACATGTTTTCTTATGAAATGATGTCTTATTTTAATATATTTTGATCTAGAGTGTTGAATTGGATTCTTAGTTAGATTTATGGCACTAGTATTATCATATCTTATGAGAGTTTTATTCAGTTTAATGCCAAAATCCTCAAGTTATTACTTAATCCATAAGATTTGTGCACAGCAACTTTCGGTTGTAAAATAATCGACCTCGACCGTAGATAATGCTACCAAATTTTACTTCTTGCTAAACTAAGAGATTAAGTTAACTTCTAGAAATTGGCAAGTTCCGCTAGTGCTTTTTCTATCTAATCTACATCTAGCAAAGTTTGCATCTGAATATCCAATTAAATCAATTAATGAATTCTTAGAGTACCATAAATCTATGGTTGAGTTCCTTTTAGGTATTTAAGTATTTCTTTTACAGTAATTAAATATGATTCTTTTGGATTAGATTGAAATCATGCACATAAATAAATACTAAACATGATATCTGGTCTACTAGCAGTTAAATATAATAACGAACCTATCATGTCTTTATAAACCTTTGTATCAATACTTTTATCTCCTTCATCCTTGTCAAGCTTACATAATGGACCCATGGGTATACCAATGGCTTTAAAGCTCTCCATCCCAAATCTTTTAAGTAGCTCTCTTGTGTACTTGCTTTGAGTGATGGAGATTTCTTTCTTTGTTTGTTTGATTTGAAGTCCAACGAAGAACATTAGCTCATCCATCATGCTCATCTTGAACTCCCCCTGCATGAGCTTAACAAAATCTTGACATAAAATTTCATTAGTAGACCCAAATATAATATCATGAACACATATTTGTATTACTAAGATGTCATCATGATCTTTTTTAATGAAAAGGGTTGTATCAATATTTTTTCTTAAAAATTTATTATTAAGCAAGAATTTACTTAATCTTTCATACCAAGCCTTAGGTGCTTGTTTTAAACCATATAATGCTTTGTTTAATTTAAAAACATGATTAAAAAAAGCATGATTTTCAAAATCGAGAGGTTGTTCTACATAAATTTCTTGGGCAATATATCTATTTAGAAAAATACTTTTGACATCCATTTAAAATAACTTGAAATTCATAAAGCATGCATAAATGTGTAAAAGTCTAATTACTTCTAGTCTAGCAATAGGTGCATAGGTCTCATCAAAATCAATTTTCTCTTCTTGATTTTAATCCTTCGCAACTGATCTTGCTTTATTCCTAATTACATTTCCATTTTCATCCAATTTATTTCTATATATCCATTTCGTGCCAATTATTAGATGAATTTTAGGTCTTAATACTAAGGTCCATACATTATTTCTTTCGAATTGATTAAGTTCTTCTTGCATTGCATTTATCCAATTATAATCTTCAGCTTCAACTATGGTTTTAGGTTCAAAATGAAAAACAAAAGCAAAATGATTATATGTATCTCTAAGTGAAGAGCAAGTTCTTATCCCATGTATAGGATTACCAATACTTAGTTCTTTGGGATGATTGTGAACATACCTCCATTCTTTTGGAAGATTATTTGTATTTTGAGGTTGTTCTCATTGTTCTTTACTTTCATTTTCTTGCTTGTCTTTATAATCCTCTTTATTTTGAATTATTGAATCCTTTAGGATGATCTCCTTCATTCCTTCTATAAGAAGATCTGCATCATCAATACCCTCACTCTTCCTTGATGGAAGATTATTAGTCTCATCAAAGATAACATGTATTGACTCCTCTACGACTAAAGTTCTTTTGTTAAAAACTCTAAATATTTTACTAGAGGAGGCATAACGAAAAAAAATAGCTTCATTGGATTTTGCATCAAATTTACCTAGTTTTTCTTTACCATTGTTCAAAATAAAACATCGACAACCAAAAACATGAAAATATGCAATGTTAGGTTTTCTTCCTTTCCAAAGCTCATAAGATATTTTTTTTAAAATTGGTCTGATTAGGGTATGATTTAAGATGTAATATGCCATATTAATTACTTCGACCCAAAAGTATCTTGGGAGGTTGCTTTCACATAGCATGGTATGGGCCATTTCTTCTAGAGTCATATTTTTTCTTGCTACCATCCCATTTTGTTGGGATGTCCTAGGTGCTAAAAAATTATGGCTTATTCCTTTTTCATCATAAAATTTTTTAGAATCTTGATTTTCAAATTTGATTTCATAATCACTTCAAATGCTTTGAATTGAAAAATCTTTTTTTATTTATAACTTTTTGATAAAACTTTAAGAAAACATAAAAAAATTCATCTTTATATGCTAAAAAAAAAATTCATGTAAAATGTGAGTAGTCATCAATAATTACAAAATCATAACATTTTTCACCTAAGCTTGTTGTTCTTGTAGGACCAAACAAATCCATGTGCAATAGTTTCAATGGCCTAGAAGTTGAAACAATATTCTTAGATTTGAATAAAACTCTAGTTTGTTTATCTAGTTGCCATGCATCATAAATTTTATCTTTTTCAAAGTTTAATTTTGTTAAATCGGTAACTAATTCTTTTTTGATAAGCATTGAAAGTGAATGCATACTAATGTGTGCAAGCCTATGGTGCCAAAGCCAACTAGTCTCATTAATTTTGGCATTCATAGCTATTAGACATTGCATGTTTATCATAGAAAGATCATTCAAATCTACCATATAAACATTACCATGTCTATGTCAAACAAACTTAATGCCATCATCATTGAGACTAGTTATAATGCATAATGAAGATTCAAAAATAATTTTGTAACCCTTGTCACAAAGTTGACAAATGCTTAAGAGATTGTATTTCAAATCATCTACTAATAAAATATTTTTAATATATTTGAAGGGAGTGATACCAATGTTACCTATACCGATAATCTTTCCATTGCCATTATCTCTAATGGTGACCATTCGTCCAATTTTAGCATCAAGCGTGATGAATTAAGATTCATCACCAATCATGTATGTTGAGCATCCACTATCAAGATACCATCTTCGATTTTCTCCTTTGGATGCAAGACACACCTACAAGCAAAATCAAGTCCTTACTCTAGGTACCCAAGTTTTCTTGAATCCTTTAAGATTAGTCACAATGGTTCCTTTTGGAATCCATATTTTCTTTACATTTAAATTGTTAGAGAAATATGTATAAGATTTGTGTCCTAGTTTACGGCATTTAAAGCAAGTAACATTTGAAAATTTGTTACTTTGTGAATCTATAAAAATATTTTTTAAAAATTTTTATTTTCTTAGGGGTTTATAGCCTAGACCGGCCTTATCATAAACAACCTTTTGATTTTCAAGAATCATATGAAGTTTATTTGAACTTAAAGTAAATTTTTCAACTATCAATTTTAGCTTATCAATTTTATTTTCAAATTTAGGTTCTATTAAGTTAAGACTAGTTTTTTACTTAGGATAATTTTATTTTCTTTCAGCAAAACTTGATTCTTAAATTTAAGATCTTTATTTTTAGTTCCTAATTTCTTCAAATCATCTACCAAATCATAGAAAACTTCTTGAAGTTTTTCAAATATAAATTCATTTGAGATTTTAGCACTTACCTCATTTTCATATGCCATAAGGCACAAGTTGGCTTGTTCATGAGCTTCTTTCTCTTCGAAGCTTGAGTCATCACTGTCACTCCATATTGCCACCATAGTCTTTTTTTTATATTTCTTTGAAATCTTTTTAAGTTGAGGACATTTAGATCTAAAATGCCCTAGCTTCTTACATTTATAGCAAATAAGGGGCTACTTCCTATCCTTTTTCTTGCTATGCTCTCCTTTGGTAGGTAGCCTCTTCCTCATCCCTTATTTTTTCTTCAAAAATCTCTTGAACTTTCTTATGATGAGGGCTATTTCTTCATCTTCCATTTCATCGGATTCCTCATCATGTTGAGTGGTGGATTTGAGGGCTATTGTCTTCTTCTTCTTGACATCTTCTTCTTGATGTTATTTCATGCTTAGCTCGTTTATCATTAGTGATCCTAGAAGCTCCACCAAAGGTAAAACATTCAGATCTTTGTCTTCTTGAATTGCAGTCACTTTGGCCTTCCATATTCTTGGTAAAGATCTAAGAATCTTCCTCATAAGGTTACTATTAGGATAAGACTTGCCAAGACTTTTAAGACCATTTATAATGTCTATAAATCTAGTAAATATTTTAGTTATTGACTCATCATGTTTCATTTTGAAAAGTTCATATTTGTGCACAAGCATTTTAATTTTTGACTTCTTAACTTGATTAGTGCCTTTATGAGTAACTTCTAACCTATCCCATATTTTCTTAGCCGACATGCATGTTGAAATGTGATTAAATTTATTAGCATCTAAAGTACAATATAAAACATTCATGGCTCTTGTATTGAGTTGAGCCACTTTCTTATCAACCTCATCCCATTCCTTTTCGAATTTAGTTGATTCCACACCATCAATTATCTTAGTGGGTGTATGTGGTCCATTAACCATGATACTCCATATATCATAGTGTTGACCCTGAGATTGATTTTGATGATTCTAAAATATTGAGTATATTTTGTATCTAATCATGTATTTCAAGAATGTGTGTAGGATTTTTCAAGTATCCAAAATAAAAAATTATCTTAAAATAAATCCTCTCAAGATGCTATGCTAAAATACTTAAAAGAGCAAATTCACACATATTTGGATGGCCTGGTATGAAGAAAGCATGATTGAAAGAAAAGAAATTAAAATTGAAGGAAGCAATAATGTTTAAAAGAATTTGGAGCCAAGAAACTCAATTTTAGAAGGTCAAATGTTGAAGAAAAATGAAGACAGAATTTTTTGAGATGTCTCGAAACTTTTTCGAGAGCTCTCAAGTGGTCTGGCATAATGAAACAGTATTCTGGCACAGTCTCGAGAGGTCTCGAGTTGAACTTGAGACATCTCATTCTCAGGAGACAGAAACTTCATTTCTGTGCTCTAAGAGTGAGAGGTCTCGCAGTTCTGATGAGACGTCTCATGAAAAATTGAGAGGTCTCAAAATCTGATGAGAGGTCTCAATCTGTGTGGACAGCCTTCAATGGATAGTTTTTCAACAGCTATTTTTCAACTTCACTGACTATTTCAGAGCTTCCAACAGCTAGAACTCTTACTCCAACCTTTTCTAAAGGTATTTAAAGATGGAGAATCAATTGAAAAAAAAAAGAAGAAAGAGATTAAGGGATTTAGAGAGAGAATCTTTCAGATTTTGTGAGGAACATTAAATATCTAAAGAAAAGAAAAAAGAGTGGAGTGTTGTGCACAGATTTCAGCGAGCCTTCAAAGCAATCTTCTCCAATATCTTTCACATCCTCTCAAGCACAATTTGAAGAAAAGCCAAGCTTTAAACGAGTACATTATCAACTTGTTCTTTAGGATTTAAAAGAGCTTATACTCTATTTTTTATATTGTGCTGAAACTTTACTTGTATTTTTTGATTTCTTTACAAGTTTCTTTGGAGGAAAGAAACATAGGGTTTAAGCCCATCCAAGTCCAAAATTGGATATTGTAGGTTTTGGTTGATGATCCTAAAAAATCAATTGGATTGTTAGTGAACCTGAAAAACTAACAATGTTAGGTTTTGGTTGGTGCTCCTGTAAAAACCAACTAGATTTATTTGTGAGCCTGAAAAAATAAACACACTGTAATCAAGGATAGATTATAGTAAAATTTTCAAGAAAAGCTTGAGAAGTGGACATTAGAGTAGGTTGCTCTGAACCACTATAAATCTTTGTGTATTTGTATTGTGCTTTTTCTTCTATTTCTCTATATACTTTGCATGCTTATAATTCTTACTTTACTTTCATAGTTTGATTTTGTTATCTTAATTCCATTGCTCATATTATATACATCTCATCCTCACCACTTAGATTAGAATCAAAGCACATAATTTCTTAGAGTTAAATTTGGCCAAAGCTTTTATAAGAACCCAATTCAACCCCCCTCCCCCCTCCTTCTTGGGTTGCTACCTCTGGACAATAATTGGTATCAGAGCAGGTAAACTATTATTGATTATTGACCTAACCATCTAGAGCTAAAGATTATGGCAACCCAAATGGAGTCTTTGTTTAGTGAAGGATATTCTATAGATAGACCTTCACTTTTTAATGGCTCACATTATAGTTATTGGAAAGCACGCATGCGCATCTTCATATAAGAACATGATTATAATCTATGGAAGATTATAATCGATGGCTCACACATCCCCAAAGCATTGAAAGAGCATGATAAAGAAATGGCCCAACTTAATACTAAGGCTATAAATATATTTTATTGCTCCTTAGAGTTAAATGTATTTAATGAAATTTCTTCATGTATTTCAGCAAAACATGTATGGAAGAAATTGAAAAGAATTTATGAGAGAGTAAATCAAATAGAAGAATCAAGCTCCCAAGAAGAAAAAGAAGCTCATCCCAACCTATGCCTTATGTCTCATGAGGATGAAAAGTAGAAAAAGAAGAAGAAACAAAAGAAGAAGAATGCATCAATTAAGGGGGAGCAAAGCAAAGAAGAAAAGAATGAGAAAAAGGAAGAAAGCATCGTAAATCCTTGCTTGATTGCTCAAAATGATGAGGTAAACATTGATAATTCTTCTGAATTTACATTTAATGAGCTTCAAGAAGCCTTTAATGAACTTATGAATGAATTTAAAAAGTTAAGGCAGAAAAGTAGGGAGCATAAAATGAATAATTTTAATTTAATGGAAGAAAAGAATTTTTTAGCTAAAGAAAAAGAAAATTTGATTAAATCTGAAAATTCTTTAGATAAAGAAATTCTTGAGCTTAAAAAGAAAAATGATATTCTAAAATCTTTTCTAAAAAAAATGAAAATCTTTCAATTGAAAAGAAAGAGCTCTAGGAAGAAAATAAGAAATTAAGAAGAGAAGTTGAGGTTTTGAAACCTATATTTAAAAAGATTACAATTAGCTTTGAAAATCTTTAATCCTTGGTAAAATCCAATGGGGCTATTTTCAATAAAACAAAAATTGGTTTTAATACTTCAAGAAAACAACAAACTACAAAAGGTATTTTTACAAGAGCTTCCATCAAGGATCATTCTTTTAAGTGCTTTAAATGTAAACAAATTGGCCACAAGATTTTGATATGCAACTTTAAAAGAATTGGTCAAACCTTGATAAGACAAATTTGGGTTCCGAAAGAAACCTTAAATACTAACTCCTATGGAAACAAGATGGCTTGGGTATCAAAAATTATGAAGTAATTTTATAGGTATACCAAGGATCCAATGAAGCTAAAAGAAGAAAATTTTTATGGAGGCCTTGGAAATAAAAATAGATGGGTGGTGCTATTTGGTAAAATCTAAACTATTCTCACACCATTGAATGGAAAAATCCTGATTTTCTGGACCAGGTTCGTTCAGATCTGATTGGATCAAGAGATATATTTTAAAAATTTTTCTCTTTGATCCAAATTAGATCTAAGATGTTTCAGATCTGATTATTATTATTCTAATAATAAAAATAAAATCTAGATAAATTAATTTTAATTTAATTTACCTTGATGTAGGGTAATCCTTTACCCATTGATGATCCTGTAAGCAGCGGAAGGTTCTGGATCTAGCCATGCAAGTGCCTGACCTCTACCGGTATCCACTCAGGTTGGATCTGGAGATCCTCTTCTTCTCTATCATGTCTCCAAAAATCAAATCTGAATCTGATTTGAAGGATCTTCAAAATATCTTTCGAAGATCAGTAGTTGTCCTTTGCAGCAGCGCAGCCTTCTAGCTTTCTGTCGCCTTTCTCTCGTTTGGATTGCACCAACTTGGATCCCAAACTACTTTGGGCATGGAGAGGAGAGGAAGAAGATGGTCTTGGCATGGAGGAGGAGGAGAGAGGCAGCCTTGGGGCGTGGAGAATTCAATTCAATTCAATTTGAGTTGGGCGCAGGGTCTTATTTATGGACTATGCGTGATCCAACTCCTCTTCTTCCCAACCAATCACAACCCTTTGTGAAATCAGATCTAAATCTGATTGGATGGGAATAGAGTCCCCTGGATTCATCCTTAGATGGCACCTAAGACCAGTCAAACTTAATTCTTAGGAGAAGTCTAATCGGAATCCAAAAAAGAGATGGAGTCCCTGTCCAACAGGGACTCCTGGGCGCCTCCAGCTTGGGCACATGCCAAGGGTGGCGTGCGCCCTCCTCCTTGCCAGGTTTTGGTAGGAGGACAAGCCCCCACCAGCTCTCCAATAGGTGCATGACATGTGGATAGAAGTCAAAGTATCAATGGTCAACATTTGACCAGTCAAAGGTCAACTTTTGACCAAAGTCAAAGGATAAGAAATGGCAGGTGACCAAAAATGGTAGGTATTGTCTTACAAAATAAGACAACCCTTTTCTGATCTGGACAGGCTCCAGTCAGACCATGTGAAGGCCTCTGATTGAGCACAAACTCCTTTGGCTCAGTCAGGACAACTATTTATGATAGTAAAAGAAGAACGTTAGGTTCAATCGAGTGCTAGCACGATTTCCTTGAACCTAATTGAATCTCATTCAGATCAATTGAACTAGATCAGTTCAATTGATGATCACCAGATTCAAACCCTTATTTGTGTGACCCAGTTAGGTTCAGTTCTGTATGGTAATGGGATATGTCATGATCTCTATCATCGACATCATCGAAACTCCTTTCGATGGATCAGAACTCTTCTGATTCGAACAGCTAGAATGATCGATCATCTAAATCATTCTAATTGCTCCCAAAATCCACCAGTGACACCTAGCAGTATATGGTGGCAACCCATCAGAGCTGAATGCGAACCTCTTGGTGCAGCTACCTGTGTGATTAAGTTCTTCTATCTTGAGCCCCGATCAGATTAGGGTTAAGGTGAACTCGTCAAACCCTAGTTTCTGTCATATGATGTAATCATTCGATTCAAGTCCGATGTGAAAATCTAAATAGAAACTCTTTCTATTATTTCACTCTGCCATGGCCATGGGCTTCTGGACTTGATTCTCATGATCATCATAGGGCTGCTCCTCTACCACCGAGGTAGATAGATTCCATCTTGATGCAATCCAGTTCCTACAATGAACATGCTATAGCCAACATACACCTCAGGGTTCCGATATGGCTAGGAGATCGAGTAATGGTGTAGTCAAACTATAACACCCTCAAGGTGAACTATCGATGCACCTCAGGTCAAAGAACCAGACACACTACTGCAGCATCGAGTCAGTCATTGACGAGAAGGTAGACTTCCTAATGACTACTCGAGGTGGTCACGCTCAGTGCCCTCGTTCTCTAACGAGTACCTGTACTCTCGCTCCGGTGTCTCCACACCGTAGACTCAAGACTCATCTACTAAAGAGAAGCGATTGTACACCAACCTTTCGGATCAATCACCATCCTCGTGATGATCCTATGGTCGGGAGCATTTTATGAGTTAATAATGATTATTCATGTCTTAAATTTTCAACTCTTGAAAATATGAATTATCATTACCATTAACTCAAAGGATGTATCACAGACACTAAATACACATATGTGATAGAAAATAACCCATTTTATTGATTATAGTCAAAATTATAATTTTGCCCCTAGAAGTGTATTACAAGTGTCAGCCAATTCTGGCTTCTAGGGCACATATATCTAACAATCTCCCACTTGTCCTAAAGCCAATTGGCTACAAGTCTAAGTCCCATCTTCTCAAGGTGGGCTTCGATCTTCTGCTGGCCCAACGGCTTTGTAAGTGGGTCTGCCACATTATCTGTGGAGTTCGACTCTCTTGACCTCGACGTAATCCTTCTCGAGGTAATCGCGGATGAGGTGGTATCGCCGCTCAATGTGCTTGGATTTCTGGTGAGACCTCGGCTCCTTAGCAAGGGCTATGGCGCCATTGTTGTCGCAGTATAGAGGAATGGCATCTGATGGCATTACTCCAATTTCTGCAGCAAACTTCTTGTACCAGAATGCTTCCTTCGCAGCCTCTGATGCAGCGATATATTCTGCTTCCATGGTGGAATCTGCTATCACGTTTGCTTGGAACTCTTCCAGCTGACAGCACCACCATTGCACACAAACAGACTCCCAGATGTCGACTTTCGATCATCTATATCGGACATGAAATTCGAGTCTGTGTATCCCTGGACTTGGAGTTCTCCATTACCAAAGACCAACATCATATCCTTAGTTCTTCTCAAGTACTTAAGGATACATTTCACAGAAGTCCAGTGTTCTTCACCTGGATTTGACTGATATCTGCTTGTGACACTCACAGCATGGGCTATATCAGGTCGTGTACATAGCATGGCATACATGAGGCTCCCTATTGCAGAAGCATAAGGGATCTTGCTCATGCGTTCTATTTCCTCAGGTGTGCTAGGGCACATCTTCTTGGAAAGATGAATACCATGTCTGAAGGGTATTAATCCCCTCTTAGAGTTTTCCATACTAAACCTCTTTAGTACTTTCTCTATGTACATCTTCTGTGAAAGTCCTAGCATCCTATTCGGTCTATCCCTATAGACCTTAATTCCTAGAATAAAGGATGCTTCACCTAGGTCTTTCATGGAGAATTCCTTGGACAACCACATTTTGACTGTTGTCAACATGGGAATATCATTCCCAATAAGGAGGATGTCATCCACGTACAATACGAGGAAGACAACAGCGCTCCCACTGACCTTTTTGAAAACACATGGTTCCTCTTCATTTTTGATGAAACCAAACTTTTTGATCACATCATTGAAAACGAGTGTTCCAGCTCCGAGATGCTTGCTTAAGTCCATATATGGACCTTTGCAGCTTGCAAACCTTGTGATCAGTATCACTGGATGTGAAACCTAGCGGCTGTTCCATATAGATATCTTCCTCAAGATATCCATTTAAGGAATGCCGTTTTCACGTCCATTTGCCATATTTCATAATCGAAATAGGCTGCAACGGCAAGCAATGTGCGGATGGATTTTAGCATAGCCACTGGGGAAAAGGTATCCTGATAGTCAATGCCTTCGCGTTGACTATAACCTTTTGCCACTAGTCTAGCCTTGAATGTCTCCACATTCCCATCTGCACCAATCTTTCTCTTGAAGATCCATTTACACCCAATAGGTACTATACCTTCTGGTGGATCTACCAAGGTCCAGACTTGGTTTGAGTGCATCGAGTCAATTTCTGACTGCATTGCCTCTAGCCATTTCTCGGAGTCGATATCTGATATCGCCTCGTTGTAGGTTTTGGGATCATCACCATGAGCACCATTACCTACGAGGAACATTTTCTCTACTTCCTCTGAAATAATACCTAAGTATCTTTCAGGGGGATGGAAAACTCTTTTCGATCTACGAGGTGGAGGAGGTAGTGTTCTTATTGGCTCAACCTGATTTGGTTCCAATTGGTCCTTAGCTCGTTCCACTTGTGAGACTTTCTCATCAAGCTTGATCTGCTTTCCAATGCCGCTATCTTGAATAAACTATTTTTCAAGAAAGATGGCATGTCGACTCACAATCACATTGTGGTCTTCTGGAATGTAGAAATAGTATCCTAATGACTCTTTAGGATATCCTATGAATCGAGCTCTAAAGGACCTAAACTCTAACTTGTCCGCTTGTTGTCTTTTGACATGAGCCGGACAACCCCAAATTCTGAGATGACTCAGACTTGGTTTCTTACCGTGCCATATCTCATACGGTGTGGTAGGAACGGTTTTAGAGGGAACCCTATTCAGTAGATAAATTGAAGTTAACAATGAATGTCCCCAAAGAAAATCAGGGAGGTCTGTGAAGCTCATCATGGATCGAACCATATCCAATAGAGTCCGATTTCTCCATTCTGAAACCCCGTTGAGTTGAGGTGTTCCTGGTGGAGTCCATTGAGAGACTATGCCATTTTTCCTTGAGATAGTCTAGGAATTTTCGGCTAAGGTATTCACCTCCTCGATCTGATCGAAGAACCTTAATGGGTTTTCCAGTTTGTTTTTCTACTTCATGTCTGAATTCTTTGAACTTTTCAAAAGCTTCAGACTTGTGTCTCATAAGATACACATACCCATACCTAGACAGATCATCGGTAAAGGTAATGAAGTAGACAAAATTGCCTCTAGCCGGCACATCAAATGGGCCGCACACATCAGTATGTACTAGGGCAAGGAGATCTGTGGCCCTTTCCCCATGTCCAACAAAAGGGAGTTTAGTCATTTTGCCTTGAAGACAAGATTCACAAGTTGGATATGACTCGAAAGTCAATGGACTCAATAGCCCATTTTTCTCCAATTTGTTGATCCTATCTTCTGCTATATGACCTAATCTCAGGTGCCATAGATATCTGTCGTTTGGACTATCCCTAGGTCGTTTGGCATTCACGTTTTGCTCGATAGTTAGAACAGGTACATCAATATGTAGCTGATAAAGACCATTAATAAGGAAAACCATTTGCAATTTTATTTCTTTCATAAAGAATGTTACAATGGTCCTTAAAGAAGGTAATCACATAGCCTTCTTGTGCTAAGCATGAAACAGAAATCAAATTCCTGCTAGCTGCAGGCACATAATAACAGTCTTTCAAAACTAAGTCTAAACCAGATGGTAATCGAAGAGGGTATGTTCCCACGGCTACTGCAGCAACTCTTGCTCCATTACCGATGCGTAGGATCATGTCTCCATCCCTCAGCCTCCTGCTATCCTCAAGACCCTGCATGGAAGTGCACAGATGAGCACTAGAACCAGAGTCAAGCACCCAACTGGATGCAGAAGAAACCGTAAGGTTAGACTCAATAACGAGCATACCTCCAGAAGGACCTTCCTTCTTGTTCTTCAGGGTGGCCAGGTAAGTAGGGCAGTTTCGCTTCCAATGGCCGTCGCTGTTGCAATGGAAACACTTTCCTTTGACATCGGCCTTTCTTCTTCGGCTTCTGCCTTCTTCTTCTTTGATCCTTCCACCTTTTGCTTTTTTCACAGACTTCTTTTTCTTTCCATAAGACTTTCTTTTGGAAGAAGTCCATTCCATAGCAAGAACTGAGCCTTTAGAACCTTTCATAGAAAGCTCAGCGGTAACCAGCATATTCATTAATTCGGCCAAGGAATTTTGAAGTTTATGCATGTGGTAATTCATGATGAATTGCCCATATGCATCAGTCAAGGATTGCAGAATAATATCATTCTGCAGGATCCAAGTCTAACTTCACACCGAGCTTCTCAAGCTCTTCCATGTCCTTGATCATTGTCAGACAGTGATCTTGGACTAACTGCCCATCATCACGCATCTTAGCCTTAAAAAGTCATTTCGTGACTTGATATTTGGCTGCGCGACTCTGTTCACCAAACATCTCCTGCAGGTGAGCCAACATTTGGCGAGCAGTCCCGATATCTTCATGTTGGCGCTGGAGCTCATCAGACATCGAGCCCAACATGTAATATCTGGCCTTATTATCTTCGTCTATCCATTTTTCTAGAGATGCTCTCTGTTCAGTGGATGGACGGGCTGGTAAGGTGGGAGGGTCCTGGTCCAATACATGGGTTAACTTCTTAGAACCCAAAACCATTTTGTAGTTTCTGAGCCAATCTTTATAATTGGGTTCGGTCAGTCTATGTGTGTCCAGGATACGTGCCAATGGGTTGGACGCAGACATTTTCCTGTAGAGAGTCAAAGATTCTAGTTAGATACTGTAATAATGACTTGACCAATTTGTTTAGGAAATTTTATTTTTAAATAAATTAGCTTCCACTATTTTCTCGGATCCCTACACTCCCTCTGTAGAGATGCAAAAATCTCCATGATTAATGATTTCTAGTGGGTGGTGCGGTCTCACCAACTGACTCATCACCTCACCTAACAGTTATTGGTGATGGGTTAGCCAATGAGTGAACAACTCTTGTTCAATGATTCTCTAATCATGGTGCACCCAAACTTGGTCTCTAATTCATGAATCTCACCGTATCCAAAATATTGATCCACTCCTTAGTTAAGTCAGACCCACCATTTGCATAGACTGGGTTCCTAATTGAGTCTCTCACCGTATCCAAAATATTGAGCCCAACTCATCCTCCAGCCCATAGCATCCAATGCCTAATAGACATGGTTGCATCTTTTCGGTGCAACTGAGCCACTGTATCCAGCCGAGAACAATCAACCCCGGGAAGGGCCCGCACATCTACAATGGTGGAAGACCTCAGACTTAATCTTTTCTTAGGGAGAATTGATTCAGGTCTCATTAAACTAGACTTGGTCATAGTCATAACAATTATGACTAACCTAGTGGCATGGGTTAGCTCGGATTATTGACCACCTCAGATCAGAACTGTGTCAACAGATATGGCCAGGTAAGTGAGACCGGTGGAAGGAATATGCCATTAACTCGTACAAGAACGCATTCAGGTCGAGTAGCTTCCAATTAAAAACCAGTCGGTCGTATGTGCCAAACTTACCTTAGACACCAAATTGTTGAGTCAGAACCAATTGGGTTAGCCTACAATCCAGACTCTAACCTCTGAGCCTAATTAGGTCTTGCTTGATCGTGACTCGATCTTGACCCAGACTTAATCCTATTAGGCTGGTCAATTTAAGCATTGTTGATCCCATCTAACCAACTCTTGATTCGGTTTGATCAACCGCTTAGACCTAATTGAGCTACCCAAGCCCGAACCCAGTATTATGAATATGTCTTAGATCTGAAATTCTCAATTTTAGACCTAATTAATATTCCATAAATCTTAATTCTTAATTAAGTAGGGTTCATAAACAAAATATGCACAATAAATCCTAGGGTTTCAGGATCTAGGGTTTTGCAGAAAGTAAGTTTTGGGTTTCTGATTAAGGACGAACACGCAGCACCCCTACACATCATAAGAACACCCCATCGAATGGGAAGAGAGGGCCTTTAAACCCTTCTTCATTCTTATGACCGGACGGCCAAGAGGAACGCCTTAATCAGGAACATGTAATACTACAAAATAATTTTAGATCTATATCATATATCTCATATACAAATTAGATCTAATCATGGCATATTTTGCATACATCTCATGTATCGAATCATGCATATTTTTAGATCTAAATTATCTCATAATAATCTAAAAAATTAGATTTAAATTGATCTTATCAAAATAAATTCTAATCTAGACAACTATGTAGAACTATTCTACAACTAGTCTAGACATGCATCAATCATATCTCATATGATGTTTAAAATTAAATAATTTTTATTTGCTATTTTTTAGATGTTATTATAATAATTATAATATCAAAAAATAGTAAATAAATAGATCTAAAATATGATTTAATCAAATTAAATTAAAAACATGCAAGACTATTCTATAGAACTATTCTATTTTAGAACTAGTCATGCATATTTTCTAATCTTAGATCCAAATCATTTAATTTTAATTTTTTTTTTTTTGATTTTAGATCTGATCACATCTCATGTGACATCTGAAATCACTTATTTTTTGTATTAAAATAAATTTAAAATCAGATCTAAACACTTTTAGAACCTTGGCTCTGATACCAGTTGAAGGAAAAATCCTGATTTCCTGGATCCAGGTTCGTTCAGATCTGATCAGATCAAGAGATATATTTTAAAAAATTTTTCTCTTTGATCTAAATTAGATTTAAGATGTTTTAGATCTGATTCTTATTATTTTAATAATAAAATAAAATTTAGATAAATTAAATCAAATTTAATTTACCTTGATGTGGGTAATCCTATTACCCGTTGATGATCCTGTAAGCAGCCGAAGGTTCTGGATCTAGCCATGCAAGTGCCTGGCCTCTACCGGTATCCACTCAAGCTAGATCTGAAGATTCTCTTCTTCTCTATCACATCTCCAAAAATTCAGATCTGGAATCTGATCTGGAGGATCTTCAAAAACTCCTTTTGAAGATCAGCAGTTGTCCTTTGCAGCAGTGCAGCCTTCTAGCTTTTGATCGCCTTTCTCTCATCTGGATTGCACTAACTTGGATCTCAAACTACTTTGGGTATGGAGAGGAGAGGGAGAAGATGGTCTTGGCATGGAGGAGGAGAGAGGCAGCCTTGGGGCATGGAGAATTCAATTCAATTCAATTTGAGTTGGGCGCAGGATCTTATTTATAGACTATGCGTGATCCAACTCCTCTTCTTCCCAACCAATCACAACCCTTTGTGAAATCAAATCTAAATCTGATTGGTGGGAATAGAGTCCCCTGGATTCCTCCTTAGAGGGCGCCTAAGACCAGTCAAACTTGGTTCTTAGGAGAAGTCTAATTGGAATCCAAAAAGGAGATGGAGTCCCTATCCAATAGGGACTCCAAGCCAAGGGTGGCGTGCGCCCTCCTCCTTGCCAGGTTCTAGTAGGGGGACAAGCCCCACCAACTCTCCAATAGGTGCATGACACATGGTCAAAAGTCAAAGTGTCAATGGTCAACGTTTGACCAGTCAAAGGTAGACTTTTGACCAAAGTCAAAGAACAAGAAATGGCAGGTGACCAAAAATGGCAGGTAATTGTCTTACAAAATAAGACAACCCTTTTCTGACTTGGACAACCTCCAGTCAGACCAATATGAAGGCCTCTGATTGAGCACAAACTCCTTTGGCTCAGATCAGGACAACTTATTTATGATAGTAAAAGAAGAACGTTAGGTTCAATCGAGTGCTAGCACGATTTTCTTGAACCTAATTGAATCTCATTCAGATCAATTGAACTAGATCAGTTCAATTGATGATCACCAGATTCAAACCCTTATTTGTGTGACCCAGTTAGGTTCAGTTCTGTATGGTAATGGGATATGTCATGATCTCTATCATCGACATCATCGAAACTCCTTTCGATGGATCAGAACTCTTCTGATTCGAACAGCTAGAATGATCGATCATCTAAATCATTCTAATTGCTCCCAAAATCCACCAGTGACACCTAGCAGTATATGGTGGCAACCCATCAGAGCTGAATGCGAACCTCTTGGTGCAGCTACCTGTGTGATTAAGTTCTTCTATCTTGAGCCCCGATCAGATTAGGGTTAAGGTGAACTCGTCAAACCCTAGTTTCTGTCATATGATGTAATCATTCGATTCGAGTCCGATGTGAAAATTTAAATAGAAACTCTTTCTATTATTTCACTTTGCCATGGCCATGGGCTTCTGAACTTGATTCTCATGATCATCATGGGGCTGCTCCTCTACCACCGAGGTAGATAGATTCCATCTTGATGCAATCCAGTTCCTACAATGAACATGCTATAGCCAACATACACATCAGGGTTCCGAATGGCTAGGAGATTGAGTTATGGTGTAGTCAAACTATAACACCCTCAAGGTGAACTGTCGATGCACCTTAGGTTAAAGAATCAGACACACCACTATAGCATCGAGTCAGTCATTGATGAGAAGGTAGACTTCCTAATGACTACTCGAGGTGGTCACGTTTAGTGCCCTCATTCTCTAACGAGTACTTGTAGACTCAAGACTCATCTACTAAAGAGAAGTGATTATACACCAATCTTTCGAATCAATCACCATCCTCGTGATGATCCTATGGTCGGGAGCATTTTATGAGTTAATAATGATTATTCATGTCTTAAATTTTTAACTCTTGAAAATATGAATTATCATTACCATTAACTCAAAGGATGTATCACAGACACTAAATATACATATATGACAAAAAATAACCCATTTTATTGATTATAATCAAAATTATAATTTTGCCCCTAGAAGTGCATTACAAGTGTCAGTCAATTCTGGCTTCTAGGGCACATATATCTAACAACCATGCCATCTTTATTTGTTAAATATATTTTGATTATTAATTAGCATAATTATTAAGCATATTTGATTGATTTTGATGCTTGCAATAATTTGAATGCTTTGATTTTATAGATTAATATGCTCTCCTCTATATATCATGCTATGGATGAAATGGTTTGTTTTGAAATTCAGCATAATATTTTAAGTCTCTGCATATCAATTTTATAATTAATGAATTTAAATTAAAAGATTATTATGCGATATGAATGTTTTAAATTGCTAAATATTCATAGAGAATTTTGGTTTTAATTATTTGTTATCAAAGAACTTACTGTTGCCATGTATCTGATTGATTTATTTTTAGCAAAAAGAGAGGAATGTCTTTGTTTCAAATATGATTTTACACAGCTATATATTTGATATGATATCATTTGAAATAAATTCAAAAATGCATATCTTTTCTAAACTTAATTGCTTGATATTTCTTATGAAAAGGAAGAAATGATCTTTTTGAAGAATGACTAAAAATTTTTTTATGATTTGCCTTACCAATTTGCTGATATCAGTTCAAATTGATTTATCATTCTAAATCCTTAAACTATTTAATTTGAATCAATTCATCTTGATTTAATTTAAAACTAAAATCAATGGTATCAAGCTGAATTTATAAATTAATCTTTAAAATGGTTTTGAATCAAGAAAATCATGATTTGATCTAAAACTTAGTTTAATTGGAATCAAGAAAATCTTTCAAAGAAATGACTCTATTTGTTAAAGTAAGGGTGAGAAAATATTAAAGAAGAAATAATCATTTAATAAAAAAGAAGTCTTTGAAATTAAAAATATATTTTAAATTTTAAAAATCTAAATTTAGTGGTTAAATTCGTGTTGAATTTGCTTGATTTGAAATAAAGAAGGGAAGAAAGTTAAAAAGCAAATTAATCTTGCTATAAGTATGAAAAATAGGGGGAGAGATATTTTCTAACTTGATTTGATTGCTCTATCTTGTTTCTGGATAATTAGTTGAAGTTAAAAGAAGTTTGGGATATATTCATACTCTAAATAAATTGATTTTGATACATTCTTATAATTTTAAAGCTAATTTATAAATATAATACTTAACTTTTCATGTGCCAATTTTTTAAATATGATTTGCATTATTATTCTTGGTAAATGACTGGAGTTAAAGTAAATTTACAGCATATTCCTTCTCACAAATGAATTTCTAAACTCAAATTTGAAACTCATTTAAAAATTCAAATTTGATCCTAAATTTTTGATCTGCATTATAAAATTATTTTGAATTATTTATTTTAAAATAATTTTTACTCAAAGCAATGAATTTGAAAATACGACTATCTTTTGCTTTGATATTATTCATTTTTCTTTGCTCGGTACATCTTTGATACATACCTTTTCTGAGCTTAATTGACTAAAATTTCTTAAGAAAAGAAAAGATTGAACATTAAAGTATACATTATGCTTAGTTTCATGATCAAATCTTTTGAAAAGCTCTATTCCTCTTAAAACATAAAAGTGTATATTTGAAAATCTGAATAAAGATCATATTTATTCAAAAAGAGGAAAAGCATATAATATTTAAATTTAAGCTAATTTTTAAAATTAAAATAAATATTTGAAACATATTTTGAGTCAAACGATAAATTTTTAAAAGGGAGATGATTCATTTAAATTGATTTCATGAATTTAATACATCTCTCAATTTAATGCTTTGATGTTGATTTTGATGACTCATATAAATTAATTTTCTGAACTTAATGCAATTCTTACTTTGATACAATCATATTATTGATTTTGATGATTATTTCTTATTTCTTTTCCATGAGCTTTTTGATGCTGTCAAAAAGGGGGAGAGGAATGTTGAGTATATGCTTGAAGAAACTCAATGAATTGTATTGATATTTAATACTCACTGATATGAATTAAAATATTTTTTTATGAGTATATGAAATATGTGCAATGAACCAAAAGAATAATTAAGAACATTCATGACATACTTATTGATGTGTTTAATCTATACTTCATGATATTTTTTAGCAAAATGCATAGAAATACATTATTTGCTTTTATTGTGCATATACTCAAGATTTTATCATCATCAAAAATGGGGAGATTGTTGATCCTAAGATTGATTTTGTTGATTCCAAAATATTGAGTATATTATGTATCTAATCATGTATTTCAAGAATGTGTGAAGGATTTTTCAAGTATTCAAAATAAAAAATTTATCTCAAGAATAAATCCTCTCAAGATGCCATGCCAAAATACTTAAAAGTGCAAATTCACACATATTTGGATGGCTTGGTATGAAGAAAGTATGATTGAAAAAAGAGAAATTAAAATTGAAAGAAGCAATTATGTTTAAAAGAGTTTATGGCCAAGAAACTCAAGTTTGGAAGGTCAAACATTGAAGAAAAATGAAGTTAGGATTTTTTGAGACGTCTCGGATTTTTTTCAAGAGCTCTCGAGTGGTCTGGCACAATGAAACAGTATTCTGACACAGTCTCAAGAGGTCTCGAGTTAAACTCGAGATGTCTCATTCTCAGGAGATAGAAACATCATTTCTATGCTCTAGGAGCAAGAGGTCTCACAGATTTCTCGAGAGGTCTTATAGTTCTGGTGAGAAATCTCATGAAAAATCGAGAGGTCTCGAAATCTGATGAGAGGTTTCATGAAAAATTGAGAGATCTCGATCTACACGGACAGCCTTCAATGGATAGTTTTCCAACGGCTATTTTTCGACCCCAATGGCTATTTCAGAGCTTCCAATAGCTAGAACTCTTACTCCAACCTTCTCTAAAGATATTTAAAGGTGGAGAATCAATTGAAAAAAAAAAAGAAAGAGATTAAGGGATTTAGAGAGAGAATCTTTTAGATTTTATGAGGAACATTGAATATCCAAAGAAAAGGGAAAAAAGAGGAGTGTTGTGCATAGATTTCAGCGAGCCTTCAAAGCAATCTTCTCCAACATCTTCCACATCCTCTCAAGTATAATTTAAAGAAAAGCCAAGCTTCAATCGAGCACATTATCGACTTATTTTTTAGGATTTAAAAGAGCCTATACTCTATTTTCTATACTGTGCTGAAACTTTACTTCTATTTTTTGATTTCTTTACAAGTTTATTTTGAGAAAAGAAACTTGGGGTTTAGGCCCATTTAAGCCCAAAATTGGATATTGTAGGTTTTGGTTGGTGATCCCAGAAAACCAACTGAGTTGTTAGTGAACCTGAAAAACTAACGATGTTAGGTTTTGGTTGGTGCTCCTATGAAAACCAACTATGTTTGTGAGCCTGAAAAAACAAACACATTGTAACTAAGGGTAGATTATAGTAGAACTCCCAAGAGAAGCTCATGGAGTGGACGTAGGAGCGGGTTGCTCCAAACCACTATAAATTTTTGTGTGTTTGTGTTATGCTTTTTTCTTCTATCTCTCTATATACTTTGCATGCTTATAATTCTTACTTTACTTTCATAGTTTGGACGTAGGAGCGGGTTGCTCCAAACCACTATAAATTTTTGTGTGTTTGTGTTATGCTTTTTTCTTCTATCTCTCTATATACTTTGCATGCTTATAATTCTTACTTTACTTTCATAGTTTGATTTTGTTATCTTAATTCTGCTGCTCATATTATGTATATCTCATCATCACCACTTAGATTAAAATCAAAGCACATAATTGCTTAGAGTTAAATTTGGCCAAAGCTTTTATAAGAACTCAATTCACCCCCCCCCCCCCCTCTTGGGTTGCTACCTCTGGGCAACACATAGTCAAGTGCTTGAAGTGCTTGTATGAATATTCTCATTCAAGATTTCCAATAGGTATAGTTTGATCCATTGAAAAGTAGAGGTCGATTTGTGGACTACCCCTTGGCTAGAGAAATACTAACTTGGGTTGCCATAGATCTTTGGCTCTTGATGATTAAATCAAAGTAGGGCTAGAGCACTGAGCTCTGATACCATTTGTTCCCCAGCTATGCAACCCAAGAAGGGGGGGTGAATTAGGTTTTTAAAATTTTAAAGCTAATTTAAAGATAACAAGATTGAATGATGATATGCAAGTCATGTGTGTAAAGCGATTTAGGTTAGATGAAAATATAAAAGACTTGAGAGAAAGAATTTAACAAACTAAGAAAAGAAAGATAGCAAGCACACCATAAATAAGTAAGATTTATAGTGGTTCGGTGCTTCCCTTTCACCTACATCCACTCCCCAAGCTCTTACTTGAGAATTCAAAACCACTAAACATATTCAACCAAAATACAATGTTGGTACCTCTAACTCTAGCTATCCCAAGCTAGCGTACTTATTTTTTGGGTACAAGCCAACCCTACACACTCCGATTTAAGGTTTGGAACAACCCTTCCAAGTTTTGGAATCCTCCAAAACTTGAATCAAAATAATAAAGCAAAGTATAAGAGTTAATGACAATCAAATACAAATTTAGCTCCCTTAATGAGCAAATAAAATCTTAAGAATGCTTTTCACAATAATGGAGGAAGCTTTTCTAATTTTTCTCAAGATTGTTGGAGACTTGAATGAGCTCTTGAGACGTTGGTGAACTTGAAAATGAAAGCTTTTCTTAAAGAGGACTTTTTGTATAGGGTTGAATTGAATTCATGAAATCTCTTATGTTCTTCCCTTTTTATGGCCTTTTAAATCTTCAATGGATGAAGGAGAGAATCCTGGACAAGATTTATAGTCGTTGGAGATCTTAAAGAAATTATTAAGAGCTATCAAAATAGAATAAAACTAGCTATTGCAGAAGATTTCCATCATAGGGGTCGACCTCTGGCACAGGGGTCAACCTCGAGGTTGACCTTTGAGATAAAATCCAGAAAATTGACTGTTTTGTATTTTTAATCTTCGAACCAATAGAAGTCGATCCTGGGGTCGACCCTTGGCACAGAAACAGCATGCCAAATAGCCCGTTTCAGTAGGGGTAGTCCTAGGGGTCGACCCTTTTGCTTCAAACTTGATTTTCTCTCAAAATATGCATCCAAAAATCATGGGACTGCCTCCAAAGGATCAAAAATGTTCAATGCATACTCCTGAGGCTCTCAGATTAAAATTTGATAAAATTATAATTTTGCCCCTAAAATACAAAATATTTTTTTTCAAGCCAAATTCATTAGTAATCTTCTCAAATGATTTGTAATCATCAAAATCAATTCTTGGAGCAACATCCTTATTTGACTAGGACTTTGGTGCACCTAATTGACTTGAGATGTAAATTAGACTTAAATCTTGATTTAATCTGATTTAATTGGGCTCCTAGTTGGACTAGGATCATCCTTAATTAGGTTGTATTTAATCTAGTTTAAATAAAATTTAAATTAGATTTAAATCTATTTTGACCTAGTCAAATAAGAGGAGTCCCAGTTGGACTAGGACTCTCTCTCTTTCTCTTACGCTTGAGAGCCCACGCCCACATCTTTTAATTTTTGATTTTTATGTGAGAATTTTCATGCTTAATAGGCCTTCCACGCCCCATATATCTGGTTGTTTTCGAGTTTGTTTTGACTAAGTCAAAACTAGAAGAAAGTTAGGATTTATTTTCTTCCCTCCCCGCTCTTGTGCGCCAACCTTTCCCACACCCTACCTTTTATTCTACCCTTTCTTCCCTTGGTTTTGTGTGTGAGATTCAGAGGATGCATGCCAAATATTTTGGGAGGAGCATCCAAGAGTTGGACCCTCCATAGGAGTCCTCTTTTGACTATGTTTTGACCTAGTCTTGCAATAAAAGAGGGACACCTCCTGATAAGAGTGGTGGGCATCCAAAACATTAGGGATTTCATGGTAGAAATCAAAAGGAAAAGGGGGAGAGGTATGGGAGGATGAGGCACCAAATTCCTTAGAGTAGTTCCTTTCTTTTGGACATCAAACTTTGATGTCTTGATGAAGACAAGGTAAGAGAAGATTGTCTTCTCTTGTATGTTTTTTTTTGTATTTCTCCCTTCTTATTTTATTTATGATTTTATATGATAAAAATCTAAGAGAGAAAGTGAGATGGTGAGGAGATCCATGCTTCAAGGTGTTAGAGCATAGTGATCATCTTTGGACATGATCACTGATCATGTCCTAATGAGAGAAGGAGAAGAGAAGAAAGGTCTTCTCTTAGGATTTCTTTGAGAACCCTTTTTCTTCTTATTTTTATGAAAATTTTTAAGAGTAAAAATTAGAGATGTTAGATCTAGAAACATAGAAAAAATCTAGAGGAGAAGGTCTCCTCTTGTCCTAACATAGAGATGTTTTTAGATCATCAATCATTGATGTCCTGAAGGAGAAGATTTATCTTCTCTTAGGATTTATTTTTTCTTATTTTTATTTTCTAATTTATAGAAGATCTAAGGTTTGGTTTTTTTCCTTATTCCTCATGTTTTTCATCTCTTGGAGTGTCCAAAAGATCTGAAGAATATGTATTTGATTAACCATCAGAAGGGATCCGTGAGAAGCTAGCACTTCAAGTGGATCTTCATTCGACGAACCTCTGATCTATGTTGCAAGCTCGTGTAGATCATCTGTAGAGGTCGGACACGTGTGCAGCTCTAAAAGCAATAATGAAAATCAATTATAGTGTTCTCGACGCTCATAAAGGTAAGAGATCTGATCTCTTGGTAATCTAGATATGATCTAGGGTTAGATCTAGAATTATTCTAGATCTAGGTATTAATATGATCAATACCACTTATGATTAATTTAATTTTAGATTTATTTTTATATCATGACATGTTATAGATCCTTGATGTAGGGTTTTATAATCTGATTACATGCATATTGTAGATTAAACTATTTAATCTATGTCTTCCATTTCTTTAATTTCGAAAAAGTTTTGAAATCTATGCATAAAACCCTACAAATTTCTCAATAAAATTAAATTACTAAAAATTGTTTGGAGAAACAATTGGTTATAAATTTATTCTTAGATGTACATGAGTTGACCAACCATAGTTATGCTTGTATGCAGTCTATGTGGATTCTAGTACCCACTTAGAAATTAGGATAATTTCTTGAATTGGAGGTAGAGGCTACTAATTCGAACAAAATAGTGAAAGAATCTTTTGATTAAAGTTAAAATCTTAAGGATTAATGAATCAATTACTAATTAGACTTTTGATTTTTCTTTTGTGCAGCTAAACTCAAACCATAGTTGCTCCATTCACTGTTAGACAGTGATAAACTTATGGGACCTAACTTTGATAATAAGTATCGAAAGTTGAATGTTGTTCAGCAGCACGAAGTGGTTCGTGCTGGGGCCTATATGCCTAGATTAAACATAAGGTCTAAGAATAACCTAGATCAGGTAGAGTGTCATAAAGAGCGAGGGCATTGTAAGAGGAACTGTCCTTAGTATCTTAATTCCCATGATCCCAATAGGCTGAATAAAAGAGATGAGCAAGTAGTTGCTGATCAAGGATATTATATGATAACACCTTATAATTTTTCTGTTTGTGATACTTCTACTTGGGTATTAGATATCGAAAGTTCAATCCATATTTGCAATACATTACAAGAACTTCAAATTAGTAGAAGATTTAAAAATAATGAGCAATTTTTGAATGTTGGAGATGGAAGGTCTATTCCAATTCTAGCTATGAAAATAGTTCAACTTATTCTTAATACTAATATCATTTCTTTAAATGAATATCATTATTGTCCTTTCTTTCTGATGAATATAATCTCTATTGGCCTTTTGGCCAAAGATGGTTATCATTTATCTATTAAAAAAAGATTATTGTGATATCATTATGAATGATATTATAATAATGCAAGGACAACAAAGAAATGGTATTTATATTTTATCACAGTCTGTGAGTGTAATGTATATTTCTATAAAATATCCTAGATTAGATAATGTCTTCGATATCTACCTATGGCACAATAGGCTAGGTCACATTAACAAGAACAAAATAAACTGGTTGATCCAAGAGAAAATCCTTGAAGTTAGTGATTGTGAATCAGTTTCAACCTATAAGTTTTTGTCTTCTTGAAAAAATGACCAAGTCATCTTTTACTGAAAATGGTGAAAGAGCTATTGAGCTCTTAGGTCTAGTACATATTGATGTATGTGGATCTATAAGTATAAGTGTTAGAGCTGGATATTTCTACTTCATCACTTTCATAGATGATCTATCCAGGTATGGATATATCTACATGATGAAACATAAGTCGGATTCATTTGAAATGTTCAAAATATTTTGAAGTAAAGTAGAAAAATAAACTAAAAAAAGTAATAAAACTTATCGATCAGATCGAGAAGGTGAATATCTATCCAATGAGTTTTTGACATATCTAGGAGTGAATTTGATTCTCTTATAGTGGACTCCTGCAAGAACACCACAGCATAATGATGTATTGGAAAGAAGAAATTGAACCTTGTTAGACATGGTTTGATCCATGATGGGGTTTGCTAGTCAGCAAGTTTCATTTTAGGGTTATGCTCTTGAGACTACATGTTATATATTGAATAATGTACCAAGTAAATCTATTGCAAAGACTCCATATAAGATATGGACTAGGCGTAGGCTTACACACTCTCACCTACAAGTTTGGGATTATCCAATCTATATCAAATATTTGCATACAGATAAGCTTGGACCTCAGTCTGATAAGTGTGTATTTATAGGGTACCCCAAAGAATCTAAACGGTATATTTTCTACCATGCTGATGAACAAAAGGTGTTCGTCTGCCTTAAGGCAATCTTTTTGAAAAAAAAGTTCCTTGGTAAAAAAATTGTTGCCTCTAAAGTTGAACTTGACGAAGCTCAAATGGATAGAAATACTGACACTTATAGCTGAACCAAAATCAGATTTGATTAGATCAAATCCAGAGCCTAATGTATCTACACCATTAAGGCAATCCAATAGAGTACCGCATCAGCCAAATAGATACTATAGTTTCTTAATCCATGATGATAATTTCATCAAACTCGATGAGAATGATGAGGATTTGATCACTTATATGGATGCAATACAGAGGCATGATTTCGAGAAAAGGCTTGAGGCCATGAAATCCAAAATAAAGTCCATAAAGGTCAATGATGTATGGACATTGGTTGACCCACTCGAATGGGTTAAACTCATTGGATGTAAATAGGTCTTCAAGAGAAAGTGGGGTGCAGACAGAAAGGTGAAGATCTATAAAGCCCATCTGGTTGCTAAGGGGTATCGTCAATGTTATGGTATTGACTATGACGAGATGTTCTCTCCTATGGCAATGCTCAAATCCATTCAGATAATGCTTGCTATAGCTGCCCATCTGGACTATGAGATTTGGTAGATAGATGTGAAGATAGCTTTTCTGAATGGAGAGCTGATCGAAGAGGTGTATATGATACAACCTGAGGAATTCACATCCATAGATGAGTTCAAGGTGTGTAAGCTTCAAAAATCCATTTATGGATTGAAACAAGCATTTCAGAGTTGGAACATACATTTTGATAAGGTGATCAAAATGTATGGATTCATTAAGAATGGAGAAGAGCCCTGCATTAACAAATGGGCAAATGATCCAGCTATGGTATTTTGTATGTTGATGATATTCTCTTAATCAAGAATGATATTCCCGCACTGTAAGGATTAAAAGTTTGATTGTTATCTCAATTCTCCATGAAGGACTTAGGTGAAACATCCTACATCCTAGGGATAAATATCTTTAGGGATAGATCTAAGAGGATACTTAGGTTATCCTAGTTCACGTACAAAGAAATTATGCTAAAAAGGTTCAGCATGAAAAATTCTAAAAAAGCTATCTTCTGATAGGCCATGAAATTTTTTTCTCTAAGAAGGATTGTCCGACAACTTCTGAAGAGAAAGAGTGTATGAGTAGAGTCCCATATTCTTCGATAGTAAGATCTATCATGTATGCCATGACATGTACGTGATCAGATATGGCATACTCACTAAGAGTAGTGAGTAGATACCAATCTAATCCAGGAGAAAACCACTGAAAAGTGGTGAAAATATTCTTAAGTATTTGAGAAATACTAAAGACCAATGGTTGGTTTATGGTGAGTCGAGTTTGAAACTTATGGGGTTTACAGACTCCAGCTTTCAATCTGACAATGATGATAGTAGAAGCATGTTAGGTTATGTCTTTATCCTAAATGGTAAAGCCATCTGCTAGAAGAGTTCAAAGTAGCATACTGTGGCAGACTCTGTTTGTGAAGTGGAGTACATCGCAGCATCAGATGTCACGAAGAAAGCTGTGTGGCTAAGGATGTTCATCACTGAGATGAAGGAACTAAAGGCACACTAGTAGATAAAGCACATACTATACTGCTACCACTTAGTCTGGGAGATCATGGATAGAGGTTATATCAATTTTTAGAAGAATGATTAAAAGGAGAACCTGGCTGACCCCTTCACTAAAGTTCTGGCGATAAAGAAGTTCAACAACCACAAGTGGAAGATGGGTATTAGATACTGTATCGAGTGGCTTTAGGATAAGTAGGAGTTATTGAAAAATATATTCCAAAGCCATCATCAGCCTATTAATAGTTGAGCTACCTTATAATTATAATTGATTTATTAATAAATAAAATAAATATTTTGACATTTCTATCATAAGGTATACATCTTTTAATGAATCCATTATTGTGATGAAGTTCTTAGGACTATTTAGTTTTGATAAAGAGAGAATTTATCGATTAATCCTTAAAACTATTCACGATCAAATGATAAACTCTTAATTAGGATGACAATATTTATCGAGCATAGATCATTGTATGCCGTATAGATGAACGAAAATCCTGATTTTTCGGTCCAGATTCATTCAGATCTGATCAGATCAAGAGATATATTTCAAAATTTTTCTCTTTGATCTGTATCAGATCTGGGATGTTTCAGATTTGATTCTTATTATTTTAATAAATAAAATAAAATAAGGATAAATTAAATCAAATTTAACTTACCTTGAATCGGGTAATCCTATTACCCATTGATGATCCTGTATGCAGCGGAAGGTTCTGGATCTAGCCACGCAAGCACCTGGCCTCTACCGGTATCCACTTGGATTGGATCTGGAGATCCTCTTCTTCTCTATCACATCTCCAAAAATTAGATCTGGATCTGATCTGGAGGATCTTCAAAACTCCTTTTGAAGATTAGCAGTCATCCTTTGCAGCAGCGCAGCCTTCTTGCTTTTGATCGCCTTTCTTTGATCTGGATCGCACCAACCAAAGTCCAAAACCCTTTTGGACGTGCAGAGGAGAAGGAGAAGGAGGTTTGGCATAGAGGAAGAGGGGAGAGGTAGACTTGGGCGTGGGGAATTATGATTCACAATCATATCATGTTTCAATCTGAGTTGGGCGCATAGGGTCTTATTTATAGACTAACTGTGATCCAACTCCTCTTCTTCCCAACCAATCACAACTCTTTGTGAAATCAGATCTAAATCTGATTGGTAGGAATAGAGTCCCCTAGATTCCTCCTTAGAGGGTGCCTAAGACCAGTCAAAGTTGGTTCTTAGAAGAACTCTAATTGGAATCCAAAAAGGAGATGGAGTCCTTGTCCAACAAGGACTCCTAGGCGCCTCCAACTTGGGCACACGCCTAGGGTGGCGTGCGCCCTCCTCCTTGCCAGGTTCTGGCAGGGGGACAGGCCCCCACCAGCTCTCCAATAGGTGCATGACATGTGGTCAAAAGTCAAAGTGTCAATGGTCAACGTTTGACCAGTCAAAGGTAGACTTTTGACCAAAGTCAAAGAACAAGAAATGGCAGGTGACCAAAAATGGCAGGTAATGTCTTACAAAATAAGACAACCTATTCTGACTTGGACAACCTCCAGTCAGACCATATGAAGGCCTCTGATTGAGCACAAACTCCTTTGGCTCAGACAGGACAACTTATTTATGATAGCAAAAGAAGAACGTTAGGTTCAATCGAGTGCTAGCACGATTTTCTTGAACCTAATTGAATCTCATTCAGATCAATTGAACTAGATCAGTTCAATTGATGATCACCAGATTCAAACCCTTGTTTGTGTGACCCAGTTAGGTTCAGTTCTGTATGGTAATGGGATATGTCATGATCTCTATCATCGACATCATCGAAACTCCTTTCGATGGATCAGAACTCTTCTGATTCGAACAGCTAGAATGATCGATCATCTAAATCATTCTAATTGCTCCCAAAATTCCACCAGTGACACCTAGCAGTATATGGTGGCAACCCATCAGAGCTGAATGCGAACCTCTTGGTGCAGCTACCTGTGTGATTAAGTTCTTCTATCTTGAGCCCCGATCAGATTAGGGTTAAGGTAAACTCGTCAAACCCTAGTTCTCTGTCATATGATGTAATCATTCGATTCGAGTCCAATGTGAAAATCTAAATAGAAACTCTTTCTATTATTTCACTCTGCCATGGCCATGGGCTTCTGGACTTGATTCTCATGATTCATCATAGGGCTGCTCCTCTACCACCGAGGTAGATAGATTCCATCTTGATGCCAATCCAGTTCCTACAATGAACATGCTATAGCCAACATACACCTCAGGGTTCCATATGGCTAGGAGACCGAGTAATGGTGTAGTCAAACTATAACACCCTCAAGGTGAACTGCCGATGCATCTCAGGTCAAAGAACCAGACACACTACTGCAGCATCGAGTCAGTCATTGACGAGAAGGTAGACTTCCTAATGACTACTCGAGGTGGTCACGCTCAGTGCCCTCGTTCTCTAACGAGTACCTGTACTCTCGCTCCGGTGTCTCCACACCGTAGACTCAAGACTCATCTACTAAAGAGAAGCGATTGTACACCAACCTTCCGGATCAATCACCATCCTCGTGATGATCCTATGGTCGGGAGCAATTTTATGAGTTAATAATGATTATTCATGTCTTAAATTTTCAACTCTTGAAAATATGAATTATCATTACCATTAACTCAAAGGATGTATCACAGACACTAAATACACATATGTGATAGAAAATAACCCATTTTATTGATTTTAGTCAAAATTATAATTTTGCCCCTAGAAGTGTATTACAAGTGTCAGCCAATTCTGGCTTCTAGGGCACATATATCTAACAATCTCCCACTTGTCCTAAAGCCAATTGGCTACAAGTCTAAGTCCCATCTTCTCAAGGTGGGCTTCGAATCTTCTGCTGGTCCAACGGCTTTGTAAGTGGGTCTGCCACATTATCTGTGAGTTGACTCTCTTGACCTCGACGTAACCCTTTTCGAGGTAATCGTGGATGAGGTGGTATCACCATTTGCTTGAAACTCTTTCAGCTGACAGCACCACCATTGCACACAAACAGTCTGCCAGATGTCGACTTTCGATCATCTATATCAGACATGAAATCTGAGTCTGTGTATCCCTGGACTTGGAGTTCTCCATTACCAAAGACCAACATTCATATCCTTAGTTCTTCTCAAGTACTTAAGGATACATTTCACAGAAGTCCAGTGTTCTTCACCTGGATTTGACTGATATCTGCTTGTGACACTCACAGCATGGGCTATATCAGGTCGTGTACATAGCATGGCATACATGAGGCTCCCTATTGCAGAAGCATAAGGGATCTTGCTCATGCGTTCTATTTCCTCAGGTGTGCTAGGGCACATCTTCTTGGAAAGATGAATACCATGTCTGAAGGGTATTAATCCCCTCTTAGAGTTTTCCATACTAAACCTCTTTAGTACTTCCTCTATGTACATCTTCTGTGAAAGTCCTAGCATCCTATTCGGTCTATCCCTATAGACCTTAATTCCTAGAATAAAGGATGCTTCACCTAGGTCTTTCATGGAGAATTCCTTGGACAACCACATCTTGACTGATGTCAACATGGGAATATCATTCCCAATAAGGAGGATGTCATCCACGTACAATACGAGGAAGACAACAGCGCTCCCACTGACCCTTTTGAAAACACATGGTTCCTCTTCATTTTTGATGAAACCAAACTTTTTGATCACATCATTGAAAACGAGTGTTCCAGCTCCGAGATGCTTGCTTAAGTCCATATATGGACCTTTGCAGCTTGCAAACCTTGTGATCAGTATCACTGGATGTGAAACCTAGCGGCTGTTCCATATAGATATCTTCCTCAAGATATCCATTTAGGAATGCCGTTTTCACGTCCATTTGCCATATTTCATAATCGAAATAGGCTGCAACGGCAAGCAATGTGCGGATGGATTTTAGCATAGCCACTGGGGAAAAGGTATCCTGATAGTCAATGCCTTCGCGTTGACTATAACCTTTTGCCACTAGTCTAGCCTTGAATGTCTCCACATTTCCATCTGCACCAATCTTTCTCTTGAAGATCCATTTACACCCAATAGGTACTATACCTTCTGGTGGATCTACCAAGGTCCAGACTTGGTTTGAGTGCATCGAGTCAATTTCTGACTTGCATTGCCTCTAGCCATTTCTCGGAGTCGATATCTGATATCGCCTCGTTGTAGGTTTTGGGATCATCACCATGAGCACCATTACCTACGAGGAACATTTTCTCTACTTCCTCTGAAATAATACCTAAGTATCTTTCAGGGGGACGGAAAACTCTTTCCGATCTACGAGGTGGAGGAGGTAGTGTTCTTATTGGCTCAACCTGATTTGGTTCCAATTGGTCCTTAGCTCGTTCCACTTGTGAGACTTTCTCATCAAGCTTGATCTATTTTCCAATGCCGCTATCTTGAATAAACTATTTTTCAAGAAAGATGGCATGTCGACTCACAATCACATTGTGGTCTTCTGGAATGTAGAAATAGTATCCTAATGACTCTTTAGGATATCCTATGAATCGAGCTCTAAAGGACCTAAACTCTAACTTGTCCGCTTGTTGTCTTTTGACATGAGCCGGACAACCCCAAATTCTGAGATGACTCAGACTTGGTTTCTTACCGTGCCATATCTCATACGGTGTGGTAGGAACGATTTTAGAGGGAACCCTATTCAGTAGATAGATTGAAGTTAACAATGAGTGTCCCCAAAGAAAATCAGGAAGGTCTGTAAAGCTCATCATGGATCGAACCATATCCAATAG